>OZ038505.1:43511959-44054459 GCA_964036315.1 Acanthosepion esculentum
AAGACTCTTTTATATTCAATTTTATTATGACTTTCTTCTGATTAAAACAAAATCAAATATTTTTGTTTCATGAAAATAATTTTGAAAAATTATTTAAAAACATCCTCGAATACGAGTATTATATATTATTATTATTATTAAAAAAAACATAACTTGTAGATCTTTAAATGACTCATGTCCTTTGTGCCTACATGAAAAGTTATACATTATTAAGTTTTCTCAAAGCAAAAATTTATTAAATCAAAGAAAAGAAATAACGGTTTTCGTAGACATTGCATTATGTTTATTTTAAAATATTATATATATATATATATGCCAAAATTTATCGTAAAATACAATAATTACATGAACTTGAAAATTTTTTTAAAGTTATAATGTTTTTTACACGAATAGATTTCGATTAGTATAAAAACGACGATGAAATTAAGTTTAAAAAATGCATGATATCTTCTTTTACTGAAATGGCGGAAATTAGAGATATCTATCATGTTCAGACAGAATTTGACATCACTTGTTTTGAATGACTGTCTTCGTCTAAAAGAACAATGTGCTAATTTCATATTCATAATGGCGTCATTGGGGAAAACCCAAAGAGTTTGTGAATTAAAACTTTACATGACAAAGATTTCACCAAACCCACAAACACAGTGACATAATGGACACCGATTATAGACAGAATCATTGTAATACAAATATTATAGACTTGTAAATAACATTCTTCAATTGTGACAAATATTACTATTTCTATCAAATAATATAAATTATGAATAAACGTAATTAGTTAGAATAGGAATAACATTTTTAAGCCTAATGTAATAATTTTATCCAAGCTCTCATCTTGAGAGAGAGGAGTTAGGCACTGATAATTAAAGCAGTCGAGGGTTAAAAATAATAATAATAATTATAATTGTATAATTTTACTAAAATGGAATTTCATTATTATGAATACTACCAGTTACGTGACGATAATAAAATAAGGAAAACAACTTTGCGATGACAATACAAGAATAATAGTAATATTTATTGTAGTAGTTGTGGCCAGCAAATTGCGAATCTCTGTGGGATGGGATGCTGGTGTGTTTGTAGTTTGATCCCACTGTAAATGCCTACAACATGGGCATCACAGCAGCCAGTAGTCGAAGGGCAGTAGATTTTGTTTCAAGGTGGCTTTAGATCAGGAGAAGAGAGGCGTGGTCGAAGTAACGCGACCTTTTTGTTAGTATCCTTCTGTAGAACCACATTTCTGTTGCTTTAAGTCTTTCTTCATCTTTGAGAAGATTATCCAGCATTATTGCCATACGGGAGGACCGATATCATGTAACAATTCAGTAGTCTTCTTGGTTTCTAGCGATTTTTTTAAATAATTCTTATTACTCTGCTTAGCTTTTGGAATGCATCTTTGGCAATAAAATCATTTAGACATTTATTTCTTCTAAAAAGGGATTAAATCCCAGTCTCATGATACTCGCCGAATATTAAAATGAAACAAAAATGAAAAGAATCTTTTCTCGATTTCTTTCACTAAGTTTTTAGCATTTAGCCAATTCATTGAATTCCGAAAATACAGAATCATTCTTCTTTACAACATTTACAAACAAGATAAATATATACATAGTGCCCCATAATGATGAGGCATTTTAAATGTGAGTATCTTCGACTATAAAAATGACATAGAATATCAAATATATTTATTACATAATTGATACACAAGAGTTCAACATATTATCTAAGATTTTGCTATAAAATAATAAGAAAGAAAAGTAAGATTTATAATCCGGTGTTCTTAGCAATTAATTTTATTTAAGAAAAACAGTGTTTGATACAAACAGTAGAGCAAAATGTGATAATCATTTTTCTTTTTTTAGAAATATAATTCCATCGATGGAATCATACTTTGAAAATATATATATATATATATATATATATATATATATATATATATATATATAGTGCCCAAACATTTACATATATTTAGAAGTTAATGAAAAGGTTTTTAGTATTTTTTTTATAAAATAAAAGATACATGTATATTTCATTGTATTATATCATCAAATTCTTTTCTTTGACATTATATGAACTTACACACACACACACACACACACACACACACACACACACACACACGGATGGATGGATGGATGCATAATAACAAAGATTGTATTTCGTCCCTAAATGGTTGTCTATGATATTTCTGAAAGATAACGTTTTTAAGGCAAGCAACCTTTGTAATTAGAGTGCTTGATATCAAGAGATAGAGTATTAATAGTAATAAATAAAATTAAATATAAATGAATAATTGATTTATATTATTATGCGTTCAAGAATAAAACAAACTCTCGCCACTCGGTGTTGACCCCAGTTGTCCACTTTTCGAGAGAAAGAAAGAATGAATGAAATTTTTTTAAAAAAAGGTAAGAAATGGGGTCAATGATATGTGTTTTATTTCGAAAATATTCTTTCATTTAAGCTTGTAACCAGTGTCACCAAACGGTTATCGAAATGACATGTTAGGTCAAGACAATCGTTTTGATCTAAAGACATACTAAAATAATAATGTTAATTTGAAATATTTAAACCTGAAAAATTTGCATCGTATTCCGTATATGAAACTAGACATTTTAAATTTAAAAAATCGTTCAAAAATAAAATAGACTTTTCTGAAACTTTATTCGAAGAATATTAACTGATTTAAAGTTTAATTAATCTGATTTGAAACAAATATTACTTACTTTAAGTTTAAAATATCACAGAAATGCATTTTAACACGGCGATAGTTGTTTATTTTAGACGTTGACTGCAGGTGGACAGTTTGACTCTCAGACGGAAGTTTATGTAATTTTTTCTGTGGGGGACATATCTGTAAAAATTAATTGAGGAATATAACGTGAGCGTCATTTTTACATAATTTTTAACTACCCAGTAATCTTAAAAATTTCGGAAAATATTCTCTTTAATCTAATGTTTTATTGAATTTTAGATACTTTGGCTTTTTTTAAAAAGGAAACATTTCTAAAACAGTTTCATTCATTTTTGAATAAGTCTTGAAAGTTTCATTAAAATCCGATAATTATTTGATTTTCGGAAGAATTTCCAAATCCATATGTTTTTCACCGCAAAAAAGTCGCTAAAATTTCCTATACTAATCCTTGCCACCACCGTTACACACACACACACACACACACACACACACACACACACACACTGAAGTAAGAAAAATAAAAATTTCAAAGGTTCTAAAATGAATCAAAAATATAATTTAATAATCAAAGAATCTTTGGTCTTTCCTCTTGATAATAACGTAAAGCTTTTGACGATAAAACTTTGTTTTTATTAAGTTTGAGGCATTTTTTCATCATGATATGCTCATTTTTTAGTGAGTCTGTGGAGGTACCTAGAAAACAAAGTGACTGAAAAATAATCTACTCATAAACACATTTAATAACGTTTGATATGAGTGCTACTCGGTCTGTGAGTTTGTTCCACACTGAATTCCTGAATCAATATCTTCTGTTGCTAAGCGAAACCGCAATAAACTATTTACAAGATACAGATATTTATTCACTTAAGTATAAAGATATAAGAATATAATATATTGTAATAATTAATAATAAAATGATTTGATAAATTATTTCAATATAATTCATTATTTTTCTCATCTCAACAACCAAATAATCTATTTACTAAATGATCCTTTTGTAATGAAATTTATGAGAAAATATATTATTTTTAATAAGCTCACTTAACATCAATAATAACTAGCAATATGAAGACGCAAAACAATTTTTCATAGTGCCTGTAAATTAATTTCAGCGAGAAATACTGTATTTCCTCGAATAATCACGCAGACGTTTACTTAGAGGAGGGGGCCTTATTGGGTGTGTGTGCTTATTCGAGTGCATCGGGGTTATTGTGAAATCACTTGCATGTCAAGCAATCGAAACACTTATAATTCATGGTTTTCATTTATTCCGTATATCCTTTGCAGCTTTACAAATTATAAAATTAAAGAAATATATTTTGAAACAAGAATGACAAAACATTTTTTCATCAAAACGTCAAATTTTGATTCCTAAACATTTGCGACAAATGATCGCGATAGAGACAGACGCACTGATAAACAGGGCAATAGAACAATATCCATGTCCAAAACCAATATCGAGAACATTCTTTGAAATTTAAAAAAAAAAAAATCAATGATTGAAAAAAAGTTATTTGAATTTTGATTTAAAAAAAAAATTTTTTTTTTAATGTGTGAATAGCGTCAAATGAAGTTTTTGAAAATATGAAAGAGCGTGGTGGGTAATTTTCATTTTATTTCACGGAGAGTTGCAATCAAATATTTGGGGGGTGGGGTCGGTTGTTTGATTTTGAAATAAAATGTACAAACGTGGTACCTAAAACCAAACAGGAGAAAGAGAAGCTATTCAAATTTTTTTTCCTATTATTGCAACACTTATTCGAAGAGGCGCTTCTTGATGGTGGCACTCATTCGAGGAAGGACGCTTATTCCATGAAATCCAGTAGTTTCTATTTAATTTATTTGCAAAAAATATTGCAAAATAAATAATATAGATGTAAATCTTTTGGTTTCTCCTCTTAATAACGACAAAGATTTTGTTTGACGATATAATATTTTATTTTCATTGTTTTTAGTATTTTTTTATCACTTTTCCTAGTTTTTTATCGAATTTTTGGAGCTACCTACTGTGATTATAATGCATAAACAAAATATAAACAATATAATATATAAACAATATAAATATATAAACAATAATGTATTTACTATACGTATGAATAAATCTGACGATTACCAATTAATAAACAATGCACTGTCTCGCGAAAAGAATGATTAGAAAATGATAAATTGCCAGACGATGAATTTGACTTGTCACGTATTTAAAGATATTTAAATTGTTCCATTAGTTTCTTTATCTTTGTTTAAAATGAAGAAGAGCTTACAAAAATTCGTGATATTTAAAACGTTCTCTTCACAATAACTACTTTTGGGCTGACCAAAAAGTTCGTTCGCTTATTAAGTAGAAAATTGACGTAATATTGAATATTTACAAACTGAGGAAGAAAACAAAACAGTATGAGGGGAACTGCTAAAAAGTTCTTGGCCTAAATCACTATCAAAAATATGACTAAATGACTAAATATCAGATATTACTATCAACCCGAATTTAAAGTGATTGGAATCTTTTTTTTTTCTACTTATCTGTACAATCTATAAATTCGTCCATATTGACAGATCTGTCAACACTAAATAATTATTGGAAAAAGCATTTAAAAAGTAAAATATACTTTTCTGAAAAGTGATTTGAGGAAAATTAAAATATAGCATAAATAAACCTTTGTTTATTGTGATATATATAAATATAAATTTAGCATAATAATTTTCGTTTTTTTTTTTTTAACTCGGACATGTTGAGTGATTCATTTACAGACTGATGTTTGGTAAATGTAAGTAACATGGACAGAACTGACAAAAATCACTTAACGAATACAATATAAACACCTTTATATATTAAATAACCAGTAAGCAAATATAAGTAATCTAATATTTTATTGAATTTTATGTACTTTCACTTTAACCTTACTTACGAAGTCACTTGTTGAGAAAATGTTAGAAAATTACCAATAAATTTTAAATTTATTATTGGTACCTTTCTTATAATGTCGTTCATGGACATTCGTATTTACAGAAATCGACACGTTTATACATATAAAATATCAAAATTCTTTTTAAAATACTAGGCTTCCATATGTGGCGTGGCTAATGTAGATTTTACTGCCAGGAGCGGCTCTTAAATTTGCCCTCCCCTAGAAAGAATAGAATATTACAATGCACATTAACCCCTTAAAATTATATATATATATATATATATATATATATATATATATATATATATAGATAGATAGATAGATAGAGAGAGAGAGAGAGAATTTAGGTAAAAATGGCAACGGCAAAAATGGATAAATAAGAAAAAATGGCAAAAGGAAAAAAATATAGATGAATATCTCACAATGAGCTTATCAAAATCTTGGATACAATAATAGAAAAACATGAGAAGTTTGTCAAATTAAAAAGAATATTGAGCTAAAGCTCCCCACTCCGATGAGATTTAATTAAATTAGACTCTGAGAGTCAATGCAAAATCTGTGAATGGGATTCCCAGTGATCGCCTTTGAGATTTTTCCGATTCCCCTATTCCGATTAATAGTGTCAACACTAATATATATATATATATATATATATATATATATATACATATATATATATATACACTAATATATATATATATACACTAATATATATATATATACACTAATATATATATATATATATATATACACTAATATATATATATATATATACACTAATATATATATATATATACTAATATATATATATATATATACACTAATATATATATATATATACTAATATATATATATATACACTAATATATATATCTATATATACACTAATATATATATATATATATATATATATATATATACATTAATATATATATATATACACTAATATATATATACACTAATACACCTATATATATATATACACTAATACACCTATATATATATATACTAATATATATATATATACACTAATACACCTATATATATATACACTAATACACCTATATATATATATATATATATACACTAATACACCTATATATATATATACTAATATATATATATACACTAATACACCTATATATATATATACTAATATATATATATACACTAATACACCTATATATATATATACTAATATATATATATACACTAATACACCTATATATATATATACTAATATATATATATATATACACTAATACACCTATATATATATATACTAATATATATATATATATACACTAATACACCTATATATATATATACTAATATATATATATATATACACTAATACACCTATATATATATATACTAATATATATATATATATACACTAATACACCTATATATATATATATACACTAATACACCTATATATATATATATATATACACTAATATATATATACACTAATATATATATATATATACACACTAATACACTTCTATATATATATATATACACACTAATACACTTATATATATATATATATACTAATACACTTATATATATATATATACTAATACACTTATATATATATATATACTAATACACTTATATATATATATATACTAATACACTTATATATATATATATACTAATACACTTATATATATATATATATATATATACTAATACACTTATATATATATATATATATACTAATACACTTATATATATATATATATACTAATACACTTATATATATATATATATACTAATACACTTATATATATATATATATATACTAATACACTTATATATATATATATACTAATACACTTATATATATATATATATATACTAATACACTTATATATATATATATATATACTAATACACTTATATATATATATATATACTAATACACTTATATATATATATATATATACTAATACACGTATATATATATATACTAATACACTTATATATATATATATATATACTAATACACTTATATATATATATATATATATATACTAATACACTTATATATATATATATATACTAATACACTTATATATATATATATATACTAATACACTTATATATATATATATATACTAATACACTTATATATATATATATATACTAATACACTTATATATATATATATATACTAATACACTTATATATATATACTAATACACTTATATATATATACTAATACACTTATATATATATACTAATACACTTATATATATATACTAATACACTTATATATATATACTAATACACTTATATATATATACTAATACACTTATATATATATACTAATACACTTATATATATATACTAATACACTTATATATATATATACTAATACACTTATATATATATATATATACTAATACACTTATATATATATATGCTAATACACTTATATATATATATATACTAATACACTTATATATATATATATATAATACACTTATATATATATATATATATATATACTAATACACTTATATATATATACTAATACACTTATATATATATACTAATACACTTATATATATACTAATACACTTATATATATATATATACTAATACACATATATATATATACTAATACACTTATATATATACTAATACACATATATATACTAATACACTTATATATATACTAATACACTTATATATATATATACTAATACACTTATATATATATATACTAATACACTTATATATATATATATACTAATACACTTATATATATATACTAATACACTTATATATATATATATACTAATACACTTATATATATATATACTAATACACTTATATATATATATACTAATACACTTATATATATATATACTAATACACTTATATATATATATACTAATACACTTATATATATATATACTAATACACTTATATATATATATACTAATACACTTATATATATATACTAATACACTTATATATATATACTAATACACTTACATATATATATATATACTAATACACTTACATATATATATATATACTAATAAACAAGTGTATTATTGTATATATATATATATATATATATCTGTGCATATATAAGTGTATTAGTGTGTATATATATATATAAGTGTATTAGTGTGTGTGTATATATATATATATTAGTGTATATATATATATTAGTGTATATATATATTAGTATATATATATATTAGTATATATATATATTAGTGTATATATATAAACACTAATACACTTATATATATATATATATATATAAAATCACTAATAAACTTATATATATATAGTGTAACCCGGATATAAGAGAGTAGTCGGGGCCGCAGAAGAAGTCTCTTATATCCGGGTTTGGTCTATTATATATACATTAACACAGGCTCTAATTTGGGACCAGAGAAAATCTCTCTTATATCCGGGATACACTGTATATATGAACACTAATACACTTATTTTATATATATATATATATATATATATATATATATATATATATATATAAACACTAATACACTTATTTTATATATATATATGTAAACACTAATACACTTATTTTATATATATATATATAAACACTAATATACTTATTTTATATATATATATATATAAACACTAATATACTTATTTTATATATATATATATAAACACTAATATACTTATTTTATATATATATATATATATATACACTAATATACTTATTTTATATATATATAAACACTAATATACTTATTTTATATATATATAAACACTAATATACTTATATATATATATAAACACTAATACACTTATATACATATATAAACACTAATACACTTATATACATATATATATATATAGTGTAACCCGGATATAAGACAGTCGTCTGGACCGGATAAGAAGTCGCATTTATCCGTGTTTATTCTATTATATATACATTAACACAGGCTCTAATTTTGGACCAGAGAAAATATCTTATATCCGGGTTACACTGTATATATAAACACCAATATACTTATTTTATATATATATATATATATATATATATATATATATACAAACACTAATACACTTATTTTATATATATATGTAAACACTAATACACTTATTATATATATATATATATATATATATATATATACAAACACTAATACACTTATTTTATATATATATGTAAACACTAATACACTTATTATATATATATATATATATATATATATATAAACACTAATACACTTATTTTATATATATATATAAACATATATATATATATATATATATATATATATAAACACTAATACACTTATTTTATATATATATATAAACACTAATACACTTATTTTATATATATATATATAAACACTAATACACTTATTTTATATATATATAAACACTAATACACTTATTATATATATATATAAACACTAATACACTTATTATATATATATATAAACACTAATACACTTATTATATATATATATATAAACACTAATACACTTATTATATATATATATATAAACACTAATACACTTATTATATATATATATATAAACACTAATACACTTATTATATATATATATATAAACACTAATACACTTATTTTATATATATATATATAAGCACTAATACACTTATTTTATATATATATATATAAGCACTAATACACTTATTTTATATATATATATATAAGCACTAATACACTTACTTTATATATAAACACTAATACACTTATTTTATATATAAACACTAATACACTTATTTTATATATATATATATATATATATATATATATATATATATAAGCACTAATACACTTACTTTAAAGTTTATATATAAACACTAATACATTTATTATATATATATATATATATAAACACTAATACACTAATAGACTTATTTATATATATATATATACACACACACACACACACACACACACACACACACACACACATCTAATCCTAATGTCAGCTATCAATTATAAAATGAATTATAGTCATCAAATTCACTTAAACACGCTACGATTTGTGTTTTTACTGCAATTAGGAGTAGGAACCTAGCGCCCCTCCCCCAATAAAATTTCTAAAAATCGACATCGAAAATTAAAAAAAAAATGTTTTTAATACTCGGAGCGGGAACTTAGCCTCTATTTAAAACAAGAGGAGCCGGAGCCTAGAATAAATATCTATTTAAAAATATTTATTTAAAAATATTGAAAGGGGGGACTTAGCCCTATTTTAAACTAGAGGGTTGGGAGCTTAGACCCATCCTTCTCGAACGGTCATAATTTTCTTTTGTCGAATTGCCATTTTTTCCTATTTATCCACTTTTGCCATTTTTACCGAGCACTATATACATGACGAAATTGACTCGTACAGCCATCAATTTTTAATATTTTTTTATCTATTTCTCAGAATCAAATGCCCGTATGATGCCAGGTTTTTTCTGTGTTTCTGTTAAATGTTCTATTTGTAACTCCTTACTGATAAATTATGAAATAAAAGTACAATTGTGTCTGTTTATTTATTTTTTAAAAATAAAACTGGGGATATGTAAAAAAATGAAGACGTTACTTCTTTTTTTCTAAATCGGTAAAACTTTAAATCTTTTAGCGATATTAAAAGATAACTTGTTTTTGTTTAGTTTATATATCCTCTAGTTTATTCAAAAATAAAAACAAAAAACACATTGTACTTTTACTTTCTTATTTTATCATTTTTTCCCTATTTATTTCAATTTTAACAATTGAGAAGTCATAAATTAAATAAATGCCACGTTAACAGAAACACGGTTCGTTTTTCTTTAATTTTTTTTAACAGTGTAAAAAGATGCAATGTCTTTTTAAACATTTTTTTGTTTTAGGTAGTTGAAGTTATTATTAGCAAAGTAGTAGACTAAGAATTAAAAGTCCGATAAAATTAATTTCATTTTTAAAAATTAATTTAATTATTAGTCTACTTTGCTTAATAAAACTTCAACTAAACAAAAAATAAAACATTGCATTGTTTTACTACCGTGAAATCTTGTAAAATGAAAAATGAAAAAATGTCCATTTTTGAACTTTAAATAAAGTTTCTGCACTTAAAAAAATTAATTTTCAATTTTCTTTTAAATTTCCGTTCGATATTTCTAGGAAGAAAATTGGAATATATGTGATATCCTTAAAGCATTGAAATTATTTCAATTTATTTATCTATTTTGTAATTTATGAAAAATAACGGTATCCGTATTAAAGTTCGGCCTATAAGGTAAAAAAAAACAAAAAAACAATTGGGTCACTTATTTCATTTTTTTTTTCCACTAACAGTTTGAGTTCACAGACATGAAAAAATCAAAACCAAAGAACTGACACCAAAGACTGGACTTCTCACATAGGTGTGAAAAACTATTCATTCACTAAATTCACTTAACCCAACCCCACATCAAACCGTTTAAAAATGTTTCAATATTTTTTTTTCACACCTTTGCTCACGTCTTTTAAGTGAGGTTTATCCCCACCAACTGACAACGTGTTTTGGAGACATTTTTTTATTATTGCTGGTTGGATGGCTATGAGCCAGCTATATCAAAGACAAATTGGCTTCATTTGGACCCTATTTTCTTCCTTATCGCTGCTTTTTGCAAAAATTATTGAAATTATACTATTGGCTTCTTTTTTTTCTGATAACTCACTACGAACTAAAAATGTCGCCCGGGGTAGACAGCCCCCTCCTAGTTACGCCACTGGGGTTCATTTATGATTAGTAAATACAGTTTTAATTTAATAACAACATTACTTGGTCGCCATAAATTAATAGAGAATTTTAAAAGATTTCAAATTTATAAATTATTCTAATTAATTTTGACAAACTGAAAATAATTCTTGTAAAACTTCTTTATTCAACGATTTTTTATTAAGACATTAGTAGTGGCTGTATTCATAAAAACAATTAAAAGATATTCTAATTTAAAAAATGTCTTAGTTTTATTGCTTTTTTATTTTATGATTCATGTCAGATGTTCTGCAACTGCTACTCTTACTCTTGTCTGAATAAAAAGTAATTTTATGATTTAAATTCTTTTTTATATGAAAAAGAATTTCTCAAAATGTCATGAAAATTAAATGATGGGATAACAGTTTAAAAAAAAAAGAATTTTACAAAAATTTCCTTAAAAAGAAACATTTCAAAATAATTTAATAAATTTCTGAATAAGTACAAAAAGTTTCATTAAAATCTTTTTTTTTTCTTTTTTTTGATAGAATTCCAAATGTTTTTTCACGGTGCTTATACCGAGAAAAAAAAACGCTCAAATTTCCCATAAAAATTTCATATGTCGCTTTGAGGCAAAAAAGATGATGTTTTTAACCACAATTTTCATATTTCTATAAAGAATAAAAGGATAACTTTTATATTCAAAATTCCTTTAGTCTTTTTTTCTTAATAACGACAACGTTTCTGACGATAATATTTTATTTGAGTATTTGGTATTTTTTATCATGTATTCTTGTTTTTTATCGAGTTTTGAAGGTACCTAATGTATGTGATTATATAAAAATATATAATATATAAACAATATATAATCTATCAATATTGTATGTGTATTTACTCTACGTTGAATAAAAACCTGACGATTACCAACGAACAATGCATTGGTTCGTGAAAAGAATGTTAAATTTGCCAGACGATGAATTTGATTTGTCATTGTATTTAAAGTAGGTATGTCCAATTTTGACCATTTTAGCGTTTTTTTTTTAGTTGTTTTTTTGTCAGTTGAAAGACACATTAATTTCGAAATTCTTGTAAAAATTAACTACTTGTTGGATTTTAATGAAAACTTCAGAACTTATTCAGAAATGAATGAACTTATTTTAGAAATGTTTGTCTCTTTGAAAGTCATGGTATAAATATTTTTTTTTATATCTGTTACCCCCCTCGAACTTAATTTTATGAAAACACAAAAAAAAATTTATTTGCAACCTGAATTTTTTTTTTAATTAAATGCACAAAACTCTGAAAAATCTAAATCATTGATTTTTTTGTTAAAAAAATGTCCGAAATTGTCCAAACTTTTACCTCAATTGTAAAAATACAAAACCCAATAAAACTAAGACAATATTTAATTAAGAAAGTTTTTAATGGCTTTTCTGAATAATATATACGAAGGTAATTATTATCTGAAAGAAAAAATTTTTTTTGATGAACAATGAATTTTTACATTAATTTTCTTTTTTTTTCAATTTTAAATACACAATATGACAAAAGGTTGTTATATATTTATACATTAAGTTCTTTCTGCAACCTTATGGAAATGATATATTATGTTCTCTACTTTTTAAAGATCATAAATTTGAAAGCTTATTAAAATCTGACAGCCATAATTATTTTAAAAATAATTTTTAATATTCCAAAATTGTATTTAAAATCGTCTACAACGAAAGTACGGATGCACATTGTTGAAATAATGTCACATGAGTAGTTTCCTTTGATAGAAGCAAGTTTTTTTTTTACTTCAGAAATGGCTTTGATTCGTTCAGTACTAACAAAACAACGCTTGTCAAGTTTTCTGAATATCGTCGTATTATTTTCAATTTTTTTCTTTTTCTATTCAAATATAATCGAATAGTGGGATAAAAGAAAATATCGACTATTTACAATTACAAAAAAAAAAAAAAAACGCCCTTGGAAGTCCACCCAAATTTTCAAGTTTGAAATCGAATGCATAAATTCATTGTACATTACTTTGGAATTATTATCCACACGACAAATTATCAATTAAAACGATTTTTGGAGTTTAAATTTTCTGGAGTTAGCTCGCTACTACTCAAACTAAAAAATACTCGTTGAGTCAAAACAAAACCAACATAGCATGTTAATTTTATTAATAAATAAAATAAAACTCATATTAAAATTACTGCCATATAATTATTAATAAATAGAAAAAAATCTGCCTTAATAAAAAAGAAATAAAATCTCATTTCATTAAGTTAACCCGTTTCAATTAATGGTGTTTCATGTAATTTTTATATTCTCAGAAAAATATTTCATGACTGAAATAATAAACCTAAATTTTAAAAAATGAATTTTTTTTACTGTTTTATTTTTACTTGTAAAATTTGATTTTCTTTCATAATTTAAATGTTATTTTCAGTGCAGAATTCTTCCTCAAACGTAAGGTAAAAAAAAAAAAAAAAAAAAATTTGAAAGTGAATTTTTAAAAAAAAAATCTACTTACCAGATTCACTTAAAATTAGAACGAATTATATCACTTCTGCGCTACCATCCAATAAATTTTCGTGCCGTAAGTTGTGAATATATTGACGTACATCAATCAACGCCTGTGAAAATAAACCACCCTGGTGGGAAATATCTCTTAAAACATTTTCTGCTAAAAATGTAAGTAATGTTTCTTTCAAATTACATTAAGTATACTTTAATCATTCTAAATTTCCTAAGATAACAAAAGAAAAAGGTGTAATTGATTTTTCATGATTTTTTAACTAACAAACTATGATCTTTCCGACAGAAATGTCGATAAGTTCGATTTTACGAAATTTTTTGACTCGAAAAAAAACAAGATTTTTTAATAAAATTTTTAACATTTATAGGAAGGATTAAAAAATCTGAAAAAATATTCAGAAAATACTTTGGTCTTTCCTCTTTAATAACAACATATATATTTAAACGTTAAAAATTGTTTTATCAATTTGGGGACCTTTTGTCGTCAAGGTATACCACTTTTTAGCGAAATATTGGACATACCTAATTTAAAGGTATTTATTGTTCCATTTGTTTTTTTATCTTTGTTCAAAATGAAGAAGACCTTAAAAAATTCGTGATATTTTAACTAAAAAATGTCAAAACGTTTTCTTCATAATGACTACTACTGGGTTGGCCAAAAAGTTCGTTCGCTTATTAAGTAGAAAATTGACTTAATAAACCGAATTAACATTTTGGCCAACACAAGACTTCGTTTTCTCTCACTTCGCTAACAGCAAGATAATCGAATGACAAATATAAACTGTTTTTCCATTTAAAATTACATTTATTAAAAAATATATTCAATTAAAATACAGAAGGAGCCATAAAATAACTTCAAACGGTTGCACATTCCGGCTTATACACTTTTTCCGTTCCAGCAATTGTTGCCGGACAGAAAAGGCAATTACTTTTGTTGTTTTCGCGACTTAGATGTATATTTTTTTATTCCATTCAAATTGTGTGTCAGTGTACGTTTGCGTGTGTGCATTTATATTCTGTCTAATACCGAACAATTTCGGAAAAGTTCAACAGTGTTCTATAATTATTTTTTAAAGAAATAAACAGAGTATACAATGTCAAATTTATGATTTATGTGATTATGAAAAATAATGGCAACAATTTTACCGACTTATTATTAAAATCAGAAGAAAATGGAGAAGGAGAAAAATACAATCACCATAAATGATGTCTTGATCGAATTTTTGACAGCGGAATGACCGCCGAGCGTGTTCATAGTTAAATATGGTGGAGCAGACGATGAAGTTTATATGAGGGGTTTTCCCGTAAGGGGTGGGGGACAACCCTTAAAACACGTAACGTTTTAATGATAGGTTTGAAGATCCATACGTAGTTAGAAATTATGCATGTATATCGCACATAAAAAAAAACAAATCGAAATTCTTTTTTAAAATATTCGGGATCGTCAGATTGTAATAAGCTTTACGATTAAAATATAGCTTTCTGTTTTAGTAATGACAATATTTCCTATTGGAACTGAATTTTAAAAAGATTTAAAAACTTTCCAAATTATTCAATTTATTTTAAATTGTAAAAACTGACAACAAATCTTGTAAAAATTAATTTTTCATCGAATTTTTTTTCTTCAAACTATATCATCTTTATTAAAGGTAATTAAAAGATTGTCTAAAATTAAATAATGTTATAGCTTTATTTCGGTTTTTATTTTTCGATTCAGAATAGACTTTCAATAAGACGGAGTCCGATTTTCAAAAAAAGTTCGGTGATTATTTTAAATTATGCAAAAAATTCCGATTTTTTTAAACTAATATAACTAAAAATTGTCACGTTGAATTTCACAAATTTTCATAAAATTAAGTAAGGGGGTGAAACACATGTAAAAAAAATATTTTTACCAATATTTTCTAATGAAAAAAAATTCAAATATAATTTAATTCATTTGTGAATAAATCCTGAAAATTTCATTATAATCCGACAATTATTTGATTTTTGCAAGAATTTTCAAATGAATGTCTCTATCACCGCAAAAAAGAGGCTAAAATTTGCTATGCTAAAACTAGTACAACCGCTGACGAAAAAAAAGTTTTTAAGCAAAATTTCGAATGTTCTAGAAAGAAGTAAAAAATTTAATTAATCAAAAAATACTTTGATCCTTCCTCTTAAATAAACAAAGATTTTGACGATAGAACTATGTTTTTATTACGTTTGGGGCATGTTTTCATCACGGCATGCTATTTTTAGCGTTTTCGTGGGGGTACATAATGGCTATTCTAAACAAGAAACATAAAAAAAAAAATTAATAAGGGGGACAAAAACATTAACAATAAGAGGGAGAATAAAAAACTAAAACTGGTTCTCGTTCCTCTCTCTTCAGAGCTCGATCGAGGAAAAACAATTGCACCACAACTACAAAAAGGGGAAAAACGAATTCTCCCATTGCTAATAATAATTAAAAAGTATATTTATAAGTTGATCATATTGAGACTCAACAATCATTCTTTTTGTTTACACAATGGTTGCATTGATTTGACAAAAATTTTCTCCAAAATTTTCATATAAAAGTTTGAGTGAGAACATACCCTGGTGAGGGGCCAAAATATTGCCGATTATTAATAAGATATTCGTATATTAAATTATTAGTATTTGTCATAAATGAATATGATTCTCCTTTCAATGGGTTTCTTATTGGGATTTGCTTTGCCTTCATTAAAGCATCTAAAAAACAATCCCGTCAATCAAATATTTTAGAATAGTTTTTTATTATTATTCTAACCGTTTACCCATAGCCAACTAAGTATTTCATAATACACAAAGGTTTCAAATATTAATAATTATATTTACCTCTGAGCCTACGTATTTTTATCTGGAGAATGACCACTTTCGTATCTGAAGAAGACGAACAAACTGATTTTTGTCAGTCTTCGGATTTCCTTATAAATTATAATCCAATGAATAATACCGGTTAATTCTTTAAACTGTTATTCATGTTTAAACACTAAACTCTACAAAAATATTTGTTTCTACATTTTATTGCTGTCATACATCATAGCAAACCATCCTCGTAAAAGTCAGACGACTGTGCTTTTAACGGTGATTTTTATGCGTAACTTGACAAAATGTGCTCTTTGCTTTTCACTGACAAGCACACTAGGAAATAAGTGAACGAATGCGCACGCGCACAAATCTAGTTCATCGCTTTTTTTTTTTTGTTTTATTCTCTTATTTTATTATTACTCATTTTATTTTTATTTTGCCGAAAGCTTTTTTTAAAATGTTACTATAGCAACATGTAAGTTTTCTTAAAGCAGACATATTTATGTAGTGTTTGTATCCGGCCTGTAAAATTGCTTTTGTTTAGTTTAGTTTTCTATGCGAAGCTGCATTTTTATTTTTTCCAGTGTGCGTTACCTAATTTACGTGCGCTGGAAATTGGTCTTTATTTACATGGACAGATAGGGAACCCCACATGGACAGAATGTTTGCTCTAGTCTACAACTATTAATATTTATTTAAATGTTGGCATAAAACATTTTTCACATAGGTTTTTTCATTTTCCAGCTATTTTATTTCTGTCTGTCTGTCTGTCCTCCCCTCTCTCTCTCTCTCAAGAATTCTTTAAAAAATTTAAAAATATTAACCTTTATGACAAATGGATTTACATTTAATCATTCTATGTTGTTTATTCATACTAATTTCTTTATCTTTGTTGTTTGTTCTTGAAAGTTTGATTGTGCGCTGTCATGTCTCCCACGGATGTCTGTAAACTTCTGAAATATTGTCGAATATTATTTTGGGGAGCAAGCGCATTTTCCTCTCTTGCACACCCAGTTATTTTATACCTGTATTCTTCCGACTACATCCCCAGGACTTTCACGTTAACCCCATGACCTTCCACCTAGCTTCGTTGCACCTCCCATCTCTCAAGTAACACATGTAAAATCCCAAGTTCATCATCTGCTCAATTCTGATTATCCTGAACGTCTACTCGTCTTGATCCTTTCGTACTAATGTGGGTGTCCCCCAGGGCTCCATCAATGGTCCTACTTTTTACATTTTCATTAACGACATTCCCGATGTCATCAACTCTCAACTTCGTATCTATGCTGATTACCCAACTATTTACTCCTGTTTCGAATAGTAAGGATGATCAGTTCGATAAGTCAAAATGGCAGCCAATGACCAAAACGACCTTCAGTCTGTTGTTAACTGGAGTAAAGGATGGCTTGTTAGTTTATAGTTAAAATTTTATATATATATATATATATATATATATATATACAGTGTAACCCGGATATAAGAGAGTTGTCGGGACCGGAGAAGAAGTCTCTTATATTCGGGTTTCTGTTATATCCGGATATGATCTATTATATATACATTAACACAGGCTCTAATTTGGCACTAGAGAAAATCTATCTTATATCCGGGTTTCTCTTATATCCGGGTTACACTGTATATGTGTGTGTGTGTGTGTGTGTGTGTGTGTGTGTGTGTGTGTGTGTGTGTGTTTATATGACAGCAAAAATATATAATGCATAAATTTATTCCATAGTAAAATAATTTAAATATTAATTGCATAAAAAAATTCAACAATATCATTTACACACATTTGACATTAAATTACAGAAGTTAGAATCCTCCATAGTTTACCCAGACTTTTCCGTTAAACCGATGAATATTAATGTACGTCTCTTAAACTTAAAAACTTTTAAGTAAATTTTTTTACTTTTCTTCATATTGTCCTTTTACAAATATATTGTAGTTATATCTGAAATTTTTACTTCTCTCTCTCTCTCTCTCTCTCTCTATCTATATATATATATATATATATATATATATATATATATATATATATATATATATATATATATAATCATTCGCAGTCAGTACTGTTTCGCTGTATCACAGCTCCTCAGTGCAACTTGACATCCGAATGCTTCAAGCCGGGAGCGAAACCCGACTAGTTGGGTGTCAGTCAGAGTTTCTAACGAAAGCTATCATCATTCAGCAGAGTGAAACAGCTAATTCTAGCGTATTGTTTTACGGATGTAAACAAACGCCAATCAGTCAGAGGGCTCCAATTCATTTTACTGGAGAGCTTTGCATTAGCGTAGGTGGCTGTTGTTTATAGAATCAGCTTTTCTCTCACCTCTCAATGGAAATATATTTTTTAAGAGCTTAATTATGTCATTCGCAGACAGTAATGTTTCGCTGTATCTCATCTCCTCAGTATATATATATATATATATATATATATATATATATATATATATATATATATATATAGTTTAAGAAAAACTATGTAATCCGTATCGGTAGACCCAAGGAGGATAAAATCCAGAGAGCTCAATGTAAATCAAAACAGACCACATTAAGGTTCCATGTAATAAATTATTTCACCACAGCCCTTTTAAAGGACCGCGGATCATTAGACTTTACTTCCAAAGGTTGAAACAAAAAATGAAAAGAAATTTACACATTTTTGACGGGAAGTACTAAGTATATGTAAATTAACGAAGTGAGGAAGTGAGGGGGAGAGAGACATGATTGAGTTAGATGTAACATTTCTATTCTTTCAAATTTAAATTGTTTGAGGAAATCCAGACATTGAGACATTAAATCGGTTAACTTAACGGAAGTTATATATTGATATGGCAGGGGGAGAGGAGAAAAAGGCATAAAGAGAAAAAGAGAGAAAGAAGTTATGAGAGAAAGTGTCATTAACTTTCTTTGGAATGAAATAGACGCTGTTGTTTTGCTTTACTTTGAGAGTTCATAAATATTATAATGTCTGATATAAGTTTGAATGTTTAAACAGTCTATAAGGAATTTAATTATATGTTTGTTAAAGTTTTTTTAAAAACTTTATTACAAAAAGTTTGGGGATTTAATATGAAATAGTCGATTAGAAAAATATTCATAGAATTTACGTTAAAACACTAAAATTTTATTTTCAAATATAAGTTTACTTCTAGTTGTAATTGATTATTAAGGTGATATCTCTATCAGTTTGAATTTTATTCATGAATTTAATTAGCGACTATTTTTAGATTGGTAATTTCTCTTACTTAAAATTTAGTTTTTAAGTGAATATGGAGTGATATTTGAAGGTAATATTAGAGATCTTGCTCTATCATACATTGTAAACACATCCATGCAAGTTTCACATATACATACGTTCTTTTACATGTGCAGTCACTCATACAGGTACACATGTACCAATATACACGGGTAATTTCATGTATTAATACATACATATATTTTTTAAATGTTTCCGCATACTTACGCATATATATATATAGATATGTACTTAGAATTCCCTAAAAAAATTCTTTAAAAAATATTAGGTGATGACTTTAGTATTCAATTATCAAAAATCTAAATATTATATCATCAATAATGATTATTAAAGGGTAATACATTTAAATTCAAAATTAAATTATCAATTTAAAAAAAAATCCTCCATATTGTAACTAACAATTCCAATTGGAGAATATTAAGGTAGAAAATGGGGCAAAACATTAATAACAGACCTGTAAGTCCTTTTTTTAAAAATTGCACACACTCATACATATACACACACATATATATACACATCCGCACACATGCACACACATATATATATACACATATATCCATATATCTACACACCCATACATATATACACACACATATATATATGTATATACTCATGCATACACACATACACATGTAAATATACACACGTACATACATACACACATATACACATATACATACATCTACACATACATACGCACACACACACACATATATATATATATACATATATACACACACACATATTCACATACATACATATACACCTATACATATACACATATATACATACACATGTATACACATATACATACACACACCTTCCCACATATACATATAAATACATACATACATACATATACATACATACACACATATATACATATATATATATACACACATATACATACATATATATACACACATATACATACATATATATATATATATATATATATATATATATATATACACCCACATGTCCGTATATGCAGAAAATATGTCAATATTCAAACATATCTACATTATTATATTTCTCCCATATTCACTTATATTATATTTACGAACTCACAAATTCATATATTTATACATACATACATACACAGATTACCCGTAATCACATATCTGTGGCACGACACACATATACCCATATATACATACACCTACACACACACACACACACACATATACATATATATATATATATATATATATATATATATATATATATATATATATATATATATACACACGCATCCACACATATACATGTACTCACATACCCATATACATACATATATACACCCATATATACATGCAACTACATATATTTACAAAAAAGAAATTTTTTAAATCAAAAGCCCACCTATATACCTACACGTATATATACATACATATCAATATTCATACCCGCCCACTACAAATATGTGTTCACAAGACACAATTACAACAATGCATGCCTATTTTTCTATATAAAAGCATATACATATCAAAAGATGTATCAATGTTCCAGTTTAATTACATAGTTATATACATACAGTTATGTGTTGACATTCATATGTGCATAGCAAACTTTCCAAAAGCAAAACAATAAAGATCATGTAATATTAGTCTTCCTATATAGTTACTTCTAAATATATTTCGTTAGGTTGAGGTTGTTCTTATGTCAGCATTTACAAATTAGTTCATTATGTCTGTTTAGTAATACATCCGGATCTTTATGCTTTATTATGAGGATCTTTTCTTTTAGACATAAGTCGCATCTGTCTCTGAAATTTATTGGAGTTCTGGCTCTCGAGATAATCTTCCACTTTATTTGTGGGGTTAAGCCACCCTCCAACAAATCCCGATAATTCATTGACAGTGCCGTTTGGTTCTTTTTAAATTTATCTTTGAAGAACTGGCGAAGATTATAAAATTGATGTTTCCAACTTACCGCCGATATTCCTATGTATAATTTCTTCTGTTCCATATTCTCTTAGAGAAAATTGTTGCCTCATATATTACACTTTTCGCCATGCATACTCCTTCAACTGGGCAATCTGATCCTGTCCTGCAATTACATGTTGATGTTCTCATTTGGGATGCATTACGATTCGTCTGTATTTGATTGTTATGAAGATCTCTCAAAATTTTGCTATTATGTGAGCTAATAACTTTTTCTATATTGTTCATCCAAGAATATATATATATATATATATATATATATATACCAAGAAGTTCCTGCAAGAATATATATATATATATATATATATATATATATATATATATGTATATATATATAAACAAGTTTTGTTAAATTTATTCGATGATTTCCGTTTCTGTTCATGTATTTCAACCACCTCAGTCCTTATCAATTAATGAATGTTGTCAATATGGTAAGCAAGGTTTTGATCGCTACATCCTCACATTATTTTTCGATGCTAGAATTGAAACTGCTCTAAAGTAACATGCATTAAATGGTTTAACGGTACATGCCACCCCGAAAGAGAATGCATCAATTATTTATACATATTATTATTATTATTATTGTGTCGTTTCTTTTGTGTAACAATAAATTCGAATATTTTGAGCCTTTGCTTGCAATGAGTGGTATATAGTAGTTTGGTAATGTATATTAATATGTGTCTTATGTCGATAGTGGTATTTTGGTTGTTTGTGATATAATAATCAATTTGTGCACGAGAGAGTGTGATATATTGGTGGCCAATGTAAGAATTTGATGTCGTTTTTTGGTTATTGATATTGGAAATTCAACCTTCTAAAGGTCATGAGGATTCATAAACAACATTGTTTTTACATGGGGGCCTTATTGAGGTCCCGAGTTATTGGTAATAATAAGGTATAGTTTTTTAATCTTTTTATAGTAAACGATAAGTCTAAAATATTTATTGAGACTGTTAAATGATATGAACCGACGAATTACATTTTCGATTTTTTTTCAATATAATTAGGATTCACCTGGTTACGATAGAATAAATTAATGATGTAGAGAATAAGTTGTATGAAAATTTAAATAGACAGACCTTGTCGGTCGAATTTAACAAAATTTGTTTGCTTGAATTATTGCTGTCTAAATATACCTCATATATATATATATATATATATATATATATATATATATATATATTTATATATATATTGTGTGTGTGTGTATTTAGGCAGTATTTTTTCATTAATACATGTTTTATTAAATAATATAAACAAGTTTTGTCTATTTATTTTAAGCAAGTTCCTTTCATATCGTCTGATAAGCTTAATAACATTATCATTGAAAGACGAAAGAAAATCACCATATTGATACATGTTTTTTTAATCCTATCTAAGTTTTCGGCTTACATAAGCCATCATCAAAGATGACAATTACATTACAATAAATTAAACAATACACGGACATAGCAAACAATGACAGTCTGTTTTTGTTCGCAGAGAAGATTTCCAAGCAACGACAAACTCGTGCATACAAGACGCTGGAAGTGAAAATCGCACGGCAGCTCATGACATCAAACATGACCACGTGAGAGTGAAAACGAGAAATGTTAAGTATGGGAAGCCGTTGGTATAAACCAATGGCTTCTGTTATCAATTATAGGCATTTAAGTATATTTGTGGAGTTTTCATAGTTTATTTTGTTCAGGTTAGGTTTCAACTGTTTTATGTATATAGCTTCAAGAATTTTTAGTTTTTGTTTATTGTTTTCATGTTTAAGTATAGTTCAGTTTTCAACAAGGATTTTCCGGAATTGTGTATGTGGCCAGGAATGTTGTTTTAAATGTTAGAATTATCATTCAAATGTAGAGTCAAGCGTCGTGAAAGCGAGTTTGTGGTGTGACCAACATAAATATTATTTAATCCGTTAGAGATACAATCTCCCAGAGGGCACTTGAATTTGTAAACTATATTGTTTTTTTGCAAATCGCTAACAGTGGGGAAGAATCATTGCGAATAATTGAGTTGGATATACTAGATTTAGTGTAGTATATGCTTAGCTTAATTTTTTTGCTAGGGTCTGTTGTAGATGTATTAGTATTTTACAATTTTTTTTACTGTATTTTCATCTTGTTTATAATTAGTATGCATTTGATTACGATATAGGAGATTAATATGTTTGGGATTAGTTGAAACAGTATTATGTTCTATTTGCTTAGTATTGAGACTTCTAAGAAAACATCTTATTTGTTCATCAACTATATAGTTTGGAAAGCTATTATTAATAAGCGTTTGTTTTATATTCTTTTAAGTTTCATTAAAGACGGTTGACAAGGTAATGCGATTAAGCTTTTTATTTAATTTTTCTTGTGTTCATATAAGTGTTTAGGGGGGGATTTATGCCAGGAGGAGAAGTTGGTGATATTGACGTACCTATATCCAGATTCTCTATTCAATAAAAAGAGCTGGAATTATGACAGGATGTTTTACACACAAAAACGAATTTGTTATACTAATATATTAGTATTATGATCGTGCACGTTTGCTTATGTTTACACAGAGTCGACCTTCTTACATTTATCGATTTTTTTATGCACTTTTTTACGTCTTTTGTTCAAAGGGGGATAAATGTAATGTCTTTCCTAGAATTATTTCTTTTCAAGTGGCAGAATGACGTGACAATGAAAAGTAAAAAATCTCCGGGATTACTACGTAACCATCCACTTCCTAACCCGATCTATCCGGAAATCCTTATATAATATCGACTTCCGCTTATTTTTTGTTTTGTTTTATTTTATTTATTTTTTTATTTTTTTGCGTATATGGATCTAGCACGACTTAAATGTAAACCATTTTGCAACTCAATGTATGAGAATATATTTAAAAAGCTTAACTTATTACAACACAAATCCACAATAATAGTGAGGAACTACCAGGTAAAGGTTGAACTAATTTCCAATGTCTCGCAAAACTGGCTTCCTTACCATCACATTTTGACAGCAGATTTCAATACAAATATATAAGTACATGTCAGTCCGTATTTATTTATATAGACAAGTGGTTACCATGGTAACATCTTTACAACGTCGCTCAGCTGTTAACACCAGGCATAATTGGCAGACGTTTTTTGAACACTTACAAATATTGACTGTCTCTATAGGCACAAAATACAAGGGATTGGCCATTTTCGATGTTAAACGCATTTTCTTGAGGGGATTCTTTTGAGAATTAAATGTCGAACAATTTTATAGCATCGAAAAATTCCCTATTAAAACCGCAGCTTTTGGGTGCCTCCAACGATGTACAACCGATACTGCTTGTTCATCATAATTACTGACAATTTATGACCACGTGACCAAATATGTTCATTATGTTATCCTTGTCTATAAAGAAACAACCGATAAAAACAAAATATTACTACGCAGTTTAAGAGGGAGATGCAAGAGGTACATCGAACGTGTATCCCTTGTTTGTTTTTTTCATAAACGAAAGCACTTTTTTTTTCTTTTTTTTTTTCACCCCAGGCAAGGCTGGAAGCCACTAGCACGCTAGGGATTACAGAGGATTTGGAGCGAGAGGAGATAGGAGTGTTAGAGGAAAGGATGTGGAGAAGGATAGAGGATAGATCAAGGCAACTGGAGATGTCGATTGACGTTACACTTGAATAGTTGGAGATTATAGTTCTCAGGGAAACAGGAATGAGGAAGGGAGTTCCATAGGCGATAGGTGCGAGATATGAAGCTATTGGAGTAGAAGAGACGTCTACATTTAACAGTTTCAACAGTGAAAGGGTGAGAACGGGATGCCAGCCTCGTAGGACGCTTGAATTCATGGAGCCTGGGAACCAGCGATAGCAGCTCATCGGGGCAATTACCATGGAAGTATTTATAAAAGAGACAGAGAGAGGCGACGGTGCGCCTGTGAGAGAGAGACTGCAGACGAGAAGACAAATCAGGGCCAATTACATTGCATACCCGTCTCTGGATCTTATCAAGAACCTTGAGGCAAACAGAAGGGGCTCCAGACCATATATGGCAGCAATACTCCAAGCCTGACAGAGCAAGGTTTGAATTACCTATTTAAGGAAAGTATACCTCTCGCAGGGACCTGGTTTCCCAGTTGTAAAAAAAGGTACAGGTTCGATTCCTGTCGGAGGTACAACTTTTCTTTGGTTGAACTTCTCAATCTAAGATGGTTGTATTTAATTTAAGTGTTTAAGAAAAAAGAAAAGAAAACAGGAATAGCAATGTCAGACACATGTATCCCCTAAAATAACGTTTATAGTAATGAAATACGCTCACACTTACACACACACACACACACACACACACACACACACACACACATATATATATATATATATATGATTCTGTCGGATTCTAATTGATATTTGATGTATATATATATATATATATATATATATATATATATATATATATACAGGATGCGATAGATTCAATGTCGTCTAACTTATGCAAAAATGAAAATAATATTGTTATCTCATTTTAACAGATATATTTACCAAAATTACACAAACATATCTTGAAGTACTAAAGAGTAAATTTATTCAATAAAATCGCCAATGGCTTCAAACACGGCCTCCAGACGACTTCAGAATCTCATGCATTTCTTCTGGACGGCTTCCTTGTTTAAGTTGGTGAATGCTACCATAATCCTTGACTTCAGTTCATCTTTGGTGTTACAAGAAGTTTTGTTGGTCTCTCGCTCAACTGCACCCCACTCATAATAATCAATGGGGTTGCAGTCTGAGGACTTAGGTGGCCAGATGTAAGGGGTAATGTGGTCACAGAAATTGTCTGACAGCAATGACTGGGTTCTCAGCTGAACCGTCCGCCCCTTCCAACTATCGGCCTATTAGCCTTCTACCACTTTTGGGAAAACTACTAGAAATCCTAAACAATGCTAAATTGGTTATGCATCTCACATCGCAAGGCCTTCTTCGAGATAAGAAATCTAGCTTTCGTTTCTCGAGGTTAACTGCTGATCTATTGACGGTAATTGCAGAAAAAGTCAATCAAGCTCTAGATAAGAATGGTGAAGACAGGACTGTTGTTTTGGACAACTCGAAAGCTTCCGATTACAGAGTCTCTGGCCACATTTTTGAACTGATCCAGTTTTTCTTATCAAATCGTGAAATGAATGTTATCTTGAACATCCATTTTCTAGAACCTTTTGTAATCATGCATGTGTCCCCCAGAGCACTTTCCTTAGTCCGACTGATTTTAATTTTCATTGACGACCTTGACGATGGCATCAGCTTTCAAGCTGGTGTCTCTGCTGGTGACACTATCATTTACTCTTGTCTCGATAGTAAGTCTCATCAGTTCGATAAGGATAAATTGGTGGCTGATGTCAAAAATGACTTTCAGTCTCTGTTGTTAACTGCAGTAAAGGATGGCATGTTAACTTTAACGTCTCCAAAACTAAACTGTTTTCTATTAATCATCTGAAAGAATCATTTCTGCCTTCCGTCATCATGGCTGATGCTAACCTCCTGGAGAGTGACTCGTTGCGCCTTCTCGGGTTAACGTTCGCGGATGACTTGAAGTGAAAATACTATATTGAACCATTGTTAGGTCAGCTCCTAAGAAAGTTGGTTCACTGTGTCGTGCTAGACAATTTCTCTCTCTTGAATCTACCTATAAGTCTACCATTAGTCCATGCTTATAATACTGCTGCCACATATGGCCCAGAGCTTCTGTTTTATATCTAGAGATCCCTGATAAAATCCAAAGAAGAATCAGCAATATTATTGGTCTTGATCTGCCGTCTCGGCTTCGGTGACTTTCTCACCGCCATAAAATTACCTCTCTGTGCCTTTCTTATAAATACTTTCGTGGTAATTGTTCGGATGAGCTTTTCGCTATGATACCTAGACATTTTAAATTTAAGCGCAGTACTAGACAGGCGACGGGGTTTCATCAATTTACTGTTGAGTTGGCTAGATGTAACCGTAAGTTCTATCCTCAGATTTTCTTTTCTCGCACTTCTCGTGTGTGGAACTCTCTTCTGGTTCCATACTATCCAGTCAACTTTAATCTTCAAAAATTCAGTTCCAATGTCAGTCGATTTCTACTGTCTTCCTGATTATTCTCCCTTTGTTCCCGCCGATCCTTAGTAATATTTCTGGTTTCTAATTTTTCCACATCCACTCAGTGGCTTTACTGCGTGCTTGGAATGAACTTGCTTAAGATATATATATATATATATATATATATATATATATATATATATATATCTTAAGCAAGTTCATTATATATATATATATATATATATATATATATATATATCTTAAGGAAGTTCATTATATATATATATATATATATATCTTAAGCAAGTTCATTATATATATATATATATATATATATATATATATATATATATATATCTTAAGCAAGTTCATTATATATATATATATATATATATCTTAAGCAAGTTCATTATATATATATATATATATATATATATCTTAAGCAAGTTCATTATATATATATATATATAGAGAGAGAGAGAGAGAGAGAGATATTATCGTTGTATAGTTTATGACACGAATCTTTCATCCCCAAAGAAAGAGAATAAAAAGGTTTAAATTCTTTCTTGCAAGTTCTCCAGGAAGATCTGATTGGATACTGTACAACTACAAGAGTTGAGACTCAAAACTAGAATACAGAAAGAAAAGCCTAGCCAGTACCTCTTGAACTTTGGACATATCCCGCGATAAAAAAAAAAGAAAGAATTGTTCGCCTCACAAGATTTAGTCACTTTCATGACATTGGCTTTTTGACAAGTAAAATACTAACGTTTCTTGATTTTCTGAATAAACAAAGAAGCTTCAGTTTAAAGGCAGAGTAATTTCACTTTTCGTCTTTTGATGACAAATTACTAACAATAAGTATTTTATAAAACTTAAAAGGCTTAGCTTTAATTTTACCTGGATACTAACAGAAAATTCAAGGCAAACAATTACCACCAAAAAAGAACGAATTAATGGTAGATTATTTTCATACAAATATTGGTACTTATTAAAAATGGATTTTCTGTACAATTGGAACTCCGACTGAAAAAAATAACTAAGAAGATAGTTGTATGTACATTTTTAATAGGTTCTTAAACTTTAATACGAAATAACTTTAAAATATTTGAAGACGCTTCGTTTACCAAGACGGAGATTTAAAAATAATATTATGCTTGAGCCTCAGGTAGCCGTCTCCCAGAGTTATTACTTCATCTTCTTGAAGGGGATGGGTTCATTACCCGCTACCTGTGACATCCCAAAATGATGAAGTGTGGAGGAGGTTTGAGCATTTTTTGTCCTTGTCCCCTGTACGTGTGGGACTCCCATTGTAAACTCAACCTTGTGTCACATTTTATACAAGATCGGTGTACATATAAATATATGTCCCGGTGGGAGCGGCGTGTAGTGTCTCTTCTCTCTGCTGCATTCTGCTTTAGAGTAGTTCCCAGAAAAGTAATGAAGGAGGCTTAATCTCAAGGAGTTCAACTCTGCGTCAGCACCTCTCATATGGCACTGAAGAGGTGAGGATACCAATGCCAGCATGACAGTGGTCACATTGACTTGTCAATTTAAGTTCTTGACCTAGATGATGCTATTTGTATGTGGGCTAACTGAACGAGTCAAGCGTCGTCAATTCAATTCCATATATGTTCAATGGAGAACAGATCTTGCGATCGCGCTGGTGCTATACTGTGGACATCTACGTAGAAAGGTAAGAGATGGGTTTGTCTTGATCTCAAGTGTTTCTGTTTGATGGACTATCAGATAGTCCCTTTTGAAGTTCGGTCTTCTTAGCTGTATTCACTTTAACCGAAGGGTAATGGGAAGTAAAGGAGTGGATTAAGGATTTTTGGAGATCAAGTGGCAACAAAAACGGAAATAGAGTATATCCGGGTGCTGGTCTATATTAAGAGTCATGTTTGGGATCGGGGAGAATTCTGGTTCGCTCTTCGCGAGAAATGCAGGTGTCCGCTGTCGGGTTACTGTGCAGTCCATTTGTATTGCTATCCACCACGTCGGGATGGATACATGCGGGAGGAGTTGGTAGAGGGGAGGGCGGAGCTATTGGATCAACATAGCAAAAGTATTCCCAAGTACCACCTACCTACTCATCTACACAAGAAAATGAATCTCTGAATAAAACATCCCTTTTATAATATGGGAAACATGGTTGTCATTCATCGTGTTACTTTGTGAGCATGCATCGGGCCCTTTCCCAGTTTTCTGTGGATACCGACGAGATCGAGAAATGAAATGCAACGTAGTGTAATCATTGGCTGGTCGGTTGAAAGCTTTGGTGAGAGTCGTGTTGTATGACAAACCTCTAAATTTGCTTGTCGACCTCTCCGCCTTCGGGCGGAGAGGAATTCAGATGACCCGTAGGTATAGCCTCGTCTGGGGAGGTAGACAGCCACCCGACCCCGTGTATGCGGGGTCTACGGAAAATGTTTACCTGAACGTACGCGCTCGGAAAGCCCCACGTTAAAAACCGTCCTTGTACCATATCCCGCCTTGTGGGAAGATCTCGAGTAATTTACCGAGTCGTGTTGTATGTTTACACTGGGCAAGGAAGTTGTTTAATTTTTTTCAAAGCATGCTGAGTAGCTGGAAGGTGAAGGATGTAAGCTGGAAGGTGAAAGATGTAATGGTTAGCAAGCTTCTCTCGCTAGATCAATTAGGACTGATTATTGAGTTCGATTCTCATTGGGTGCATCATGCTTTCATCCTTGTGTCACATCTAAGGTACGCTCAGTGCTGAGTAGCAGGAGCATAGTGTGGATATTATTCTATTAGAACAACACATTGCCTTCCTGTTGCATGAATGCTAACAAAACGAGCTGAATAATATTTTAGACGTAAATAGCGCTGATCAAACTTCCTTCACAATCACCAATGATGAGCGAGAGTTATAAATTGCGCGTGTCTCGTAGGCGAATACACTCTGGATAATATCGCTCCATAGGTCTATTCTGCACGCGCGAACGACCATTACTTGCATGAAGGCAGAACCTGCTTTCATCACTGAACTTTATAGAGTTCTATTCGGTCTCCCATGTGACCATCTTGAGACAGTGTTGAAGAGCAATTGGATGTTGAATTTCCCGAAATCATGCGGCAAGTAAAAATGTTCAACGATTCGTGTTGAAAATCACGTAGCCACATTTATTCTGATCTATTCCATCACAGTTAAACTTAGAATATGTCAATTTTAGTGAGTAGAAGGCTATGAAAGCTGTGAATTAATAAAATCTGTTGAATCGTTTACATACCTGGGAAGCGAAATAAATTCTACTGAAAAGGATATGAAAATTCTCATAGCTAAAGCCTGGGTCGCCTTGAATAAAATAGATGTAATCTATAAATCTGATATATCAGGCAGCATCAAATGGAGATTCTTTCGCGTCACTGTAGAGGCGGTTTTACTGTATGGTGCCACTGCTTTGTACATTAACTAAAACCCTGGACTCTGAGCTTGATGGAACCTAGACAGGGATTCTGCGAGGCTCTACTTAACATCTGCTAAATCACAACTCTATAAACCGATCCCTGATATTTCTTCAATCTTACGCGAACGCAGAATACGCTTTGAATGACACTGCTGTGAGTCAACACCAGTTTAAGCCTTATTGCAGCGTGCATCAGCTTCAAAACCTCAGCCACTGATGGTGCATTGTTATGAATTACGTCACAATATGGACGAATACTTAGAAAATTTGGCAACCCTGGACATTCATGCCCGGCCAAAAAAATAAAATAAAATAAACGGTGTGTCAAAAGGATGGTTTGCCACTGATACTGCTATTATTTTAACTACCTCCACTCTTTGTCAAAGTTTATTGTTTTAAAAAGCGATTATCAGAATTTTAATAAAACCTAAATATATAATGAAAATGAATTTATACATTTTTTTTGTTCTTGAAAATTTACAACAAAAGCATCAAACCCTATTTATTTATTAGATTGTTTATTTACAAGAATAATTTTATATTTACAACATTCAAGAAACAATTGCAATGAAATATATCATTTACCAATTTATAAAGAAATAAATATGCAAACAATTGTTTTAATAAGTTTATAAAAAGGTTTACTAAATTTTTAAAATATGTGAACCAACTATAATGAAATCCTTATTATTTACAATTTTATGAAGTTTGAATCTATTGACAATTCTTAGCTGATGTTTTGCCAAACATTACGATAAGCAATATAATAAATGGTGTAAATAAACAATCTAATAAATGAATAATTCTTTTTTATTTTTCTTGTCAATTCTCAAGATCAAAGAAAATGCTTAAATTCACTTTTATATGTTTAGGTTTTCTTAAAATTCTAATAATAACTTCATAAAACAATAAAGATTGCCGAGGTGTGAAGTTAATTAAAATAATAATGGAAACAAACCGCCAGAATATCTAAATCTCCTTAACATAAACATGCTGTACCAAGGATATATATATATATATATATATATATATATATATATATATATATATATATATATATATATATAAGATTTCACTTTTATTATTACAAGTTTCATTTCATTCTAGCATTGTTGTTCTTATTCACCACACTCATGATCGATACACAGGAAATCGGAAAATAAAAATATAGGTTCTAATGAAACGTGAATTTGTACCTCACACCTCGAAAGTATGGCTTTCATGGACATCGCCTAAACGAATTCAGCCACGGCAACAGGGAACAATCTGTACTTATTTCGTTTCGATTTTCCTGTGTGATTCAATGCATCATCTTTGTTTTACTAACTTTTCGTTTAATTTTAAAGCTTCCGTGCTGAAATGGGTTAAAGCAACGTCCACGAAAGACGAGTCCTCGAGGTTTGGGAGCCGCTTAAATTTCGTTGGAATTTACTACACTATTTTTCACGGCGTTGCTGATTGTTTTAGCTGTTGAAAAGTACCGACCGAATGTAAAAGGAACAATATGTAAAATTGCTGCTACTACTACTACCGTCACTACTACTACTACTACTACTACTAATAATAATAATAATAATTGTGCTTGTTCCTCTCTTCGTTAGTTCACACAACCGTTACGTGATGCCAGTACATCATAAATAATAACTATTGCGTTTTGATCGCGTGTAATGACAAGGCATATCTGGGAGACTACTTGGTTTCAGTGAAAAAATTAAAAAGATAGAAATATTTAACGTTTCCTGCTAATACCTCCCAAATAATGAACTATTCCGTTTTGATTGCGTGAGAAGACGAGGCATATCAGAGAGACTACTTGATTTTAGTGAAAAAAATAAAAAAGATAGGAATATTTAACGTTTCCTGCTAATACCTCACAAATAATGCAGTATTCCGCTTTGATCGCGTGAGAAGACAAAAGACATCAAAAATGCAATTTGTTTTCAGTCAGAAAATGAAAGAAAGAAGAGAAGATAGGAGTTTTTAACGTCTGTTTCCGTGAAATTGAAAAAGTTCTCAATTTAAAATGTTTTCATTTGTACCCACTTCCTTCTTAAAATAACGACCAGCATTCATATTTATGATTGTTATTGTGATATTTTGTTAAAGTTAGTAAGCTCAAATATTTAACGATGTGATAGGGGAATTTTTACGGATATTTTATTGTCATAAACTCGCCATAAGATTATTCAATCATTAACTGAAGAGTTAAGAATTCATTAGAAATTTCAAATAAGAAAACCGTGAAATTTCCACGGATTAAAACTAGTAGTAGTAGTAGTAGTAGTAACAATAATAATAATAGCAAAGTGTTAGGTTTTGACTTTATTCATTTAATGTCGAGCATAGTCGTGTCGTTTAAATATAACTTGCAACACTGCTATCTGTTGATAATAAGTGAGGATTCCTTTATCGTTGTATAAGCCAAACGATATAAATATTAATTATAACCAGAGGTAGATTGAAACGTCCTATTATAAGGAAGGTGAAAGGCTCGGGGCCAAAAGAAACGATAAACGAATTTGTTTACGCATTGATTAGAGCCGGAAATCATTTCTAATATGTCTGCCTTCGTGCTTCTCCGTTTGACTGACACAAGTGACAAATTGGTCGAAAGATATCCACAGTTCATAGGTAGATTATCAAGATTAAGAAAGGCAGGGATTAAACCAGCTGTCCCATAGACACACTCAATCACTCTTATTATTCCCTCAATGGTTGTTCACACCAGTCGTAACTGGTGGCTTACCTTGGATATTAAGTGACAGCAGGACCGATGCGTACTACTCCCGAATACCCCGACCGGGGAGGCCAAGCCTGATTGGGGACCTCGGGCATTGCTTTGTGGACATCATTAGTCTTTTTTTTCTACCTCTATTATGTTACAAATTAAACTAAACACAACTGACTATTAAATGACAAATCTTTCGCTGATTTTGACTTAATTCTGGGGTCTCTTTTGTCCAAATCTGTGAATTTCGTTTTGTTCATGCTAAATCTAAAATATATATGTGTAAAATTCACTATTTTTCATCCATAATGTTGAATGTGATAAATTATTCAATTTTTTAACAAGAAAAATCTCAAATTGATGTTATAAACTACTGCAAAACATTTGGTTTATTTAAGAATGATCTATTATGACATGACTTTCTATTTAGATAGATTGTATTTATTTTCAATGTTTCTTCTTGAATTGTTCACCTATATTGCATACGATCCATTATTGTACATAATTAGGTTACAATAAAATGTGCATTTTATATGAATATTATCTTATAAAAATTGAGATGTAGTAGAGTGGGTGGGGCCGTGTCATAGATTCTTTGTACTCTGTTTGCCGTCAGGTTGTCGTATGGATAGTTACAACTCTTCCTCTAATTTCTAGTTTCTCCAAACTTTTTCCTTGGCTCTTCAAGATCATTTCCAGCAACGACTATCACTACCGTCACCAACATACTCAAATTCTTCATCTCACTGGCAAGATCGAGATCTTTTTTATGTGCCGTGGCCCCTTGGGACGGAGGCTTTCCACAACTTCCTGTCTTTTGTAGCGCTTAATAAATTTTGTCTTTCTGTTATTTTCCTAAACCCTGTTTTGCCATCCATTTACTCAAGCTTATTAATTTCCTTGTGTTGTATCCTCTGTCTCTCTTTTCCTTTCCTTGTCCTGTGAGTATCAGATTTTCCAAGCCCTTTTTCCTCATTATGTGCCCTAGAAACTTCAACATTTTTCAAAAATCTTCGTCCTTGCTCACATGTTGAAAATCATTGTATACTCAGCATCCTTCTGTAGAACCACATTTCTGTTGCTTCAAGTCTCTTCTTCATTTTTAAAGAGATTATCCAGCACTCACTGTCACACAGGAGGACAGATATCCCGTAACAGTTTAGTGCTCTTTTCCTTGTTTTTAGTGAAGTTTTTCTATTTCTAGAAAGAAACCGAGAAAATGATCGCTTAAAAATAAAAACGTTTAAAGATTTCAACACATGAAAAATTTTCCCGAAAACTGAAATACTTTTTTAAAAATAAATTTTTAAGACAATCCCGTTTGTGTCGTGTTGGAATCATTGTAAAACTTTTTTGTTTTTCGCGTAGATGCGTCGGCGATTAATCTTTATGAAAATGTAAAAATTTAATTTGCACAGATTTCGAAAAAAATAAAAAAGACCTATTCATTATAAAAGTAAATAATTAATGAATATGTACTGACATTTTCATTTAAATTGGATAATTCCCTGATTTTCTGGTCATCTGCTCTTCCCGCGACAATTTTCCTTCGAAGGTTTGTGCCCCCCAGGTTGGGAAACTTTTTAAATCGACATAGGGGGTCGGGGCCTCATATCAAAGTTTCGTGGGGTAGGGCAGACCCTAGCGCCGGCTCTGGTAGAAATAGCAAAAAGACAAAATTTATTAAGAGCTACAAAGGACAGAAAATTGTGGAGAGCCATGATCGCTTACGTCCTGAGAGGACACGGCGCATAAAGAAGACCCGATCTTTAAGCCTGGATTGGCTGATCTTTCAATCTCAAAATCCCAGAGGATTTTACAGGTTTCATTTTGTAAAACAGATTCTGATCTGAGAATTCATCCTTTTTCTGTATGGTCAAAATACAGTCACTTTCATACTTCCTTGTGGATTACCATCCCCACCCATTCATGCTTACTCTTTATAAGACCACTAGCTTTATAAGAACATCATTCACTTATTAAGTGATTGCCTCATCTTTACTGCTACATTTGGTATTCTCCTCGCCTTTATATACTTCGTTTTTTTGTGTCTCTGTAAAGGACGACTCAGTTTTTCTCCATAGCTTTTCCCTACATAGCCATGTAGAGCCATCTGTTATTCCCTCGATAACACAGTACAAACATTTTTACACAGGATATCTGGGCACTTCGATGTGGTGTAATGATTAGCAAGCTCGTTTCGCTAGATCAAATCTATCCTCACTGGGTGCACCACACTTTTGGCCTTGTGACACATCTAAGCCAAACTTAAAAAATCATTTGCTCCTCCCTCGTTGCACTAGAGAGGGGATCAGTAGTGTTACCGATACCAGCGCAACTTGCGGGAGCTGGACTATTTTTGGTGCTGGCACGGATGTAAGCGCTCGGGTGTCCTACATTAAACCTGCCCTTGTGTCACATCGTGTCTCTGTGAGAAAACGGGTAAATGCCTACACAGGATATTTTATAATCAATAAAAAAATTTATTTTTCTGTCAATGTCTATAATAACAATTGAGTCATTTTTTTTTTCTCAGAGTATTCGCAGAGTATAGAAAAGATTGGAAACGTATTAAATTTTGTCTCGTCGTGGCGGGTCAGATTAGTCAAAAGTCACGCCCAGATTCTAGGAAGTCATGTTGTTAATATTTGTCTTGCAGATTAATAATCTTCTTAGTCATTTTTTTTATTTTGCCGTTTGATACAATTGCTTAATTCCCTCACCCGTTGTCGATAGGTATGGCTTTTATTGATTACTACCTTTTTGTACACTGTAAGTATGAATCAAACGGGAGACGAGCAATCAACCGGCAACCGTAAAAACAGAAAACAGGCGCCACTTTTAAGTCAGCCTCGGTAATATGTTCTACTAAAAGTCGGAGATTGATTGCTTGTGATTAAAACGACACATAATGGCGTAAGAATAAGGAACCCTAAACAGGTAACAGAAACAGAATAAAACGAGTTTTTATTTCAATCTGATGATTTTTAGTCGCTTTTCATTTTCATGGTTTATGGCGTTTTCCATTAGAGAAAATATCGAGCTTCATCACCGTAATCAGTCAGTTATGTGCCATGTGGGGCACACACGTCGGCGATCATGTATCTTTCGATATATGACTGACGAGGCAGATTTTTTCTGCGTTAAACCAATTGCCATCCAAAGCAACAGAACCCGGTCTGTCCTGCTATTTACCATAGCTGGTGGGGGGGGGAGAAGATGAGGATTCAAGGGTATTAGCACGTAAATGAATGATGGATTCGACCGGAATTCGAACTCGGCTCTCTGATTCCTCAATCCGAGCCGCTATCCCTTACCCCACCATTACCATAATAACGTTATTTTTTAATTTTCATACACTAAACTTGTTAGGATGTTTTAGAAGATGAGAAAGTTGTTAACTGTCTGGCTTTCTGGCATCTGGTCTCGATTTCTCTGTCTAAAACATCTTAGCATTTCCATGAGCACCAAGGTAAATCTCATCAACGCCATTTTCCTACCAACGTTGACATACCAGTGCCAGACATGGCCCCTAACAAAATCACTTGAGAGGAAACCTGTGAGATGAAATGCATGAGGAAAGCATGAACAAGACCAAGCGAGACAAGATCAGGAATGAGGCAATAAGAGATGTGGTAACACATCGAACAACAGAGGATCTTATGCCTATCAACCAACCAGCCTCAGGTACTCTGGCTGGAGAGCGAGTGGTAGACCAAGTAGACGCTGGAGTGATTCAGTGGCAGACAATCTCAGAGCCCACGAGATATCTCTCCTCCAGGCCACTCGCTTTGCCGCTGACAGACGACTGTGTCTCCCCGCGACGCCTAACAGCACAAGCGGAAGGAAAAACTTAACTAAACTATACACTAACCTTATAGGAACTACTTCGATTTCTATAAAAAAGAAAAAGTCCAACAGAATTGTACGACATCATTTTTACAGTTGTTATATCCATGGCACGCAGATAGCAGTAAACTCGTTCTAGCCGAAAAGTCAACAGAGGTATTGATTTTATGCAGACTCTAAAATTCACTAGCTTAAAGATTAGAAAGGGTTCATTCCAAGGTGGAGGATTGTTTTTTTATTTACAGTTTATCTACCTTCTACAAATTATTTAAAACCGGATAATATTTTTACATTGTAAGAATTCACTGAAGATAATAATGATTTACTAATAAAAGTCCTACTAATTAATCCCTAGCTTTCCTGAGGGTATTTGTGTGTAAGTGAATGTAACGAACCTGACTAGAATTGGAACTCGGTTCTCCGATTTCCAATTCCGAGTTGTATAAAATGGTGGAAAGATACCAACGGATAGAATTCGAGAAAGAATGAGTCATAAATGAATGAATCCGGTCAATAGGATGCGCTATGAATTCTACTATTCGCTATGAATTCTTCAAATTCGCGCCTACCAGACGTCTGGAGTTGGTATATAGATTCTCAATAAGATTTATCTGCTGAAGGATTTTACAGTCGATAAGTCAGCGTCAAAGAAAATCTGATAATTTTTGTCTTTTATCAATACAATTGCTATGCTATTTTCTCAGCCCAATATTGTGTGACGAACTTGATAAGAAGCAATGCCCGGGAACCGAAGCAATGTTTGGTGACTATTTGATTAAGAGAAAAATCATTTAAAACTGTGTCTGAAATATATGTTTTCTTAATAGAAACTTTTAAAAAGAGAAATAAGATATCAAATTCAAAAAACTTTTATCGAAAACAGTTAGATGAAGAGTTCATGAAAATATTTATCAGTTCTTCATCAGGGTTTGCCAATTTCATAAATCCTTACGACTCTTTCTCTCCGGTTTTCCCATTTTACTCATCGAACCTGGCCAGTTCATATGTGTCGTCTTGTTCCCAAACTAAGCTGCACTTTGTATTTGAGGAGCTTATAATAAAATCACATTTAAAGCACTGATCACCAAAGGTAAGCAATAACAAAATCAATCAGTACTTACACGGGTGACCACTTTGGAATACTAACTACTGCAAGAAACTTCAGGCCTTACAGTCAGTTATGTGCCATGCGTGATACACGCGTAGGCGATCATATATCTTTCGATACATGACTGACGAGGCAGATTTTTTCCCCGCAATAGGTTGCCATTTCTTTCTGCGGTAGACCAATTGCCATCCAAGGCTATAGAACTCGGCCTGTCCTGCTATTTACCCATATTTGGTGGGGAGAAGAAGAGGATCCATACCTTTCCCAAGGGTATTAGCACGTACGTGAATGTAATGGATTTGACTGGAATTCGAAAAGATTTGAAAAGATTACTTTAGATTTAGTAAGAAATTGGTACCAATGACGGGATGGATCTATTATTTTGATTAGGGTGGTATACAGATAGGAACAATTATTGTGGGGGGTGTAAATCCGGTGATCAAGGTACTGGAGGACATTTTTGTTTTTAAGGTTACTCTATGATTCATTATAATCATCAGGTCGTGCCACTAGCGTAGATTTTCACGATCTTTTCTCTCCAGTTTTCACGATTTATCCATCGCATCTTGGCCATCGTGTGTCTTCTCACATTTTTGAAACGGATGTTTTAAATTAGTGACTAATACTAGTGTGTCCATGTTTTGATGTCCACAATAGGACGTCACTGATAAGCTCATCCTTACTTCGCAAGGAATGTCTACCAAATCTTGTTAGATGAATGGTTGATGGCTTTAGAGCTACATTTTTTTTAAGGTGTTGTTTCTAGGATAGATTTACTCTAACAGATCAAAATAATCAATTAAAGGCTTAATATTAAACCATCTTCGCTGGTTTGGATCTCTTTTATCAGTGTCATACATTTCCGCTTTCCGTAACTGAGAAGTTGAATGTGAGAAGAAACGACACACTTGGACCTTTCTACCCGCAAAAAAAAACGAAGTATTATTGATACCGCCATTAGTTTAACTACCTTTACTCCTCGGCAATGTTTATTGTTTTTAAATGCGATAATTAGAACTTTAATAAAGCATAAAGATATGATGAAAGTGAATTTATACATTTGTTTTCATTCTTGAGAATTTACAACAAAAATAATAAACATTAATTATTTTTTGGCTAAATATCAATTGATTCGAACTTTATAAAATGGTGAATAATAAATATTTCCTTATAGTTGGTTCATATATTTTAATAATTTAGCAACAATAAATTGTGAGTGAAAAATTGTTTTCATATTTATTTCTTTATAGGCAATTATTGCATTATTTTTAATTGAATAATTTTTTAGAAGAATAATTTTATATTTACAATATTCTAAGTAAAAAATCTAACCAGTTTCCCTTGTATATACGTCGATTACTGACTGGTCATAAATGCTAATTTTCTACGAGATAGGTTCCTTTACTGAAGTGTTTTAATTTAAACCGAATATTATTAATATAAATTCTTTATCGCATTATTTAGATTCGATTATGCCCTGTATCGATCGCTTATCCCCCACCCACAAAAAAAACGGTTTCGTATCAAATTTTACCGTGAACGATTTATTTTATTTAACTGAAATAAATTGCGAAAAACCTTAATTCAAGTTTCTTTTTATGTCATATTCATTCATGGCCTTCCACAGATTCCTTTTCCTTTACTTTCTGTGACTCGCCATGATTTTTGGAAGAGATAGTAGAATGGTTTCTGTTGTCTTCTCTAGGGTTTTTGGATTCAGGGTTATTCCTTCTCCTAGACTAGCTAACAACTAAAGCTAGTTGGTTCAGTCTATCCTGATAATTAACCTATAGTTGGGGTAAGAGAAGAAGAGATGGGCACAAACCTTTCCCCCGGAAGATTAGTGTGAAAGTGAATGCAATATGTTGGGACAGAATTTGAACTCCGCTTGCCAATTCCACCTTCCGCGCTGATAACCGTTAAACTACCACCAAAATCAATTCAAAATTTGATTTAATGAAAGATATCAGATAATTTCCAGGACTCGTTTCTCTTCTATTTAACTTGATTGTTGTCTCAGTTAGTCTTTGTTCTGCGCTTTCCCGATAAACATGATGTGACACGGTTTGCAGTCAAATCGATTACTGTTTCGCTTGTAATCCAATAACCAGTAATCTGCAATCTGCATCTTTGAGTTACATTCAATAAACATTAAATTCGCTTTGCTTTTTTTTACCTTTTTTTTTCCGCTTCAAAAATATACGATGATGCACAATAAAAATAAACGTCAATTTTTAGTTTCAATGCAGTTTCATTTCTATCCGCGTTTATGGTAATGTTTGGGTTGGTAAAGAACTAATCTTAACTAGAATAGGTTTCTTTTATCAGTGGCTTCGGATACTTTTTCAATATTTTACTTCTCCGTTTAAACAGTGTTTCATGATTTTTTTTTCTTTTAATTTGCCAGAAAAGCACACCTTGATGCCAAAAACGATCGTACAATTCGTCATTGTTACTGGTCCTGCAGTTAAAAAAAAGTCGCCTATGTAAGAGCATATGTCCAAATAAATGGCACAAAATCCTCCCCAGATGATTCAGAATAAATATATGTTTTTTTTTTTTGCGTCTCATTTTGATAGTGTTTGAGAAAATCCCGAGCACACATATCGACAGCACAAGTTCATGTTAGAGGCTAGGCGTTCTTTTCACACTGTCGGCTGAGATAACACGCAAGTTATCGAACCAAATATTGGTTCTTAGCCAAAATGTTGAACCCAGTATTAAGTAGATTTATAGGCTTACAAATCACATTTTATCAGGTCCGCATTCATTGCGCTTATTTTGATACTGTCGAAAAATATGACCACTCATAGGTTCTGAAGGACGATTGAAATAGCTTATAAGTAAGATAGAGTCAAAAACACTTCGTAAAGCGGACCATTGACACTTCTTCCCACACTGGTCATCGCTAATTTGATACGAATTTTTTTAAGTATGTCATATTTTATTATGCAAGTCAATATTTTCACAATAAAATTTATATTAACCAACCGATGTTAGTAAAATTTTTAGGGTATACTTTTATTTGTATGATTAATGTATCATAAGAATTTAAGCTTCGGCATAGGTGGGATAATGGATATCGGCTCGGATTGTGGAATCGGAGAGCCAAGTTTGAATTCCACTTGAATCCATTGCATTCACTTACGTGCTAATACACTTGGGAAAGGTAAGAATCCTCTTCTTCTCCCCACAGCTATGGGTAATTAGCAGGATAGACTGGGTTCTATAGCCTTGGATGGCAACCTACTGCGGGAAAAAAATCTACCTCGTCAGTTATATATATCGAAAGATACATGATCGCCTAAGCGTGTATCATGCATGGCACATGACTGACTGACATCTTTATTTAAGATATTGATGATACCTTCTTTCATGCAAATTAAGTCTAACAATAAATCCGAAAGGCCAACAAGAAACACGTACTTTATTAATGCAATACCCTACATATCAGAATCATTTTGCACGTTAATAATGCCTTTTTGACATTCTATAACCATCATCAGTCTTCCATCGATTGATTTTTTTTTTACTTCCATCGATTGACTTTTTTTTTTTACTTCCATCGATTGATTTTTTTTTTTACTTCCATCGATTGATTTTTTTTTTTTAATTTTTTACTTTTTCGACTTTAACATTGCTTGCGGCAATTTGTATTGCTTTCCAGAAATTGTTTTACTTGAATATTGCTTTGTAACTATTTTAATGATGAACCACAACTTCTATATTGGATTTATGTCTGGAGTAGCTGAGACCATTCCATTAATTTGGTGTCTTTTGAAAATTTGGAGCAGTGGAGGGCCGCAAAGTAGGCGAGAGACAGCATGCAGAATCTGAAGGCGCGTTGTCTTTTTTTTTTTTTTTTTTTTTTAAAGCTTATCACCCCAAGCAAGGCTAGAAGCCACTAGTACGCAGGGGGTTACAGAAGGTTTGGAGGAAGAGCAGATAGGAGTGGTAAAGGAGAGATTGTGGAGAAAGATAGTGGATCGATCAAGGCAAGGGGATTACAGAAGATTTGGAGCGAGAGCAGATAGGAATGAAAGGGGATAGGATGTGTAGAAGGGAAGTGGATAGATCAAGGCAGCTGGAGATGTCGATTGACGTTACACTTAAATAGTTGGAGCTTGTATTTGTCAGGGAAACAGGAATAAGGAAGGGAGTTCCACAGGCGAGATGTGCGAGACATTGGAGTAGAAGAGACGTCTACATCTAACAGTTTCAACGGCGAAGGGGTGGGAACGGGATGCCAGCCCCGTGGGACGTTTAAATTCATGAGGCCTAGGAACCAGCGAAAGCAGCTCCTCGGAGCAATTACCAATTCTGTTGGGATCCGTCTACCCAGGTTCTTGTTGCTATCCAAGTGTCGAGATTCCAAACATTTAACAACAACAATATACGTTTAAATGAAAAATAAAAAAGTTATTTTCCGAAGGAAAAGTAGAAGCAGAACGTCTGTTGAAATAACATTTATAGATTCTTTCCAGAAATATACAATAACAATAAAATGTTCAATTTTCCTTGCAGTGACATTTATTCTATAAAGTAATTAAGTGTTCTTAGTGTTATGTGAAATGTGTGAACAGACTTACTTTTTGAGGATAAGCCTAATGTGTTTGTGAGTTCGTAGACAAAGGCTTAGTCGGTGGTTGCTGGTTAATCCCTTCTACTGTGTGTGTGGACAGTTCTTAATCGGTGGCTGCTGGTTGTTTCTCTTCCATTGTGTGCGTGTGTATGTATGTGTGCGCGCACGTGTAGATCGAACAGGCCTCCATAATTGTTTTGAACATCGAGAATCAGTATGTTTCTATTTTTATATCCGTAAAGAGATTCAAAATAATATTTCACAGAGAGGCGTGAAACTTTTGAATACAAGGTTTTCATTGGTTAGAAAATAATTTCACACTTGCTCGCGAAAATCTTTTTCACGAATTTTCGGGAATGGTGAAGGGAGTTATTATTGCTAATTTCTAAATGGTCCATAAATAATACATGATAGGTCTACAACTACGTCCGTAAGTATTTTGGCAGTATTTGTCCTTGTAATGATTGTTTATCAAACCAACCTTCTTGTGGGATTTTTATCGATTGAAAGATATATATAGGATTTAATTCCTATAAATCTTTTGGTTATGACCTGTACCACTTAGAATACGTCTTGTCCAAGAATTTAGAGTGATTTATTTTGATCCTATCACAAAATTTGAAGGTAACTATAGTTTTACTGCCTACAATACTCGCACAAAATATTACACTACTTCGCTACTGTTGTCTACGAACTCATTACGGTTGACTATTTGCATGAAGAACCCAACCTTTAGCTCAGACATCATTCCTATATTCAATACTAAAAGTTACTGTTGAGAAATAAGTTTTCATGTACTTTTGCTCTTAAATGTTTCTCTATGTGATGCTTACGTAAATGTGGAGTTTTGGTTGCTCTCGAGTCTTTAGCAAATGTTCATAATATTCCGAATCTCCCTGTCATTCGCAACACCAGCTGCATCAAATATTTTCTTGCTGAATAATCCATTTTTCTTACCATTTTAATTCTTTTCAAATCTCTTTTAGTGATATTAATATTCTTTCTTGTTCGTATCAAGGTTTTCAATTCCTTTTTTGATTATTCTGTGATCTCTGATCAACCTTTTCACAATTTGCAATGATATGCTCCCATTACGTAATAACGTTGCAATATTTTGTTTCTATCTTTAGGTTATGCCCTCCTTACAACCCATGGCAATCTTGATATATCTGAAATAAAAAGAAAATCATACACTATTATATAAATGTATTTACAATATGAAGATTAATACACAAATTGCATAATAAAATATTGAAACACCAAATAAGTTATTAATATTTCCAATAAAACATGTATGTTGGAATTGACAGTATACTTATCATATAAATATAAGGATTGCTTCAAGCATTTATCAACATCAACTGATTAATACTTCTTAATTTTTCTTGTGAAAATATTACATAACGAGATCTGATATAGAACAAATGATAAAATCTGGTTCATTTCAGCCAAGAGAAGTTGATGTTAACCTTGCTAAATCTATGGGTGTCTGAGTCTCTATGCTTAACACCAGCCTTCCCCAACAGAGGTTGAGGTTATCCTTGCTAAATGTATGGGTGTCTGAGTCTCTATGGTTAACACCAGCCTTCCCCCAACAGAGGTTGAGGTTATCCTTGCTAAATCTATGGGTGTCTGAGTCTCTATGGTTAACACCAGCTTCCCAGATATGATTTCTACATGTGCCTATTTTGATTGAGTTATCGACAATCAGGACCAGTCGTAGTAGCTGCTGGGTCCAAGTAGAAACATTTCTTTAGGACCCTAAGTTCATCGCCAGGACCTTTGTAGAAATTCGTATACGTATGTTTATATAATTGTCTTTATCTTTTACAGAGAAATGTTTATGCTGTTCTATAATTAAAATATTATCTAAACCAATTATCGTAATAAAAGAATAAATATAAACAACTGATTTTTAAGAATTCAAAAGAAAATAAAAATTGTTGTTGTTCTCTGTAAATTCAGTGAAGATGCATATCGCAATGTGTTTTCTTTGACAAGACTTGTACTTAAGTGTCATGTAATATCACTCCTCTCATGGCAGTGAATGCTGGACAATCTTATCACAGATGAAGAAAAGACTTTAAGCAAGAAAAATATGGTTCTACAGAAGGGTGTTGAAAATACTATGGACTGAGCGAAACAAACCCAAAATGACGTGACGTAGTTTAGCAAACGTTTTTGCATTACCATTTCTCGTTAAAGTGTTCATTTCTGTGGTTGACGGAAAAGTTGTCGAAATATCAATGATAGTTTCAAGATAGAAAAATTATTATTATCAATGCGGAACAGTTAGTAAATACAATTCCAAAGGGAACGAGAGCATCTGATTGTTCGAATTGTATTTTGTTTTCAGTCGAAAATAATAATCAACAAAAGAAGTAATCAGTTACATTTTGGAAAAAGTAATTGACCTGTAAATTGCGTGTCAATCTACAAATGGCACTATTTCCAACTTTTATTTATGATTACTTATTACTTTTATGTCAGGTCACTTTACGATTGCTACTGCGACTGTGTAACTCGATATTAGTTGGATCATCGATGACTAAACCGGTCCCTCCACCAAGCTTTTCTGGTGAGGAGAGTGGCTAGACATCCAGCAAGATTAAAATCAAGATCTGTCAAAGTGCAGATAAACTTTCTACTAGGGTCAACGGCTATCTAGCACAATGGCGTAGGATGGGCTCCATAGCTATGCCTGCAGCCAGATGGCCCGTCATCGCTGATCTGAGAACTTCCTAGACTTAAGTCAACGGCCAGGGTGGAGAGTACCCCTAATGGAATCAACGACGACGACGTTTCCGTGACTAAGGCGAGCCTTCCAAATTGGGGTACAGTTTGGCCTAGAGAGGGATGGGCTCCGCCAGGTCTATTTGCCAAAGAAATGCCATGCATGAATGAATACCTCCCCGGCTTTCAACCCAGATATGTGGAAGGAACTGTTCAGGAGTTCATCACATCATACCCGATCACATGACTGATAATGATGAAGAAGAGTTGTATTAATAGATTTCCTAAGAGTATTTTCGCGTAAGTGTATGTAACGAAGTTGACTGGAATTTCAACTCGCCACTACGATTTCTTATTCCGTATATTTGTAGAAACTGTACAAATATCCCATAATGAAAAAATCTGACTCAAATTCGACATTCGCTTTAATAATATGCAATTAATACTGTATATGTTTAATAATTATGTAATTCGTATTACTATACAATATTACTAACATGTAATTAATACTGTTTATATCGATGTCATCAAGTAATAGCGGGAATATGAATATGTGCACTCCGGTTTTAGATTAAAAAAAAAAAAAAAACTTCATTTTCTGATTATTGGCCAATGAAAAAGCTTCAAGTTTTTACTTAAGAAAGAAGAGTTACTTTTCTGCATTTTTATGACAAAAGTACGACTATAATACTACGAAATAAAGTTAGTAATCAGTCACTATCCAACATCGGTATGCAAACCACACTTCTCCCAATATGGCAAGAGGTTGATCATATATATATATATATATATATATATATATAAAGGAGAAATAAACACGACATTCTACACTTACGCACATATGTGCAGGCGGACGCATGTGCGCGACCACGCACACTATGAAAGGAAACCACGATACTAATGATGATGACTTTTAGTCACTATCCAACCAAAATTCGCTTTAGGATGAAACAGAACTTGATGCTTTAATTTAAGTTCTTTAAATGAAATTGAAACATGAGAACTCTTGTGTAGTAATGGAATCATATTTTTTTTAAATAATTATATATATATATATATATATATATATATATATATATATATTATAGTGAATATACATAATACCCAACGTCGATAGCACGACTCGGAGTTTCATGCAGTTGCTGCAATCTTCAGGTGCAAATACAGTCTGACCGTTATTTCGCGTTCCTGTGGTGATGATTCAAAATTTTGTGTCAAAACCTTTTTTATTTATTCCTACACGTACCTATATACCATCCGTTTCTTGGTTTTTAGACTGGAATCAATCCCATCTACTTTCTCGTTCTTGTCTCTTTATGATACTGGAGTGTACTAAATATTTATGTTTACGTTATAGCTGCTGGGGGCATTAACGTCACATGAAATGTGCAGGTAAAGTAGAGAGATATCAATTAAATTTTACATGATGGCCGTCACTTCTGATCCAATGAAATTGTACATTATATGCACACACAATTATTTTTCCCTTAAAGCTGTCAGTTTAGTACATTACCGACAGTCCCTTTGTACAATTTGGTTGACCATTATTACCTAGTAGTGATTTTGAGAGCCCCATGCTTCTGGTCTTGTTTAAAACTTAGTAAATATCACATATCAGCCTGAGAAGCGCACATAGGCACTTTAGTGCCGGTCTCGGTGGGGGCCGTTTCCTCATGCAGTACCTCTCCCTCGGGAGGAGGCTGGGTCATTACCTGGCGCCTGAAGCGTCCCTCAAAGAGTAAGTGCCGAGGGGCGAAGATAATTTTTTGGACTGGTCTCACGTGGGACTCCCACGTGGGTTCTCCACTTTTTTCGGCCCTTTGCTGTATCCTGTTCAAGTGGGCGTATTTATTAATCGCTTTTCGGCTTTTTTTTTTTTTTTTTTTGCAGAGGTAGATGAACAGAGTGAATTGCTGATTCCTGAGACATGCCATTTTTTTTTACCCATCTTCATCTCATTTGAAGATCTTGACAGAGTGACAATAAACAGAAAAAATATTTTTTTGTTGTTGTTAATGATCACGTAAATATTTAAGCAGAAAATATTAAAGGAAATATAACCTTGGCGTAGATATTGATGCCAAATTCTGTGAATATGGAGAACCGACAGGTGAAAATCACGCCCAGTCAGTTATGTGCCATGCGTGATACACGCGTAGGCCATCATGTATCTTTCTATATATGACTGACGAGGCAGATTTTTTTCCCACAATAGGGTGGTGGCGTACGGTGTAATAATGGATAGCGACTCAGATTGAGGAATAGGAGAGCTGAGTTCGAATTCCAGTCGAATCCATTACATCCACTTACGTGCTAATTAATACCCTTGGGAAAGATATTACTCCTCCTCTTCTCCCCACGGGCCGGGTTCTATAGCCTTGGTCTACCGCAAAAAGAAATGGCAACCTACTGCGGGAAAAAAATCTGCCTCCCCAGTTATGTATCTTTAGATACATGATCGTGTAAGCGTGTATTCCGCATTGCACATAACTGGGAAAATCGCGCCACTTTGCTTAATGGTGGTCAGTATCAAAATGTATCAGTAAATACATACTATATGTCATTGATGATATAAAACATTTCTTTTTTGACTCGTTTGTGCTGCCTCAATAAATATTTTAAAAATTAATCGATATAAACGAATATTGAGAGTTAAAATACTCAAAATGCCGTTGACAATTTAATCTAAATATACGCTTTTAGCTTTTGAATTTTATGCATAAAATGTTAACCCGCCTCACATTTTTTAGAACTAGATCAAGGTTTTTGACAAAAAAAAAAAAAAGAATGGCTGCCTCATAACTTCATTCTAAACTAAATCATGGATTTTAATATTAAAAAAATCATACCTGCCTCATTTTCATACTAAAATAAGGATTTTACGTAGACTTTTAAATTTAAATTTGGATTCACAAATCTCGATAAGCAAACTTCTTTTGGCACAAAAAAAATAGCCTGCATTGGACTGTTCCTCCCAAAGAAGAGAATCTTAGCGAATACTATTTGAATCTGGGAGCAAATGATCGCGTGACCCAAAATTAAATACGAATTACAGTGTAACCCGGATATAAGAGAAACCCGGATATAAGAACGATTTTCTCTTGTCCTAAATTAGAGCCTGTGTTAATATATATATAATAGACCAAACCCGGATATAAGAGAAACCCGGATATAAGATACTTCTCCGGTCCCGACAACTCTCTTATATCCGGGTTACACTGTAATTATTTAATCCGCGTGTTGCTCTTTTGCGTCACCTCAATCGATTATGAAATTGTTTGCTAAACGAATTCCGAAGGTTAAAACAAAAAGGCTATAAATTCTTCTAATTTAAATGAAGTCAATTGCTTTAAGTGTGTTCTTTTTTTTACACGATTTCATAATGGATTGAGGCGGCGCAAAAGAGCAACACGCGGATTAAATAATTAATTCGTATTTAATTTTGGAGTTACTTCTGTCATTCACTTTTCCTATTTTTCAAACTTCGCAAGTTCTCACGCGATCACACGTGGCTTTGTCATTCAATTTGATGAAATCCTTATACAATGATTACATAAAAATCAACCCGGGTATAAATAGAAAACAAAAGACATATCGAGTTGATTTTAATAATCACGCCTAGCTTTTCTCACTAGTCTCACACACGGCATAGCCTCTGTCTTAATTTTTTTTTATCACGTTGGCCTCCTGAAGCGTAGCGTGAAGTCCAGTCATCGTTTGATGTTGCCGTCAGCAAGTTTTGATAAACGAGCTCCTTTCTTCCCGCGCTTCGTTGACAGTTGGAGAGGATTCAGGAACATACTATACACATGTCCTGTTCGCTGTTTGATGTTATCGGTTCATTCATTTGGTGTCTCCCTTCTAGGAGACATTCTTTACCCCCCCCCCCCATCTTAAATAGTCATGCTTTATTAACGACTTAAAGAATTCCACTGCTTTTCCTCCTATTTGAATATATTTTATTTGGCGTCTCTTGTCGCTCTTCAGTCACTTTTTCAAGTATAAAGCCACTATTTGTGCGCCTTGTTTATTTGATATTTACTTTACAACAACTCGTTATCTCTTTCAAATATTCTTCTAGAAACACGAGATTCATATTCCGCTTACTTTTCGTTGACTTGCAACCATTCAGTGCGATTCGAGATTTCTCTAAGTGACGTAATCCCAAATGCACTGCATTTAACAGTAGGAAAATAATACTATCAAGGGGTTTAGCTTGGTGGATTTTGTTTAGCGGCATATAAAGCTCTATGGGTTATTTAATGCCGAAACCTAAATATTCTGAACGCAATTGTATGCCTTCAACTATAGATAAAATACATTGTTTCTAATTCTATGATAGGTATTAATTGGTATTTTGTTTTTTTAGGATTCAATTGATTTGTCTATTTGACGGCATATCAACTCCTTATGCCGAAATTTAATTTTTGTGGCAGCTTGGAAGTAATAAAAATTAGTTATTCTGATTTCACATTTGAATACATGGTAGATGATACTCAGCTTTTGTGCATATACATGTTTTTGTGAACATAATTGCTAGGGGCGGTGATGTGTCTTTTATATTATAATTTTGTTAGTTATATTTTGAAATACAGATTTCAGAAATTGTAGAATATTATATGGATTAATGTCATTAAAGTTATACAGTGTAACCCGGATATAAGAGAGTTGTCGGGACCGGAGAAGAAGTCTCTTATATCCGGGTTTATATTATATCCGGGTTTGGTCTATTTTGTTTTATTAACACAGGCTCTAATTTGGGACCAGATAAAATCTCTCTTATATCCGGGTTTCTCTTCTATCCGGGTTACACTGTATGTTGGTTGTTTGGTAGGATTTTTTTAAATGAATTGAAGTGAATTTGCTACAATTTGTTAGTATGTGCGTATTGTTGGTAATTTATATAAAAATGTATTGTTGGTATTTTTACTATAAAATGTGTGTGTGTATATATATATATATATATATATATATATATATATATACGTTTTTTGTTTGGAGGGTTCACTATTTGCCCATAGCTGGGACCATAACAGGTGGTAGCACCCCGGGTCAGAAAGGACCTGGGAACAACAGCAATTAAAAGGTGGTTCCACGCACCTCAAAACCTCTAATCTGGGGCCTTGCTGCCTGATGTAATTTATCGTCATACCTAGAACTAATCATTTGGGTGGGGGTAACCTCTGCAGAAGTGCAATCAGCACTGGTAAAAGTTTGGTAAAAGAGAAGCAAATGAGTTAATGATTTTTTTTTTTATCTCGTTTATTTTTACTCTATTTCAGACTATTTTCTTTGTTTAAGAAAGATTGGATCGAATCGAAAATTCGGCCAGAGGCCCATAGCCATTGAGCGTGTGAATAAGACCAGTATACCAAACCCTGTCTAACGCCTTCAGGGTATCTAAAGCCACAGGCTGAGCTTTGACATTCTAAAATTTGACAGACTCTTTCAGTGAAAACTGTTAACACCTCGTCAGTTGATCTAGAGACGCCAATAACATTGTTTGCCTGAAAGAAGGTCGTGCGAAATGCTTCTTAATCTTAACCAGTTCGAAGTTGATAAGAGCCTCGCTAGTAATTTACCAAAAAGAGGTAGACAACTTCCTGTATATTTTCTGCGTTTACAGAAAATATTCTCTGATGTCTGTTTGTGAAAAGATGACATGTATTTTCAGAGTACGATTTTAAAACTCTCAGATCTTGATCATTACTGATGAAATTGATACAATAGAAATAAAACAATAGATATGTTTGAAGAATCGAAAAATGTAAAGTTTAATGTCATTTTCGAATGTAAAATTCTTTTTTAAATAAATTTTTTTTTTTAATATATATTTTGTAACTGTTTGATTTTTTTATTCTATGGAAGCTGAAAATCTAAGATAAAATACTTACCGAGTTATGTTCCGTGACTAACGCACTTCTGTTCCGAATATTAGTTTCTATAGAAACAACTAAGTTTTTATTATGTTTGACGGCATTTTTGACGAGAATTTGATCAGTAGTAAGTGGTTTTAAGAGAGTATTTTAAACGTGTTCACAAGCGAGTACATACGCAGCTGGGAAAATGTATTTTTACGTTATATTTTTTGCAACAGTAAGTAGTGTTTTTTACAAAATATAATTAATTAATATACTAATCTAATTTACTGTTTTTCTACGAAACAAATATATTATACAGTGTAACCCGGATATAAGAGAGTTGTCGGGACCGGAGACGAAGTCTCTTATATCAGGTCTATTATATATACATTATATTTGGTCTATTATATATACATTAACACAGGCTCTAATTTGGGACCATAGAAAATCTCTTATATCCGGGTTGCTCTGTACATATACTGGATTTTAAGAGATTATTAAAGTGTTTTAATTTCTCCTTAGTCGGCGTCCATTAAATTCGCCAATCGAACTGAGTAGAGGCGAGTTTTTGTGGGTTTTTTTTAATGTCTGGAATCTTTATTTAAGGGCCTACATTAATATTTCTTACGGTTTAACTTTGTTGTTATCTGTCAAATAAAAGTTTTATTATAATTATTTAAAATGTGTTTTTTCAGTTTTTATTAAAATGTCCATAGAGGTACCCTTACCCAGTTATTAAAACAGTCTAACACACAAGTGTATCATACAATAACCACTAATTAAAAAATCAAAAAGTTACAAATAGATAATTTTATATCCTCCGATTTTCAAAAATATTCACAAATGGACCGACATACCAGCCTAGAATCTGAGCAATTATGCGCTCTCGGCTCTAGCATTAAAAACTGGCGCACTCTTTGATTTCTGTCCTTGTACTGTGAAAAATGTTTTATTCTGTTGACATGCATTCTTGAGAAATATAGTGAATTGCTTCCCCGTTGTCTTCTGAGCATCAATAATAGTCTTATACACAGAAAATAATATATCACTTCAAATGTTATTTTTATTTAATGGATAGCCGTCGCGTATTTGAATAGACATCTATCAGTCTGAAAACTTGAGAAAACTTAATGAAAATGTGTTCTCTGACAGGGTTCGAACATACGTCCTCCTTACGAGGAGAAACCATCGTCTGATTCGGCGTGCTTTAAACCGCTCGTCCACAAAGAGCGTTGCAACCCTGCATGGTTCTATTTACCATTTTTAAGCAATACACATCTACCGTTGAAATATTCTCGAAAGTCCATATTTTCTCTCTTTCGTATCCGAAGCGTAAACGAAATAATTTCTAAAGAATTAATGGTCTTATTTTTAATCCGACATTTTTATAACTTCAAATGTTTTTTAATGGATACTCATGTTTAAAATAGACGCCAGTTTTTATTTTTGTTTTATTTTTTTAACAGTGTGTTTTATGTCTATTCCAACCTGCACCCTCTCCCATTGTAGGAGAAACCACCGTTTAATCCGGCGTGTTTTTTAGCGTCTGGACACAGAGATCATCACAGCCCAGCAAAGTTTTTACCCTTTTAAATAATGCACTTATCCTCGTTCTGATTTTTCTTTCTTTTGTTGGTAATTTTGCTATAAAAATGTATTTTTATATTTTTGTTTTTGTATTGACATTTTACTATAAAAATGTACTGTTAGTAATTTCTCTACAAAAATATGTTGTTGGTAATTTTTAAAAAAATGTATTACTGGTATTTTTATTATAAAAAATTATTTTTATACTTTCGTAGTGTTTTGATCTTTGTTCGGTGGGGGGAGGCTCAGTATTTTGTCCATATCTGGGACCATAACAGTTGCTACGACCCAAGGTTAGAGTGGGCCTGGGAATAACAGCACTTAAGAAATTGTTCCACGCTTCTCAAAACCTCCAAACTACTACTTATTTTGGTGGGGTAACCTCTGCAGAGGTGCACTCAACATTGGTAAAAGTTTGGTAAAAGACAACCGCTTTTTTTTTTTTTTTTTTTTTTTACTCTATTTCAGATCATTTTCTTGGTTTCCAATGAAAATTTAAATATAAATTGTCCAATTCCTGTACACTTTTGACTTTCATATACTACCATCACCACCATTATGTGTATTATATAAGTAAACTATTTTATTGCGAAAAGTGTGTGTGCGCGCACGTGTGTGTGTGTGTATGCGCGCGTGTGGATTATTATACTCGTAATATGAATGTCATTAAAAGAAGCGGCCACCATAAGCATTTTTAATATTTGTTTAGTTCAAGTGTCAAATCATATTTAGATTTATCTATCAAAAGATTAATCTGATGTGCTTTCTCGTCGACACGAATCCAAATGAACTTATTCTACAAATAATGAAATTCTGTCGCTTAGTGTTTTGACTGTTTCTATGCAAATCGAAATTTTTGTTTATATACTTTGCGTTATTCACACGTTCCAGCTAAATGTAAAATAGAAGAGTCGGCTTTTTAGAAAGCAACCAATCTGGGAGAAAGGATAATTCTGAATTCAAAACCGTACACGACCTAACGCAATATCATTCCACTGTATTTTTCAACAGGTCATGACGATTTATAACTTACAGATATTCATAGAAAAGGAAGCTATGGAAAACCCTAATCAAATATGTCCTGAAGGGTTTATGTTTTTACAAAAAAACTGACGTCAAAATATCTCAAAAATGCACACATGAAGCATCTAGAAATTTAAATAAAAAATTTATATAAAAATCAAAGGAATATTTTTACAAAGCAATACCCTCCAGTCTCTCATCGCAATAGATTTGACTATAATTGCTAAGTCGAAATTATAGTCAGAATGCTTTTTTAGTTAAAAGAAGTAATTTATTAAAGCGAAAATCTATTTAAAGTGCATAAATTCATAATCTTCTACGATAAATTTACGTTTTCCGGACTGTTGTCCTCATCTTTATTGCCATATTCACTACGTTTCGGCCGTTGTACGCTCCAGCCTTCTTCCTTAGGGGCCACATGGCCCAAGCGTTGGTTGAGTGATCCAAAAATCATTTGACTCAAAGAGTTACGAGTTCAATACCTGACCACAGCAGAGGGAACAAAAACTTGGAGAGCTGAGTTACTAAGGTAAAATAATTGAAACTGAGATATCCAAAGGCATGGCACGTGGACTAAATAAAGGGCTCGGTTCAAAATTCCAACGTATATCGCCTGAAGAAGGCTGGAGCGTACAATGGCCGAAACATCGTGAATATGGCATTAAAGATGAGGACAACAGTCCGAAAAATGTAAATAGTGTATAGTTACAATACTCAGATATATAGACAGATGAAAAATTTACGTTCTGACCGATACAACATATCTCCCTTCTTCAGAGAACTGCTGCTGATACAATGAGGATAATTAAAAATGGCGACAAAAATAAAATGCTGGATGAGATAAGTTAAACATCTAGATAGGCTGAATGTCAAAATTGAAATTTAAAGCTCTTCTCTGTATCGTTAACATTTCGATGTAAATAGTAACCGGCGCTCGTTGTATTCCCCACCCCCCTTATATCACTAAGACTGATTTCATAAATAAAGCAATTATTAGTCTGAAGATTCTTCTCGGATCGAAATGCGTCACTAAAATTTGGCCTGTTTTGTCATCCACTTAGTTACACTTGATTGTACGCTAATCCTTCAAGATCGATGAATTGCAGAAATTTGAAGATGAAACGATGAGAAGTTATGGAGATCATTTTTATTTTTCTGTTGAGTATTTACACAAATGTTTACAGGCTGATTAGAAGCAGCCTTAAGACTCCACATGTCCGTGTCATCGACTCTGGCGCAGAAAATATCGTTTCTTTAGCTAGAGACTGATGTTTAGGAAAGAGGGTTCTTATCAGAGTTCCATTTTGAAAGTGAAGGAGACCTGGTTAAATCACATAAATTTATATTTAATTTTTAAAAATACTTCAATACGTAAGCTGATTTCGGTTTACAACATTAAATCTGATTGAGTCAGTGTCGGATTTACCTACAGGCTTTTCAGGCTAAAGCCTCAAAATCTAGGGGGCCTCCAACCAAAGTATATGATATTATTGACAGTTATAGGTCCTTCTTACACATGCTGTCATAACGCATTGTAGACTAAATAACCTTTCAATAAATTTAAACACCCATCATCTTCGGCTTTACTCAAATTGTTTAATCTAACACTCTTCCATTTTCATCTACTCGTGAGAATGGGGGATTTGGACGGGCCTCATAGATGGAATAACCTAGGGTCTCTCTTCATCTACATCCGGCTCTTTGGCAATATTCCCTTATTTAATTGTTTGAACAGAGAAGTAGAAACAAATCTACGTTTCATTTCTAGAAGTTATAAAACAGCAATGACAAAGAGAAACAGCTGTGTTAGGTAAGGCTGGAGGAACACCGAAAAGCCGTAATTAAGAGGAGACAATGAAATTCAGCATGTCTGATCATGTATGGAGAAAAAACTGCAGTCACTTACCACTGTGGAATGATGTAAAAAAATAGTAAGCAGAGAAGAACACTGGAGAATCAGACGTCTAAAGGAATCAGCGCATATGCTAGGATATAAAAACCATCTCAGTGGGCCTAGCATAGAAACAAATATCCGTTTATAAATAAGTAACTAGACTTCAGCAACAGCAGTAAGAAAGATACATGATGATGAAAGCAATCAAGTGTGTCAGAAAAACATTAGGTTTAAGTTCTTGGTCGAATATTATCCCAATAGCCTAGTGGATTAAAGCATTGGTTTGTGAATTTGGTGACAGTAATTGGAAGTTCAATCCCTGATTCGGGTAGTACGGTTGAAACAAGGCGATCAATAACTGAGTGTTAGTAAATGAGAATAAAATGAAATATCCCTAGACATGAACAGCAGAACGAGAACATTCTACCGACTGGAGCTTAGAGAAAGGCTTCAGTTCGAAATTCGAAATACCTGGATCGACCGACACCTGAAGAATGCCAGAGGGTACATCAGTCGGAACCTTGTGTTAACAGCAAATTAATTTCAGTAAAAATAATGTTATAGTTTACTAGAACATAACAAGAAAGGATCACGTGTTATACGTTATGCTTGTGATTGTTCGAAACGGTTTCGTTTTCCATGATCACAGATATCATTTTTATTCCAGAACGTAAAGAATTTGGCAAAGTTAAAATTGAGTCTGCTAAACTTAAAGCAGAATTAACAATTAAGTAGAGAGATTATCGCAGATATTTTTGCAAACTACAATTTAGTGACCTCCCAGTATTTTAAAAAGGATTTTGCATATTTTGTATGTGCATATACATGTCGATTATTGTACATAATTAGGTGATAACAAAATTTGCATTTTAGATGAAGACTACCTTATGAAAACTGAGATGTAGTGGGGGGTGCGTATCATAGATTCGAGCTTGGGGGTCACGGGAAGCTTGCACCGGTCCTGCTTACAGTTATCTCAGAAAAAAAAACATTCTTAAGATATTTATTTCTCCTAAAAAAAGTTGGTGGATGAATAGTAATGAAACAAAATAATTTCTACGGGACCTGATCGCAAGAGTAAATTTATTTAAAGAAAAATGTATTTGGTTCAAAAGTGCAGACTTAGTGGTATTTTCGTTAATAAAATTAATTAAAATGAGGCATTAGTACAGAAATGTTATTTCTGGTGAACTTCTTTGCATCTCCCCAATTCTTCATGCACCGTATCACTTTAGAACGCGGACGATTATGGCGATCTGCACATTTTCCTCCTCCTGTAGCCATTTGCAATATTTATCCTCTTACTATCATTTCCAGGCTTAGGCTCGTGTCACGTTGGGACACCGGTTTGTGTACGATCACCGAAGTTAAGCAACGTCGAGTCTGGTCAGTACCTAGATGGGTGACCGCTTGGGAATACCAGGTGCTGTAAAGCTTGGATGTGTGATTGGTGTAATGTATAACTGCTCGGAATTGCAAATCTGACAAAAGAGTTCAATTCCAGTCAATTTTGTTATATTTACTTACGCGCAAATACTCTTGGGAATGGTATCAATCCACATCTCTCCCCCACCTATGGGTTAATTAGTATGCCTTGTACCGGCAAATCAAGATTACCCCCCCCACACACACCAAAAAAATTTTTTGAATTTAAAAATATTTTCTGGCTTTAAATAACCTGCAAAAGGTTGATTATCCGTAAAAATCAAATCCATCAATCATCACTTCTACTCCGTGTTCTACCATCCATTTACACAAGTTCGTAAGGGAGATTAATTGTTTCTCTCTGATCCTCTTTCCCCATTATGAGCTCCAACTGTCTCGTTCTGATTCTAAGTATTCTTTTTGTTTTCATTTTCCTTAAAATGTCCTGATTGCTCACATGTTCCACCACCTTATTCTCAGTATTCTTCTGTAGATCCAGATCTGTTGCTTCAAGTCTACTCTTCATCTGTGAAGAGATCGTCCATCACTCACTGCTATATAGGAGGTTTGATATTACATCGCAGTTCAGTACATGCTATTTCATACAGAAACGTGTCAGATTATGTACGATTTGCTTGAATAGGGAAACAACGTTACAAAAGCAATAAAAACTTGACAGTGTATGCTAATGATAGTCAAGGATTAAAAACGTTTGTATTGTGTTCTGAAACGCGTGTCAGATTTTAAAAAAGGAATTAAAGACTTTTGAGCGTGAATGGCCCAAGTGTTAAAAGTTTGTATCGGTTAGATTATTTAAGAGTTAAGAAGACCCACTGATTAGAGTTCTGTGAGAAAAACAAATTATGTGCTCCAATGAATTTGTAGCAATCAGAATACTTGACATTATCTGACGCTGTTATACCAGAAAAACTTTTTTTTCTAAAGATTTCTTAAAATTCAGATTTCTTTTTTTTATTTTTATTTTTTTTGAGAGTGAAAAGAAAACGCCATCTTTGCCTTCCAGACTGGAGGTTTTCATCTGGAGGATATAGAAAATTCGGTTTATGAAAATATTTAATGCAAAAAATATTTAAATTAATACTTCAGACTATGTGGAAAAAGAAAAAAATTAACATACTATTAAATTTAATTAATATCATATCCCTTCAGGACAAATGCGATTATGGCTCTCCACTATTTTTTAATATCTATACATCATGACTCACCGTGCTGTTCTTAAGAAAAGTAATGGTGTAGTTTTTCGATGTATTCTCCACGATTTTAAATTGGCCCTCCCCTTGGTTGATTGTCTTACCAAGGCTATATAGAACTAAGTCCATTTTACTCGTAACACGAAACGTGGGAGTGAAGTTGGATTCATACCTTTCCAAAGAATATTATTGTGGAGAGAACAATCTATCTCAACTGGAATTTGAAATTTTCCGAGTGATAACAATTACACTATTCACACACCCACATAATTCTGTCCCACCCACAAATAATTAATTAAAAAAATAAAATAAAATCAACAAATTGGTGTTGGGAACATCGATATGGTGCAATGGTTAATAAACTTGTCTCGCTAGATTAATTACAACTGAAAAGTGAGGTCAATCCTCACTGCGTGCCCCATACTGACGGACGTTGTGTCATAATCTAAGCTTAGTAAATCAATTAAAATTAAGTGTTTACTCAAGTATAATTTATCACGATGAATTAATTTGAATGCAATTAAGTTGTAGTAACATTATTATTGAATGAGAGTAAAAGCACGCCAGTAAAGTGACGGTGGGGTACAAACAAACTAAGCCTTATATACCCACCATGACACCCAGCCTGATATAGGTATCACAACCAAAAATGTGCGCGATATGGTGACAAATTTTAAAGCAACACATAAACTTGTGGATGAGGGCCCAGCCAGTAGCGTGCAGAAAGGGAGAGGCAGACGTTGCAACGACCCCACCCCCGAGCACCCATTCAAAAAGTGAAATAAAAATTTAGCTTATATTTAATTTAAATGAAGTGTTTATTTCATGTTTTATCTGTTTTTGTTTTTTTTAATAATTCAAATGTCTCTTTTCTGCTATTTAATATCAATGCTAGAGACATATAGGCACCCCCTACTTGACAAACAATCAAAGAGTTGGTGCCGGTCATCACCAAACCTCTGCACGTCATTGGGCCCAGTTAGAAATACCTTCGTATTTCGAACTGGACCCCATCTGCATCTAATCGATTAACCCAGTCTATTCAGAGTCTTTCCGAATAAAGCTCTTCCGAAACATCAAAATGTGACACCCAAGTTGACTGGTCTGTCTATTCCCTCAAATCTAAGACCAACCTCCTCGACACCAAGACATGATGATGCCACTCATGAACAACCCTTGTTTTTTATACAACAGGCCGGTTTCATGCCTGACAATTTTTCAGCAGACCAGTAGTGGCATATATGTGTAATTTAAGTGCATTTCGAGATTGAGAGGGCAAAATAAAGAGAGCAATTTATTAAAGGGAAGAAAAAGTGTATCATCTTTTTTTGACTCATGTGAGGGTTCCAACCTGACCACACACTTGCTTAGTTTACCTGAATCAATCCCTGTGACACCATTATCGCATCATTATCAACTCACCATAATGTAGAATCGATGAAGAATCTGAAAATTAGTTGGGAGTAGAAAATTAATTGAAAATTATTACAAATAAGAACATACATTAATTTTAAGATGTACTTACAGTTATGATAAATAAATTTAGTATTGATTAGGTGTATATGGAATAATTAAGCATTTATTTAAAAATGAAAGTCCAATATTCAATTTATCTATTATATAATTTTAAACAAGTTAATTATTTCTTTGCGGTCCGATGGTCGAGGACCTCTGTCTTAACGGTTCCTAACTGGTTATGGTCAGGCAAGTTACAAACAAATTTAGTATTAAACGGAATACTTATTATAAAACCCAAGACAAAATTTGTACACGTTAACACCTCGAATCAATTAAGATCAGAAGACATGAGGGCCTTTCCGGTGTAGCATCAAGGCATTTTATTATCATTTTTATTTTATTTTTATCACCACCTCGATTTGTACATAATTTGCTTTTGATTTAAAAAGAAAAAGAAAATGATCTAAGTAGATTTGGAGGAACTAAGTAGAGACAATAGTACTTATACTGTGTGTATGTAGGATTTATGTAAAAATTTAAAATATATTTTAAAAAATGAAAAATCTTTCTTGAAGTTTTAATTACATGCTACTAAATTTAATATTCTCAATAAGCAAAATACTTTGGCATATTTTAAACCAAATTTAAACTGATTTGAATTGAATCTTTTTTCTGTTTAACAGTAAAATCAATAAATTCTTCCATATTGGATTGACTGATTTGTCAGCACAACATAATTCGCTTTATTAAAAAATCTTTCAAAAATAAAATATACTTTTCTGAAACGTTATTTGAGAAAAATTAACTGAATTAAAGTTTGATTAAATCCGACTGAAACAAATATTACTTTTAGTTTAAAATATCGCATAAAAGCATCAAAGACAGCCTTTTTTATGACGTGTTGACAATATACATCACATTAAGGTTTGAAAAATTTAAGTAAGTGAAGAAAAAAATTACATAACAAATACGTGAACGCCTTTTTAACTACCCAGTGAGTAATCTTTAAAAATTAAGCACATAAGGATTCTAATATTTTACTGAATTTTAGCTACTTTGGTTTACTTACGAAGATGCTTGTCAAGGAAATGTTAGAAAATTATCAATAACTTTAAAATTTACTATAGGTACCCTCCCTTATTTACTGATGTGTATGGACGTCCGTATTTTTAAAAAAATACGTGACCTTGTGCCAAACTAAGCTAAGCTCAGTGCATACTTTTAATGTGAAAGCTTAACCTTAACAAAAAGACTATGATAATAAAGTAAGTTTGATAGTTACTGTGAAATTCCCCCTTGTGTTCTTGTGACAGACAAAAAAGGTAAGCGGAAGTCCATTGTATACTTTGAGAGGTTATGGTTAATATTAATAAGCTTGCAACGTGAGTTTCATTATTTAACTAAAAAATTGTGGCTTTGTGACAGATTAGGCGTAGTGCCTTAATCATTTAAATTTTAGCAGTCTATTTCTGCAGTGTAGTGACTTTGATCCCCACTAGGCACCCTACACTGTGCCAGACTAGAGTAAATTTAAATACTTTAGGAGACAGTGTTGTAGAATATAACGTTAAAATTTATAATAACATCTGCATCTTGTACACTTCTACTACTGGACTGTGTGTAGTCACAGTCCAGTATTCAATCTTCATTGTTCTCTATACTTTCTAACCTTGTGCCAGACACGAAACAAAACACGCATAAAATAAATTCAAAATAGTGGATCCTTGAATAATTGTGTAATAAGCTTTTCCATTTATTTACGATTAGTAAATGTAGTTTCAATTTAATATCAACATCACCTGACCGCTACAAAAAATCCATACACAATTTTAAGATTTAAAAGTAGATAAAGTACTAATTAAAATTTGAAGAAAAAAAACAAGAAAAAATAATTCTTATAAAAATTCATTATTCATAGAAAATTTTTCTTATGGCAGTAATGTCCGAAAGCAATTAAAATCTTTTAAAATGCCTTAGACTCTTAGTTTTATTACATTTTTTTTTACGATTCGAGCGAGATTTTATGTAACTGGGATCATGTTTAAAACCCAAAAGAATGTCACGATTTAAAATAAATTTCTTCAAAGACTTGCCCTTATAACAAATATGAACATAAGCGATACGAAAAAGAATTTCTTGAAATTTCCTAAAATTAAATGAGGGACAGGGGTAACAGATGTAAAAAGAATTTTTACAATGATTTTCTGAAAAACAAACGTTTCCAGTTAAGACCTGAAAATTTAATTAAAATCCGGCAATTATATGATTTCTGCAAGAATTTCCAAATCAATGTGTTTAGTTTTCACCGCAAAAAAACACCCAAATTTCCCGTACAAACTTAACTTGACGAAAAAAAAAGTTTTAACCAAAATTTGTTAAGATTCTGAAAAAGGATAAAAAAAATCCTTGTTTGGTACCTACAAAAACAGATTTTTGTAGGTATCTAAACAAATTTCGGAATGGTCATTTGCAATCGAATTGCGCACTAATTTTTAAAATAAAAAAAAAAACTTTTCTTTTTTCAATTAGAAATATTAGCTATCATTACGTAATTTGTCTTTCATTTTAAGATGAATCGTACTTTTTTTAAGTTTGTCTAAAAAAATAATTAAATAAATAAATAAAACTCAAAGACTTAATGAAAAAAATTAATAGAAAAAAATGGCAGATTTTCAACAAGCAAAATTTATTTTCAAGAAATATCGAATGGTTTATTACATTGGAATAAAATTAAAAATAATCAAAGGACAAAACTAAAAACAAAAAACCGTTTACAGTTTACTGTTTTGTTTTGTTTTCACTCTTAAAAATAAATAATAACGTTTTGGAGGAAATGTAAGATTGGAAAAAACTTGATTGTGACTGATTTCATTTCTTTCAATAACGTTCTAACATTGAGTTACCTAATCTCATATTCTGAGTATACATTTTTTACCAGTAAATAAAAAAAACTGAACAAGTAAATAAAAGTGATTCTAACTCGTTTAGACATGAAAAAGTTTTTTATTTGTATCAGTCAACCAATCAATTGGCAACAGAAAAGTCCGGTTTGCAATAATTTATTTCAAATTAAAATTAAATGTTCACATGCAAAGCAAGAGAAAGGAAATTCCGAACATTTTCTACTTGGGTTTTACTAATTTTTCTTCGCAAAAATTAAATTAAATTTCAATTTTTATTTACGAAAAAAAAGTATTCTCAGAAAGCAATGAATTTGGTATAATCACCAAGAATAAAATTATAGGTGAATAATAGGTTTCCAAGACACCCACTTCCACGCGCATGTACCACCAAAAGATGCGGTTTTTCACCCGAAATGAAAGCAAAAAACATCTGTGTTAACAAATTTATCAAAAATCAGGGATTATCCTATTCAAATGAAACGATCAGTAGTTATTTATTAATGAATTTACATACGGAAATTAATTTTCCTTTTAATACGGATTAGCTTTTTAGAGACTAATTTCAAATAAAACCAAAAGTTCATTTCAAAGAAGGCGTTTAATTTAATTATTTAAAATGCGATTTACGGGATTTTTTTTTTAGTCCGTGGCGATACCTCTAGGACTTAGAAGACATGTGGTTTAATTTATGGTGATTGTTGCACGAATGTGAAGTGCAAAGAAAAGTTATCAAATGATTGAGTTAGTCAATGAATGAGACTTGCTAAGTTTAAACGTCGGGATTTCATGATTTTTATGACGTGTATTTGATGAATATATTATATGAATATTAATATATTCAATCAATTGTGTAGTTGTACAATAATAGCCACTGGAACCAAAAGTAAGCTCATTTTTTCCAATAAAATAGGAGTTATAGCGAGGGTTTCATTGTTGATCCCCCTACAGAATCAAACCATCAATAAATGTAGCCGACGTGGACATACGTAAAACGTCAGTCACAACACTGACACCGTTTTCGACCGTATGAATTTACAAGGATGCCATTTCTGCTCTTCGTAATGCAACGCTGACGTTCCAGCGGTTCATATACTTATCTTTAGAGCATTTGAAGCATCTTCACAAAACGGTATGGGGTGAGAATAAACTCTGAGAAATGTATTTTGGGTGTCAAATAACTTTAAAAAAAATTAAAATATGCTATTTTAATATTCGTAACCTCAAAGAAAGAAAGAAAAATGATACCTATTTTTTTAAAAATGAAATATCTTTCTTGAACCTTTAATTTTAGTTTTAATTGCAAGCCAATAGATTAATATTTCCAATAAGCAAAATATTCTACCGTATTTCAAACCGCATTTACATTGATTGGAATCATTTTTTTAAATCGCTGAAATCAGTCATATTAACAAATCTGTCAACTGTTGACACTTGACACTGACAGTCAACACAACATACTTTTTTATTAAAAAAATCTTTCAAAAATAAAATATACTTTTCTGAAACTTTATTTAAGATTAACTAATTTAAAGTTTCATTAATCTGAATTTTTTAAAAATATTTACTCTTAGTTAAAAATATCGCAGAAAATCATTTTTAACACGGTGATGGAGTTTTTATGAAGTGTTGACAGTTAATGTTTGGTATTTTTAAGTAAAGGGAACATAACTGTAAAAAAGTACTTACTATTTTTTATTATCCTCTATGTGACGTTTCCATTCAGGACGTTGATGATCATGGCTCTCCACAATTTCCTGTTCTTTGTAGCTCTTGATAAATTTTATCTTTTTGTTATCTCTCCTAGACTGTTTTAAGCTCGCTAGGTAAGTTATGCGTTGTTTTCATCTGTCCCTCGTCTTCAATCTATCCTGTATACATCAAATTTTCCAAGCCCTCTTTCCTCATTATGTGCCCTAGAGATTTCAACTGTTTCTTATATTAAGTATAAGTGAACTTTCTGTTTACATTTTCTCTAAAATTTCGTCGTTGCTCACATATTTGGTCCATGATATCCTCAGCATCCTTCTGTAGAACCACATATCTGTTGCTTCAAGTCTCTTCTTCATCTGTGAGGAGATTGTCCAGCATTCACTGCCATATAGGAGGAGTGATATTAACAGTTTAAGGGATTATAATAATAACCAGTGTATTAAAAATAGTAAAGAAAGGTTGATGTAGTAATTTTAACATGTGAAATGGGTTTACAGTGCTGCCAAAAATATATACTCTATCCTAGGATTTTTTTAAATGTTCTCTTTGTCACAGCAGCCAAAACTTAAACTAAACAGTATTAAGAAAAAAGAACCCTAAACGTAAATGTAAGTAAATACTTGCTGTCATAAACCTATTTTTCTGTTGCTAAGATGTTCGTCAGGGTAAAGAAAGTAAGAGCTCTAAGTTATAATAAAAGGAATATTATCTACCAAATCATTTTTTATTACAAAGTGCGGGGGTGGGTCTAAGACTAAATCACATTCATTAAGTTTTTTTATCTGATCTCATAATGAATATTTTACACTGTAAACATCTTTGTTTTTATTTTTAAATACAAATTTTGTTGTTGGGTCTTTTCGTTTGTTGTACTTAGTCTCTTTCTACTTTCTACAATGAGACCTACAATCGCATATTGACTTCACTTTTATAAGCTAATGTTTCGGATTAAAAAAAAATAAGTTTACTGCTTTATTTTTAGAATTAATGGCATTTTTAGACATGATAAAACTCAGAAGCTCGATAGCATTGTTCAATGTTACAGAAGACAAATTTGCTCTGTCTATTTCTCAGTTTCCGCATATGATAAGGTATGAATGAAACAATTAGGAAATGTTTATAAATTTAACATATTTTGCTTTTATTTATACTTCATCAGAAAATGTAACTATGGAGGAGAATAGAAAATTCTTGTATTTTTCTCCTTCATATTTCATCTTTTGATGAAGCTTAAATAAATTTCAATTTCCTATTTGTTATTTATCTTATCATTCTGTTGGATTCTAATGCCTATTTGATCCCAATTAGTGATTTTCCAAGCGTAGCTTAGATGTAGCACAAGGCCGAAAATATGGCGCACCCAGTGAGGATCCCAATTATTATAACTCACAGACAAAAAAAAACGTGGATGAACTGGTGGGCACAATAAAGAAAGACTTGTCTACCTACAAAAAAGTGGGGGTTTTGGGAGATCATTTTTTTTTTAAAACTTTTGCATTCTTTCGACCTTTCTGAGGCCGCGACATTTGTCAGAATCGAAAAATATCGATTTAAAAGGAGGTCCCGTTCACAGTAAAATCGATGCATGGCTTTTGCAAAGTTATTGAAACTAGCACTTAAATGTTTGGTTTGAAACTGTGGCAGAATTTATCTTCATTTTTTTCTGAATTTTTAACCATTTTTTTTGTAACTTTAATAATAAAAACTTTCTATATGGGATTTTTTTGGAAGTTCGTTTACAAATATTTGATCTTAGTAATTATTCATTTTAAATTCTGAAAAAGCCGAAGCGGATGTATACTTTTATTATTAAACTTTGTAAATTTTATTTTTTTATCCGTTCGTTATTTAAGAAGAGAAACCTTTTTGTATCTTCCCCCACCCCGCAAAAATGTTCTCGTACGCAAAACTACTAGGTTCAATAATTCTGTAAGAAGTCAGAGGATCGACTGTATCGATATCATAAACTGTACCTTCTCAGATCGATCTAAAAAAAAAAAAAAAAAAAAAAAAAAAAAAAAATCAATATTTTTCAATTCTGACAAGTTTCGCAGCCTAAGGAATGTTTAAAAAAGAATGCTAACTACAATTTTTTTCCAGTGAACCAATTTATAATTTAAGTAGCACCAGAAGGCGGTGGTCATACCAATATTTTTTAAAAAATCAATAAGAAACTATGTAACTTAACTAGGTTTAAAAAAAAAAAAGTTTTTAGTTCAGGAATTCTGTCGTTATGTTTGTTTTTTTTTTTTTTGTTCAAATCCCTTAAAAAACTATTGTCGACAGATATTTAAAAATGGTAACACTAATTCTATTATTTCAGGGCAACCAAAAACAAAAGATTTAAAAAATCACAATACGTACGCAAGAGGCAAAAAAAAGAAAACAAAATAGCAATATTTTTACCCCAGATTTAAAGCTTCACTTTCTTTTACTAAAATAAGGTCCTTGTATTTATGACATAAAATAAAAACAGTGTGTGTGTGTATATATATATATATATATATATATATATATATATTCAAACATGAATATTTTGGACGGTGTTATTTTTAACTCCATTTACGGAAGGAAATAAATGTTTTTACTTTTTTATACATTTAAAAATAAATCAAAATGCCGTGGTTATGGGTCCGTCTTTTTCTCACTTGAATATTGGGGGGCGTGGAAACATTCTTCGTTGTTTGTTTCTTTTTGTAAACTGACCAATTAGATGAAACTTTCTTAGCCTAAAGCCAATCATATGTCGTATCGCCGCTGCCCGGTAAGTTATAATCCCGTTTAAGCTTTTTATTTATTTTTTTATCTTGTTTAAGAGCCGGAAGTAGTTGATAGCTAGCGTTAACTAGATTTCATTCAAGACGGGTTTACTACGAGCTGTGAGTCCATAGAGTTGTTTTCCACCGTTAACAGGACGGATTTCTAGCGGATAGGGAATGTACTGTGATCTGCGACATAAATACTGTATGTAACGACTGTTCTGTTATTTTATCTACACTTTTTTTCGCCTAACTCGAACGAAATGTATGATTATTTTTTGTTGTTCAAATGACAGCGTTTGCATGAAACTTTTTTTTTTTTTTTTTTAGTATGTCTTCGTCTACAACTCACCCGTCTTTGCAAAGTGATACAGTGCTCATGGCCACATACTATCAAAAAGCTAACACCTTGTACAATACGCATGCATACAGTGGAACACCTACAGAACTTCTATCAACAGCTTTTCATCCATTATCTTCATACGGCATAGATGCATCAACGACTTCCTATTCTCACACGCATCAAACACATCCTGCTGTTCATACACAAGCGCATTACACACCAACTCTCCAAAACCAAGTTAACTGGCCGCAACTAGCCCACAGATATGGTCATATGGCCGGTGCAGCATCTGTTGCTGCGGACTATAATAATAATCGACTATTTAGTCATAGTTCGAATTCCCTTCTTCCCACCTCGGCAGAAATGAACGGTGGTAATCCAAGTGCTCATCGAAATATCCGCCAAACAGCCACCCCAACAACGTATCAAGAATGGCTAGCATCTAGTAATCAGCCAACAATCACGACATCAACTAGCAGCCTTAAGAGTTCAAATAACAGCAATGGTCGTTCTCTCAATCCTGATACTAATTCTATGTCCACACTAGTGTCTCAGCACGATCAACAAGTGTTGCCCCCTTCTCAAAAGAACCAAAATGGTTTACGTGTAAACACTCTTAACAGATATCCTTCATCTGTTTTTCATCGGACAATAAATCCATCACCACCACCAAATACACACGGGGACTACCTGCCTCAAACGATAAATGGAACTGACATACAAAACAGTCTCAGTAATTCTCCTGTATCTTTTTCGGATATTTCCGTATCTACGTCGGACATGGTGCAAACTCTTCCTCATCAATCGCTTCATTCCCAGCAACATCACTCTTCACTACATCAACAATCTCTCCACAATACGTGTCACCAGTTAAATCGTTTGAATTCTCCCGTTGCTTCTAACACGTATATCCAATTGCCTCATCCGGCATTGGATCGCGCTGGTAGCAACGAAGACGGACTTTGTTCTTCGGATCCTGATTCTTCAAGTCCAAATTCATTGATGAATGGAAGCCGAGCACCTTACGATTGGATGCGGTCAGCACAAATGGAAAATAATTCAAAAATAAGGAAAGCAGGTAAAGTTAACAAATTACTAACTTTTAATGAACGTATCAATAAAATTAAACCTTTTATTTCCGCTTGCCAAATCTTGTATAGTGATTGTAAATTTTTTGGTGTAATCAATGTTTTCAGTTTCTTTTAGAATCTGATACGATTTCATATCGGTATAGTACAGTTAATTGTTTTACTTTACCTCGTATTGTAAAATGCATATTCTAAAATTGTCAGAATTTCTGGCATGAGGAGCTATTTTCATATGGACTATTATCCTCATCTTTGTTTCGGTCGTTGTGCCCTTCAGCCTTCATCAGACCTCGTTAGGTAATATGCTCTTACTAAGTAAAATGTAAGGAAGGTAATTTAGTATATTTGATAATAAGGGGAAATTATTTCTTATGTCAAACGGGTAGAAACCCCCCAAACATTTAACTATAACAAATTTATAATCACTTGTGTAAGATTAAATCCCCTATGATGAGCATTTGTAAAACGAGACATTAAATAACACTACTGAAATGCAGAATGAATCAAAGGTTATATGTCCATAATGCGTGTCACTTTATAAAAATTTAAAAAAATACAAACTACAAAACACTACCGTGACTACAGCATTCAATTTTGGATTGCAAGTTCTGAAATTCAATTTCAAATAGCGACACAAAAATCTGTTATGTAAACAAAAGTTGAATAGCATTCATTGTGAAGGTCTCTATCATATGCCCTTTCTGTTATAGGGCGTCGTTTTATGAAGTATTTTTAGTAAAAAACGACCCTCATTATTAAAAAGTGAAGGGACATAAACTAATCAAATTTTCAAAGTACGTAAACTAAACACTCCTCAAACATGCCATTTCGTCACTATAGTTACTTGTTGCGACATGTGCCTCGTAAACTATTAGTCGCAAAATGAACTCTTTTTCTTTCATTTTTTTTAAACACGTAACTTAGCAATTTCGGGTAATTTGCAGTTTAAATTACCTGCAAATGCTTGATACATATTCTATTCGAAGTGTGGCACTACTTACTGTCCGGTCGTTTTAGAAAAATTAGAGAAACATTTTCTGGGAAATCTTTTTTTTTTCTTATAGAACGGTTAATGGTAATACAGGTTATTTATGTAGTACACTACTGGAAAAGTGGTTGAGTTAATTATTGGAGGCTTTTTGGTAAATTGTTTTTATTTCCCGAGCGCTAAAAATCCCTTAAAATTTACCAAAATCGTCATAATTCCGTGCAAATGTACTTGCTGAACTCGAATTAACAATTATGAAGAAACCTTACCGTTTTGGAGTTATCTACAAGAAAAAATCGGACTTCTTGCTGGTCATTCGTCCCCCATTACTGCCATCATGATTACTGATTCACTGCGTAGTACCTACGCAGGCGTAATCAGAAAATTTGGCCTATTTACTTTTACAGACTTTCCTTGCAGAAAATCACTACGCACTGCCGTTAAAGAAATGTATTTTTTGTTTTTTTTTGGTAAGTGTAGTTTTATTTATAACAAAAATAAATTAAATAATACAACAACCTTTTTTTCCTTGTTTCGAATAGCAATGACAAATTAAAAGAACAAATTGAATAATAAAAATAAAGTATTTTTCATATTTTAAAATTAAAAAAAATGAATGCTCAAACTTGGTAAATTATTTAATGTTTTTTTTTTTTTAATTTGTCCCCTTTTCTACACAGAAAACCCCACCCCTAACCTTAACACCTAACCCTAAAGATTAACTTTAGGGTTAGGTGTTAAGGTTAGGAGTGGGGTTTTCTGTGTAGAAAAGGGAACAAATTAAAAACGAAAATACAATCAACCCTTCTACTTTACCAAGTTTGTGCATTAATTTTTGTGTTATTTTCAATTTTACATTATAAAATGCTTTATTATTGTCGTGTCTGTTGTAAAAGATTACATAAAATTTGAATTCTCCCAGTTTAACGCCCGATATTTTCACAAATCTTTGTTTCTCTAAAAGGAGTTGAAAATAGTTTTAAAAAGAAATTTTACAATTAACGTAAAAATTAAGCTTTAACACGCTTAACGACAATCACTCCGGTACGTCACCCAAATATGTCAATAAGTAAAAACTTTCTAGATTGTCTTATATTCTATCCACTTAGATTCAATTTTATTTTTAAAAAAATTTACATCTTTTGTACAATTTTTAAAAGGAAAATATAAAAAAAAAAAACGGTCAGTTCTGAAGTTTCATCAGAAATAACAAAATTAGCGTCTGAAATACAATATTGAATTAACTTCAATTTTCAAATCTAATTTTTTTTAGGATGGTGATCAAAGCAGAAAGTCACTTTTAGACTTCGGAGAACATTTTCCTTGTACATGAATTAGACGCAATAAATTGCCTCTTGGGCGCGTTTCCGCTTTATTTCTGGTCAAAAGTATTTTCAAATAAAGGGGATAAGTAAAAGTTAAAAGTAAAATATGAATTCCTTGATATAACGAATACAGTCGCAATAAATTTCTGACATGCTGAAAAAAAATATGACGCCATGTAAAAAAATCTATGCAGCATAAAAATCTAATCAAGACGCAACGCTATCAATGCTTAAAGAACTAACAATTTTAAAAAGTAAAACAAAATGTTTTTAATTCAATTTTCCAACAACAAAATCGTTCGATCGTTTTTTATTACTGCTTGTGACAACTGCAGTGAATTTTTCCTGTTTCCGTGAGACTTTCAACATGGATTAAGAACTTGGCTAAAAACTTATTTTATCTTAATTTTGTTTGAGGGAATCATTCTCGGATGCAAAAGACGTAAGAGTAAGAAGACTAACTTTTGAATTCTTATGTCTGTGAGCAGAATGAAATTGATTAGATAAAGCAATCTAAAAGGCCATAAAAAAATTGCTATGCGAAAAATGTTTCAGACGACAAAATACCAGTCTCATGGTATGACCAAGACGAAACCATTCTAGAAATTACATTTTAACTAATTTCAGCTACTTGTTTAAGTATTATTCCAAATTGTTGCGTACTAATTTAGCAAGAACAGGAGAAACTGAATAGCCCAGTCTTATTGGAATTCAGATGATAGCAATGAATCGTCTGGATAAAGTTTCTCTTAAAACTGTTACTGTTAACTAAGTCAATATTGATTACGACCGTTTCAGTGGCATACAAATGCATTGTGCGTGTTAATTTAAAGTTCTTTTATGCAGATGCTTATGTATTATTTTCTTTAAATCTCTTCATATTTCGCCTTTGAATTTTTATTTTTTATCTATTAATTGATTAAAAATCGTTTTTTTATTTATACTGAGGTTAGCCCAATTTATTTCCAGTTCATTAGTTATGGATTAGGTAGGTAATATTGCCTAGACATTTTGCCGATTTTGTACACTTCTCTTTTAGCATTGTATAATTAGAATAATGGAGGCTTTTAGTATTTCCAATATTTTTATTTCAGGTAGATAGTCTAGGTTTCAAATTCTAAAGACATTTAAATAGCCTCCTGTTATAAATCCGATCTGAAAACACGTTTCGGATACAAGTGACATAATGAATATATTGAATTTTTTTGTCCCTATATGTACGCGATATACATTTATCTTTATTTTATTAATCTGCTAATGGATCATGAAACTTTACAGAGCCCGATGACGAAGATATATTTTTAAATCCATTTTTAAATGTTTTCCCCTGTGGTGCAAGACAGTTTTGTTTTTGACAATGATTTTCAAATATCGAGTCTCTTTGTGTATTGTATAGGGTTTTTAAAATACTATTTTTTTAATCTTATCGTCAAATTTGCCGGATGTTCCTATTTTGGTTGGTTGTTGATCAAAATGTGAACGAATTGCACTAATATTCGATAAGTAACAAGTTAAGAATTTAATTTTGATAGGTGCGATCTTACAAATGTCTCGTCAGTCAGTCGGTTATGTGCCATGCGTGATACACGCGTAGGCGATCATGGATCTTTGATACATGACTGACGAGGCAGATTTTTCCCCGCAGTAGATTACAATTTTTTTCTGCAGTAGACCAGTTGCCATCCAAGGCTGTAGAACCCGGTCTGTCCTGCTATTTACCCATAGCTAGTGGGAGAAGCTGATTCATACCTTTCCCAAGGGTATTAGCACGTAAGTGAATGTGATGGATTCGACTGGAATTCGAACTCGGCTCTCCGATTCCTCAACCCGAGTCATCGTAAAGGTGATTTTTGAAATTCCGTCTTTGTCATGCACCTTCAGGATGTAGTTAATCGTGACAATCCACAGACTGTTCAGTGTTCTTTATCTGTGAATTAACTTTTTTTTTTTTCCTTCTAAAAAAATAGTGGCGTGTTTTGCTGTTACCTTATCTACGTTTTGCTTTTGGAATTCAGTTTTTATCCAAGGCTAGAGAACCCAGTATACTTTTTTTTTACCGTGGTTGGTGAGGAGACGGCGAAGAATAATGTTCCTGATAATGACCAGAGGTTGCTGAATGCACTATAAAAAAAATCAGTTTTTGAATGATTCTCCATTTTTAAATAAATGTGATTCAGATTTACAAACTGTAAAAATGTAATAAAGATTAAAGTCGACCTTCTCGGTCGATTTTAATAAAACTTGTTTGTAAAATATCCCAACTTTCATTTAAAAAAAACAAAACCATGTTGAATGAGTTCTAATTTATTTAGTTTTCAATCCTTTTTCTTTTACTCGTTTATTGTATTTAAAGTCCTAATAATTTACCAGCTTTGTCAGTTTTTGACTTTCAGAGCAGGGTTCGATTTCTAGTCAGGTTCGTTCGCTCGTTGCATTCACTTACATGCAAATATTTTTGAGAAAGGTATGAATCTATTCTCCCCTCAGCAATGGGTTAAATAATATTTGTATCTGGAAAAATTCTTCTCAGAAAAATAATGCAATATTTACTTGCAAAATCTAGAATTTTCACAAATCTAAAATCTTTCAGCTTTAAACAACCTACAAATCGTTGAACCGTAAAAAAAATAAATCTGTTTTGACTTTTGATTTACCTACCATTTTTTTAAGGATGGACAATAAGAAACAAGTGTTCAACACTGAAATCTTGTTGTGGTCTGACTTTTCAGTTATTTGCTGTCTATTTAATTCTATTTTTCCACTTCGATATATAATCGAAGGAATGCTTCTTGAGAGAGAGATGGGATAATCCTACAAATTACTGGGGTAAAATTAAAAATCTTTATGTAAAATTTTATGTACTAAACTGAAATTAAAAAATGATTGTCACAATTTTTTAATTTTATCAGAAATTCACAGGCTTAAAAACTCTGCATTTTCAGAAATGCAAGCATTTATTTTTGACAAAAATTGTTTCAATATTATTTTTTTATGCTGAAAGTAAACTATGTTTAGCAACACGAAATGTAAAAAGATGCCAAACATTTTTAAAATAAAATTGAGCTTTTTGAGTAAATAGGCCATGGGTTAAATATTCTGGGGTCAGAATGTAATGAACAATAAGCAATGTGGTAAATGAGACAAAATACAAAAAAATCCTGTAATTCGTTTCAGTTTAATTTAATGTTGAGGGATCATTTCTATGCAGAGTATAGCGAAATTAAAACAAAAGTCGATTAACACTAACAGTGAACCGGTGGAAATGTTGAAAAAGTTTTCATTTGAAATTAGCCATTTTCAGTTGCAGTGAGGTGCGGAGATTTGGTGATGCCTGGGGCCAACTCCTTAAGACGAGTAGAGGGGCGGAGGGCTATAGGTACTAATTATGTGAGAATAGAAGACATAAAAACAGATGAAACCTGAAATAAACACCGTATTCAAATTATAAACTAAATTTATATTTCCCTCTTTGATTGGATGACCGGGTCCGTCGCACCCTTTGTCCCCACTTCAGCACGCAACCCGTTTTTAAACACTTAGTTTGTGAAAGGGTCATTATTAGCAATATAATGAAGATAATATACGAACTAGCCTTTTGAAACATGAGATTTTCCCGCATAAAAATAGTAAATGGTTCACAATGCCATTTGACAAATTAAGTCAAAATTACAAGAAATCCCTAATGAGTTTTTTGTTTTAAATTTAGAAAGAATAAGAAATTTTATAACCAAAACAACGGTGATAATTTTATGTTAACTACAAGAGATTATGAAAGTTGTTCACCTGGCCAAGAAACCCAACTGGTCATGTTTGGTGATTTGGGCAGAGTAGCTTTCAATCCCCACCCCCATAAGTATCAAACATTTTTAAACGATTTAAACCCCCTTTCTAGTTCGATAGAAGATACAATTTTTATATTCATTTTTTTAATCTTTCGTATTAAGAAATTAATAAGAAATATTAAGTATTAGTTACATAGAAATAATGACGGGAAATGTTTTTTATGCAAGTTTTGGGCATTTTTACGTCACATCGTATGAAGATACCTTTATGTATTTAACAAAGGCTCTGAACACTGAAATCATTATGGTACTTTTGTCTGTAAATTTACGACAGAACATGACTAAAGTTCAAATACCTGTTAAAATGAATTTTAATTTTTAGTTTAAAAAAAAAATTCTGATCAAACTGCAATAAATGAAATAGAAATGTCTTTTCGGGTTATTCACAAAAATGTAGATAATTCCCCCACACACAACTCACAAACGCGCGCGCCAAAAAGCGATACCAAAGTTTAAAAACGAATACAAATCTTAGTTTTAAATTTAAATTTAATATTCCTAAATAAGCCTTTCAATCAAATGGATTGGAATTTTTTTCTCCTTATCAATAAAGTGACAGTCTCTAAATTTCTCCTTAATCAATATTGATTGCCAGACGTCAACACAATTCTTTGTAATAAAATTCAAAAATAAAATATTTTAAACGTTCTGAAAAAAATAGCTGATTTAATCAATGTGAGTTGAAACAAAGTTTTTAGAAAAGCAACCCTTTTTAATATGGAAGGAGTGATTTTTTTTTTTTTTTTTTTTTTTTTTTTTTTTTTTTTTTTTTTTTGCTGGGGTCGGTCTTGTATTGACAGACGGACATCGAGAGTCTGTTTGAATTTAAGTAGCGGGCATAATTGAAAAGAAATGCATGACGATAAAACGCATTTTTTTCTTTTAAAAAAACTACCAGTAAATGTTTAAAAATTAAGAAAAATGTTTTAAGTACTTATTACTTGATATCGAATTAAACTACAAACTTGCTTTTCGTCATTTCTATTAATTTATTTGGATAAGATGTGGAAAACGATATCCTTTTCAACAGTGCTTTTCTTACTGGGAGGTTACGTACGCCATCACAAATGATGGTGATAGAGAAGGTAGGGAGAAGTTGATGGGCTAGGATACGAAAGGCAAGCGCGGCGGAGTGGAGGCGGGTACCCTAAGTTTGGGTATGTCTTGGAATTTTTTCCAACTTTCACTTTCTTTCTTAGGGTTATGCTTTGTCTGCTTCGAAACTAAAATAAAAATAAATTTTTGTAGCTTAGAACATTATTAGATCTACCTCATACCTCGACATTTGAGTTATCTGGATTTATAAAGTTTAAAATCTGCGTACGAAAACTTAAATATGCAAAAAACAAAACTTTTTTGTGTTTGTGTGTGTGTGTATTGTAAGAGTATAAACAAGCAATTGTTTGTATGGCCGGCGAAATACATAGCCGGGTTCATTCGGAAAATAATTTGCTAGAATGGGAATGTAGGCTGATTCGCTTAAAAAAAAAAAAAATAAGAATCCCATGATGAAAAGCATGAACCACCAAACTTTAAAAAAAAGTTTTGTCAAAAAAAAGACAGACGCTAATATTTCCTTTACCAATGTTTGTCGCACGCTGATGAAAAAAGATTTTAGCTAAAAATTTTGAACGTTCTGAAAAGGATGAAAATAAAAAATCTTTTTGATCTTTCGCTTTCCTCTTAAAGATTTTGACGATAACCTTTGTTTTTAATAAATTTAGGCCATTTTTCCCTCATGTTATCCTAAATTATTAGTGAATCAGTGGCGGTACCTACTTAAAAAACAAAAAAATGGGTTTTCTTTTTCTTTTCTTTCTTTTTTAATACTTCCATTTTTATAGCTTACTGATCCTCGTAGAGAGTTGTTTTGTCGAGATAAATTTTATAGGTCCGCATTTTTATTTTAAAGATCTCTAGTTAAACTAGTTTTGCTATTTGTGTGTGCCCTATTACTATCATTGCATCTCCAGCCTCTTTTTTTTTCTGTAATTAACTCTAATAGGACAGGACACAAAATGAAGATAAATCGATTTTTTTTTTTTTTGTAAAATCGAAATACTACACAGCTACCCAAAAGAATTGTTTGCTTCGATTTTTTTCTCTATTTTAAATACAAAATGTGAAATGTGTTAAATATCTCAAAGTCAAAATTAAGTTTCAATCCGTATCCTTTTGTTGAGTGAATGCTGTTTACTTTAATTAGATCTATTTTTATAGATCATAAATTTGAAAGTTTATTACAATCTGCGATATGCAGGCATTTTTAAAATATAATTTGAGTATGTAAAAAAAAAAAAAAATTATTTTTTTTAAAATATGGATGGACGTTTGAGACATGTCGCATGTTTTACTTTTTTTAAGAGTTGTTTCTCCTCAAGAACCCGTCATTTCTTTCTGGCGAGAACGTTAAATTCTCTGACTGACCATCATCGACGCATTTTCAAAATTTTTAATTTTCTTTCTTACATTAATTTTACTGAATATTTTAATTTTTTTAATATAATTAATTTGTTTTCAGTGAGACATATTGGAATTATTTTCTTTTAGTTTTAATTTTAGGGACGGAAACACATCGTTAAAAAAAAAGTACAAAAAAAAAAATCAATAGACTTTTGAAAGTATTTAATTTTTAAAAATTACTGTATAGTAACATAAGCTGGTTCACTTACAATTCGAAAATATTGTCACTGTCCTTGCGCCCGATAACTTCCCCTCACGTAGGCTGTCGATACATTGACGTAAATGTCAATTCACACCTCCAAAAAAACAATCACTACGGTTAGACATGCTGCTCTTATTTTCAACTAAATTTTTTCTAAAAAATTAAGTAATGTTTCCAATGACATTGCTTAAGTAAACTTAAATTTTTCTATTTTTCCTAAAATAACTTTTTCAAAGGGTATAATTGATTTTTGCAAGATTTTCTAAACGGAAAATTTAACTTTTGTATACAAATTTCTAAGATGACATCGATTTTTGGCAATTTTGCTGACTCAAAAAATTTTTAATAAAATTTCGGACATGCTAGGTAGGAGGGTTTAAAAAACTTTTTTAAATAATCAAAAAATACTTTGGTCTTTCCTAACAAACATTTTGAGACGATAAAAAAATTGTTTTCATCAAGTTTTGGGCTTTCTTTTTTAGCGAATTAGTGGAGATAAAACTCCGGATGATGCTACAATTAGTTACGTCCGTGTCAATTTGCCTCTTCAAGAGGAATCTGATATTTTTAGTGGAAGTTTTTAAAAAATTTATAAATTTAACAAAAATAAATGGAAATGGTGTAACATTTGCTTTTTTTTTCCTTCTCTTGCCAAATCCAGACTTGAGTTTTAAACTTTTCAGTTTAGCTTCCTTGTCAAAATAAATGTATTTTTAAAATGAAATAATTTCAAGTCCATGCACATGTTTATAGTCTATATTTCATTTTCTTTTATAATCATCAAGTTATCTAGTTAACACCACACCCCCACGCAATTCTTTTAAATATAAGATCCTCCCATTTTTGACCCCCTATCCTCCTGGTGTCGGTTTGAAACTGACCATTTTGTTTAAAGTCCCTATTTTCTTGACTTCAGATGAAAACGCTTAGTAATGTTCACTTTCTAAAATTACTATAGTAAAAGGCGGCACTGGTTTAAAATGACGTCACCGCATGTTTACAAATATACCGAATTAATTTCATTTGGTAAATTTTAATATGGAATCATAAAAAATATTTTGGTAACTAAATGACTCATTTGTGTTAACAAGAAACTGATCATTTGTATATCGAAGATTTTTATTTTTTTTATTTTTTTCACTGTCCCGATACTTGCAACTTACGCCTTGCTGTTACGGGCATGACTTTTCCACACGTAGTATTAAAAAAAAAATAAACGAAAAAATCTCCGAAATTTTTGTAAGCAAAACTGCTCTAAGCACTCTGCTTAGCGCCAGATGTGGGAAGATCAAAGAAACTTATTTTTTTTCCTCGGCGCTCGGACTGAGAAGAACTGGCGCCATTCACCACATACTGATGGCGTTAAGCGTCGCTGAGATTCAGATCTATATCAATAGAACTATGAGCGGCAAAACAACAAAGAATCGAGGTAATCTTACCCTACACCCCCTTCTTTCTCTGACCAACTGGACGTCGGAAGGTCAAGCTGTTTAAAGTTGATCTCTCAAAAGTTTAACTACCTAGCAGGTCAACGTTTTGATTTAACCAGCTACTGACGTTTTAAGAACTAATGACTTACATATCGGACGTGAGTGAGTGACTAATGGTTGCTTAAGAAGAGCAAAGATGTGACCAGTCATTTGACGCGGCCAGAGACGTTTCAAACAAAGTTGAAAGACATTCTAATTTTGAAGCCTTCATTCAAAAATATTTATATTGCCTTGCCTTAGGCAGGAAAACGAAACGAAGATTTAACATTTCATTTGAAAGTTTAAAGTAAAATCCACCAACAAACGAGCAACGTTAACAATTGTCCAGTACTGTAATTGGATCGCTACTATATGCCAAATTTCGGCTAAGCAAAAATTAATGTATGAAAATAAATTCTTTAAAATCAAAATTTAACGCGAGAAAGATTACTACTTGATCGACACTTCAAAATAAAACTACTTACGCATCTTTGTAATTGTAAAAGGAAAGTTTTACAAGTTACGGAAGCAATAAAAAAAAATGCTTATTTACAAATTTTACCAAACATCAGGAATGTATTTGATTTAAATTTTCATTTTTGTGTATTTATTCATTCATTAGTGAATTTTATTGTGGAAATATTGGAGGGGGTCAGTTTCACCCTCCTCCATCTCGATATACCGTGTGTACTTTTAAATTTGGGGTGTTTGAAATTAGTAATCTCTGAAGATGTAATTTCAGTTTAAAAAATAAATATTGACCATTTGGCAGGAAACACCTTTCAATATTTTAAAAATAATTTAAAAAAGGTAATATTTAGCATCTTAAACTATTTTTTAATTACTTAAATGACTTTACTTAAAATATTTTAATAAAGATAGACATATTAAATTAAAATGTCTTTTTTTTTTCTTAACTACTTCCAGCCAATAAGCAGAGGTTGACTTCCTCTACCAATAGCGTACCATATGATTTTTCATCCATGACTTTCGCTCCCCACCCTCTACAAACTGCTTCATAAATTTGTATTCTTCATTATCTGTAATTGCCTACGGTTAGTTAACCCTGCCCAGGAGTGGGAGACAGCTTCCTTTGTATCCGTCTCTAGCAATTAAACTATTCATTTGTCCTGTTCACTCGATCATAAGTTAGTTTGAAAGTAGCTATTGCAATATGATGGGCGTTACCCTTAGATAACCAAGTAACACTTTAATATCTAGCTATTAAAAATGCAGTGTCTCCAAGACATGTGCTATCATGACTATTTTTCTTTTATCAGCGAACTACCATGCATTCTGAGTAGGGGATAGTTGTTTTCCCGTTGCTTTGTCCAATTCTTCTGAATTCATTTTTCCTTCTCTTAGACTGGTTGGCAGCCAAGGCTAGTCTACCAATTGCTATATGGCGGAGAAAAGACGGATTAAGGAAGGCTTTTCTGAAAGAAAACTCAACAGATTAACCAGGAATTCTAATTCGGTTCGCCGATGCCACATTACACATCGATATCCGTCACACTACCTACACATCTCAGAATATTTTTTTTTTCATATACCGTTTTCAACTCTTAACACTTGTGGAGCGGGATGTACGACTCTGAAAAATTTTAAAGAAATGGATCAGTGTGTCAGTTTTTTTTTTCTTTTAATTAAAAAAAGACTTTATTTGGACTTTATTTAAAACTCGGAAATTTTTTTCCAATTAAAACCTAGCTAAACCTGGGTACCTCAGTTTGTGTGGGGGGTGGACAGGCCTGTTTGACCATTACTATTGAATAAAGAGTTTGGTTCTTACTGTGTGCACCATTCTTATTCTTATGCCCTTGTACCAAGCTAAGCTAAAGGCCTACCTATATTTCTGTGATGAAGTCGGACTAATGTCTACATCTCGTTACCACAACGTTTCAGTTTTCAGGTCTCTCTCAATCCGGGTAACTTTGTAATTTGGAACTGAACCCTTTATTTAATCTACTGGTTAAATTCTCATTTTTCTATCCATATCTAGGTGTATCTTTTATTCAGTTATTACTAGTCCAATGTTAAAAAGACTACATATCTCTAAACGTGGAGAGCGGAACGAGTCTGCCGCCGTAAGTTAAAGAGAAGAGTTTAAAGTTCCTTGAAGACAGTACAACGACCGAAACGTTGTGATAACAAATATTAGGACATTATTAATATAAATGTAAATAAGCCAAACTTGATAAATGGTACTTGTATAAACTTTCACCGATCATTTTTGCCTTGAATGTTTTACTGGGACTCAAGCTCACCCTCTGGTGGATATACAATCCGTCGCTAAAGATGCTGGAAAAATGGTCGGTTCCTTGTACCGCTCCTGACTCCTGCTAGGCTCTCTTTACAAAAGCCACGTCAGACCAAAGCCATATCTAGTCTAGAGCCTTAACATAATTTTAAAAAAAAAAAGCGTATAGACGGCTTTGTGGATTTTTGTTCTAACGTTCGCAGCTAAGGCCGGTCATGCCACGTACACTGACAAATCACCCTCATTCCCTTCTAGGTCTATAGTTAACTGTTGTCCCCTACATAATCTCATAAACTGCACCTTACCTCCTCCTTACGTTCATACAACCTTCAGTAACACTACCTTGAGTGGCTCTTTTGAGTGAACATAAAATAAAAAGTATATATAGCTTATTTTATGGACAATATCCATATTGGAAGTTAACCTTGTAATTTAATGTAGTTCTTTAAGTGTGACACCACGTGTATGAGCGTGGTCACGGTATGAGCCCATGGTGGGTACTCGGTGGGAATTGAACTTTTAATTCATCAGGGAGAGCGGACGCTAAATCTTAAAGGAACTGATTTCTTGTAATTTAACGGAATTGTGATTGCTTAGTTAAAAAACACATAAAATAAAAAAAAACTTTTATAGCTTCACGTTTTGACCACGATACCCTCCATTTCTCCTAAGTGTATTTCAAAATGGACCCCTTTTCATTTTCTAGGGTGATTCATTATTTTGTTTTTCTGTGCCGTTGTCTTTTCTCGGTATTTCTGAATTTCTAGCAGTCAACATTTCCTTATGGTAATACTGCTTCGCCACACTATTAAACTTCCGACTGACTTCCAGACAATGAAAGGAACTAAAGCGCTTTTACCAAATTAGTATATCTTCCCCACTCCCCCACAAATATGGAGGAAACAAGTGTTTTTATTTAAAATTACCCGTTCACCGAATGTGACAAGCCGGTGGTTACAGTGAATCCATAACAAAAACTCAGCCACTTATCCCAAAAGTGAACCCGTATAAAATAAAATTCAAACCTTGAAAATTCAAGGAACTTCTTTTCTTCAAATTTTAATGTCCAGTTGAGACATTAATAAAATCGGCTAGAATTTTATCTTGTTATCTGGTACAGTATTTGAGCTTCCAGACAAAATCCTCTCAAATTGCAAAGTAAATAAAAGAAATTAATTAGCAGTATTAAATTTGGTTAAAATTCGTTAAACTGAAATAGTGGAATTTTTTAATGAAAAGGTGAATTTTTTATTTTCCCCGACTATAGTAATAATATTAGCCTTTTCCTTAAAAAGGAAATGTTTGGCATTCACTGACCGAGCAGCCAGTACTGCTTTCGGTTGAAGTTTATAAAATCGAAACATTTTTTCGGGAAAATAGGTTTTTCAAGTCCAGTAGCTATTATTGCTCTTCCCAGTAATGAGGCCTTTCTTCCTAATTGAAGTAGTGTGAAGTGTCAACATCTTAATTGTCATTATTTTCTCTTAGAGTTACATATGCCATCCACTTTAGTTGTTGCTGCTGTTGGCAGTCCTCAAGTGCTGTAGTTTCTCTTATTTGGTACAGTTCTTTGTGATTCTGTATCACCAGTACATAATGTTCAAAGAAGGGTGGTCATTGCCAAAACCTTCTGCTTTCACTAGCACAAAGCCTTTCTTAACCATTGAGCTGAGAAAGCTGACAGTCGAAATATTTCTGAACTGATTTGGCGCCATGCATGACATCCAATGAAAATCTCGATCTGATAAGGATATTTAAGAACATGACTCGAGTTTTCAGGTTGATGATTTAGTTTTGTAGCAATTTGCAGTGTTGAATAAAACTACCTCTGGTGCAGCCTATTTTATGTTGCATTACATTATTTTTCCGAAATTAATTTTTGAAGTTGGAGCGAGGTAAATTCCTTTAACGTTGGTGGGGTTCGATTAACGGTGTTCGCATAATGCAAAGTTGGAAACTGTCCGATAAATATGGCTACGAAAGAGATAATTCAAAAATAATTTGAATAAAACCTATATTCTAAATAAATTTCTTTTTCTACTACGATTAGTCATTGTTAAAGAGAAACAGCATTTCATTTCACGATTTGAAGTTTTTGTTTCGTTGACGAGACACACTTCCTGGTTGATGAAAAGTGCCAATTCGTCCCATATTATCTGTACGAAATGCTGTATAAAAGCAAGAACCGATTTTGTAGTCTTCGTGGGACGTTTTGATGGCAACTAAATTGAAAATATGTATTTCCAAAAGAAATGTAGCTTCTATTCGAAGAAAGCAGATCAAACTGCGCGAGGAAAATACATTTTCATACGAAAAGTCTGCTAATTAACGAATGTGAACCTTATTTTTTTACCTGGCTAATCATAGCTACTCAGTTTTATATTTAAGAATATTATTAGGTTGGTGCAAAAATAATGTCGTTTTCTCACATGAAGTTGAATGTCAAAAAACATTATTTTTGCACCAACCTAATACTAGAATGAATTTTCACCTCTCTCTATATATATATCTATATATATATATATATATATATATATATATATATATAATGTGTGTGTATAATCTCCATAAATATTCAATTTATTAAATCTCTTCCCCCTCTCCCACCTATAGATTAAATAGTAGAGCAGACTGGACTCTCCAGCCGTTGTTAGCAACCAATATAGAAGGATCACTCTGAATTCAAAATTGAGCACATACTTGAACTGTAACTAAGATTCGCTCAGCACTGTTGCAGTTAGAACCACATGTAAGCCCTTTGGGTGTTGAAAAACGAGAATGGCCATGATCGGAAACCAGTGGCCATGCTGAAAATTAAAAATCACCGATTTCTTATGCTTTCAAGTCGTAGCAGGTCTGATGAGAATTTCGTTTATTCCAAACATTTAGACTTTTGTGGGGAAGTTTTAATTCTAAGATTATCATTTTTTTTTAATTCACAACTTTGTTTTAAGTTTATTTTATAGAAGGGGGGGCATTAATAAAAATAAAACCTCGTATGAAAGTAATACTAGTTATATTTTTCCGTTTTGATTTATTTGGCTAAAATGAAGGTAAGGAATACATTAATGTTGGGAGTAGGTATAATAGATGCTGAACATCCAGTTGAACTTTTATTAAGCATTAATGATCTCTCACCTATAAAAAGTGGGTGGTAAAAATTCTTAAACCTTTCAGACCTAGCTAATGTTCACCCAATATAATGCCCAAGAGCCACTCAAGATAGAGGGTTACTATATCGTGTTGTGTGAGATGAAGTCCATGACCAGGACAAATAACGTTTATCTTTAGGCTTGAAGATGTCAAGATTGTTGGGATTAGGTAAACATCCTGCTGCGAATCTGCTCCACAAATAGCAATTCTTGGAAAGTTGCTGTCCGAGTGGTATTCACTTCTTACTAATAAAATAGGGGTGGGGTGATTCACACTTCTGTGCGTGGGATGGTGGGTCCCAGTCATAATGATCAGGGTTGGTGGGACTAAGGAATATAGCTTACCAAGAAAACGTTGGTAACAATATTAGTTGTTACCGTATATATTCGCGTATCATGCTACCTTTTGAAGACTTAATTTTGAAGCTAATTTGACTACAGTAAATGGGTATATAGTTTGGTCAACAGCGGAGCCAGGGTCAGCAGTAAATACGCTAATTATATATCTCGTATTTGATGCGCGACCCCTTTAAAATTAGCTTTTAACATTAGGTCTTCAAAAGTCTTGTCAGGAGGCACGGTGGAGTAATAGATAACGGCTCGATTCCAGTCGAATCCATTACATTCACGTTCTTCGTATGAATCCTCTTCTCCCCCCAGCTATGGGTAAATAGCAGGGCAGTCTAGGTTCTATAGCATTGGATGGCAACTGGTCTACCGCATAAAAAAATGGCAAACTACTGCGGTAAAAATCTGCCTCGTCAGTCATGTATCGAAAGATACGTGATCGCCTAAGCGTGTATCACGCATGGCACTTAATTGACTGATGTCAGGATGTTGCCAAAATTTTGTCCAGTCTCAAAAAAATGTTTAGAAACGCATTGAATGCCCAGAGGAGAGCTCATTGAAGTTATGAACGCATTATTAATATTTTTTAATTTGGGTAAAAGGCGGATCAAAAAGGCTGATAAATGTAACATTTTATTTTATAAAATAATTCTTAGACAATTAAGGGTTAATCTAAAATAATACATCATTTATTATTACATGTTTGAATAAACTTCTCGATTTTATTCGTTTGGTACTTCGCTGACAGCTAATCGAATTTCAAATTTGTTTCGCCGTTTAAAATAGTACATTTATGTTTATGTTTAGATTAAATTCAGGCGGAGTCATGAAAATTACTACAACGGTTTGACCCCCACCACCTGGTACAAACGGTTTGTTGCCAGACAAAAAGGGAACTTAGCCCCTGCGACATATACTTGTGTGCGCGCATGCATATTCTAATTCAATGGCAGTTAAAAACAAATTTAAAAGTATTAATTCAGAAAAAACGAATTTTTTCTTGTCTCAAGTTTAATATTATTGTTCCCCTCAGGTTGCCCAGACTGAGTAGGAGGGGAATGTATTATTTCAATGTATTTCTTGCGTCAATAGGTGACCATAAATTAATACGGGTGATTTTAGCGTCTTTTTGCACACAGATTTTTTAGAAATTCTTGTAAAAATCATATAATCTGATTTTAATGAAACTTTCAGGACTTCTTCACAAATGAATGCAAATATTTTTTCAATGTTTATTTGTTTTTAGAAAATGTTTGTAAAAAAAATTAACATCTGTTAACTGCCACTAATTTAATTTTATGAAATTTCAAGAATTTCTTTTCTTTTTTTTTCTTTTTCTTTTTTTTTCTTTTTCTTTTTTTTTTTTTTTTTTTTTTAGCACTTTTACGTTTATATTAGTTATAAAGACAATTCCTCAGATTTTAAATAATTTTTGTCAAACAGGAAAACTCAGTAACAGAACATCCGCTGAATCGTAAAATAAAAATGCAATAAAAGTAAGGCATTAGAAAAGCTCTTAATTGCTTTTATGCATAAAATTTATTATGAACAATATTGTCTTAAAAAATTCCATTAATAATGAATTATTCCACGAATTTTTTTTTTTTTAAGCTTTAAATAACTTTTGAAAATTTTATATTAAAATATCGCAGAAATGCATCTTTTAACACTGAGGAGGAAGTTTTCTTTTATGAAGTGTTAACAACTTTCTCGATAAATTTTTATTTGGGAATTTTTTTCTAAAGGTGGACATAGGCGTTAACATATTCAAGTAATTGTTACAGCTTTTTTTATAATTTAAAAATAAAATCCAATGATCTTTAGAAATTTTAAATATATGCATGCTATTTTTTTTTATTGAATTAGATACTTTGGCTTTTATAACCTTACTTAAGTCGCTTGTTGATGAAATAGTAGAAAACAACCAATAAATTTTTAATTTGGTATAAGTACCTCTATTTCTTGATAATGTCATGTATGAACGCCCGTATTTACAAAAAAATAAAAATAGGGTTCGTTGGATTGTAGTGAAATTTTCCATTTAAGATTAGTGAAGTTTTAATTTAATAACCCTATCACTTTACGGCTAAAAATTATTACAGGATTTTAAGTTTATAAATTATTCTAATTAAAATTTTTAAAAAATGAGAGCTATTGTAAAAAAAAAAAAAAAAAAAAAAAAAATATTATTCATCAAAATGTTTTCTTGAACCAAGTGTCCCTAATATATTTTATTCAGAAAACAAAAACTTTTCAATCAAAATCTTAGTTTTATTGCATTTTTATTTTTGGATTCAAGGCAGATTTTCTGTAACCGGGGTCCTGTTTGACTAAAAAAAAAATTTCAATTCTCCAGGGACTTTTAACTATAAAAACCTTCAATGATACAAAATGAATTTCTCGAAATTTAAAAAAATTAAATATGTGAGAAGATATTTACAATAAAGTTTCTAAAATAAAAAGATACATTTAAAAAATAATTAATTCTTGATAATTCCTGAAAGTTTCATTAAAATCCGAAAGTTATCTGATTTTTGCAAGAATTTCGAAACCGATGTGTTTTTCACTGCAAAAAGACGCTCAAATTTCTCATACAAATTTATGGTCCGGTACTGAAGCCAGGCATTTTTTTTGCTAAAATTTCCAAGGTTCTAAAGGATAACAATTTGTACATAACAGTAACCTTTGATCTTTCCTCTTTAATAATACAAAGATTTTGACGATGAAATGAATTGTTTTGGGCATTTTTCATCATGTATCCTCTTTTTTGGCAAATATTTTGGAGGTACCCACTTTAAAGTGACATCTTAACATGAATCTCATGCGTAATGTTTATTACTTGTCATAAATGATATCCTTGCTTCACTGCCTGTGTCTTACCGCATCAGTTTCACGTCAAATATTTATGGTGTTTCTGGGGCATATTCTTCAAATGAAAGAAATTGATGAAGAGGGTTTTAAAGGTGACAAGGGTGGGGAAGAAATATACGCACTCCTTAATCTCTAAATCTTGCTGCTTCATCCGATTACTTCCTCCCTCGGAGTTTAAAGAAAAAAAACCATCTTGGACTACAAATTAATAACCAATGAATAAGCTTAAATTGTTCTCTCTCTATAGTCTTCTCTTCTTAGTGTAAACCTTTTAGTTAGTTATAACGTCGGTATGAATAAAACATTTCGGCGGAAAGTCGATACTTTTATGTATAAAGTCAAAGTAGCTGTAATTAAAAAAAAAAAAAAAAAAAAAAAAGACTGGATAAAATTCTGATTATAAAAATTGTGTACACTCTAGAACCGTAGATTTTGTTTACGTTAAAGTAATTTGTATTAGCGTCATTCTAAATTTTGGAAAAGATGGCCGAAAAAATTTTTTTTTTTTTTTAAAGGTTCTCTTTACAAGGACCGGGGGCCATTCGTGGTAGATTGTTACGTTAGGAGGTACTTTGTGCGTATATGACTGGAAGATAACGGTTAACCCTTAGCCTTGAACAGATTAAGATAGCAGCAATCGGAGAAACATCCTCTTGGGAGTCAGTTCCACAGAGCAGTGGTTCGCAGGAAGAAGCTGTTCGAGTGGAACTTACTTGTCACCGATGGGACATGGGGTGGTTCGCTACTATGTAAGTGGCATGGCGTGTCCTTGCTGTGAAGGTTTGACTTGGCGAGACCAGGGAATGTAGTGCCTGTCTGCACATTACTTCATTCACGTGAGTCCAGCGCGGGGTACGGCAAATTAAAGTTTGCTTTTTAGTTCCATCGCCCTAAAGATTTCTTATTCTTGGTTGGTTTAATCGACAAATGCAAGTACGAATAACTGACTCTATCAATTTGCTATAATTGAATAATCTATTTTTTTTTAATTAATAGCTTTGATTTTTGCTTTGAAAAATATAATTTAACATTGCCAAGCGAAATACTGATTAAAATAGGCAATTTTACCTGTCCTATTTAACCAACCTGAATATGTATCGTTTCGAGTAGATTTAATTTAAAGAGAAGTTAAAAATATGATTGCAAGAGATAAGAGTACTTTTTAAAAAGATGCGGTTTCAAAAATGCACTGAAAAAAGCAAATAAAAAAATACTGTCCCATGATTATTAACTCAATACCTTTTTTTATATAAGCTGGTTTGTGCATAATTCCCATTTAAATCATTATTTGGAAACCGTAGCTTAGATTAATTATGCAAATTCAATATTTATAAAAAAAATTTTCCTTCGGCTCAATTTTCGTAGTGTTGATTTGTTTGATAGCAATCTTTCAAACCTTCCGATTAAGAGGAAAAAACTCCTTATCACAATTGAAAAGTATCCAATTTATCCCTATAACTTCTGAAGATTAGTATTTGTAAATTTAGCGTAAATTATTTGGTTCATTTAATTTTGCAGATGCAAAGTTAACTTTTTTCCAAGAGTGGAAATAAAGCTAAAATGAATTTATAAATATGCATGAAAATACTTGCAGATATTTTCCGCGAAAAAATTTATAGGTAGATACCACCAAAGTGGATGCGTTTTTTTTTTTTTTTTTTTTTTTTTTTTCCGGAAATGAAAGCAAAAAAAACCCTACTCTCTGTTAGAAAAAAATAATCAGGAAATTATCCGATTTAAGTAAAATTTTCAGTACTTATTCATTAATGAATTGAATACTGCATATTAAATATCTGTTCAGTTATTCCACCACCATTTCGATACATCGTGAATTCTTTTAAAATTGGGTGGAGGGGGTTGTGTGTGTGTGTGTGTACTTTACGTATAAAAATTTCGTAAAAAAAAAATTACGCTACAAAAAGTAATTCAATAAAACTCAATTATTGTTGAGTTGGTTCTTGCATAATCTAATAAAATACATTTTCTTTCAGATTTCACAAACGGAAAAAATCTACAATGAATATTATTTTTTTTTATTTGTAATTTTTTTGTGCGATTTTGAAATTCTTCCGGTTGATTTTTTTTTTTTTCTTTCTTGCATCAGAGATATTTTAAGCTAACTCCTGCGGAAGGCTCTTGATTGGGCCTTAGTTCACAATGGGTAGAGAGGAGTAGATGCGATAGGCAACAATAAACTAAAGAAGAACTCAAAAGTGATCGCTGCATTTAAGTATTGCATTAATATTTAAGCTTACCTTTTTAAAAGTTCAATGATAATTCTTCTGCCGTCACTTAATTTAAAGATAGTTTGATGTACGTAGGTCCTTATTTTCCGTACAAATTATTTTAATTTCATTTGTGACTTTCGCAGTTTTGATTTCCAAGTTATGAAAATTATCTTACAAAATGATTCGCAAAAAAATCACATAAAAAATCGCAGAAAACAATAGCAGTAATGAAAACTTGGGAATCGAAAATTTCTGTAACATGAGCTATTGAAAGTTAGTTGTCCCTTTTAATTGAAAAAGTGTGACACACTGACATTTGCATTTATTATATAAATGAATTTAATTATTTTTACTGTTAGATTATTTTTATGGAAGGTAAAAATTTGAATCACTTCCCTCTCAGTATTGAAATTTATCAGTTTCCCTCGTTCCTCTTAAATTTTAAAATCAGAAAAATCGTCATTGGTCGCAAAAATTTTATAGCCTCAAACGGGTAAGAAAATGAAAATAGCAATGAATTAAATTAAAAAGTATAATATTCAGTTTCATAAAAGCTTGTTGGACAAAAAATATTAAATATGATTTATATAAGGTTAAAGATAATTTAATTTTAAACATAAACAGTGCCAATTTCTTTATTGTACTGCTGCTTTTCCGTATTTAAAACTTTTTCGCGCGCTTTAGGAATGGCTGACCTGTGAACTTGATGATAATTCACAGGCTACCGTGCGTAAATGTTATTTTCATGTTTTAAGCAAAAAGTAAGCATTACTTTTACTGAATCCAGGTAACTAATCCTTAAATTTACTTTAGAACATTTAGAACAAATATTGGATTTTTAAGATTTTTTATATTTTACAATTTTTGTCTATAACGGCAGTTTGACGAATCAACGAGAGAACGTTTTTTTATGTTTAAAACTTTATTTACATATGGAAATTTATCTATCTTTTCATTAGCTTCAGGATAAATAAAATAAAGCCAAAATGTTATTGAAAAGGAGGCATTTAAATTATCTTGCATTTTTAATGTTTTAGCTCAAATTTTGGGGGTACCTAGTTATAAGAAAGTTTGATGTCGACAAGGTGCCTTGATTTTTTTCAACTGCCGACACCTGATCATGTACCCGGTAACCCAAAATACTGCAATCGTAGAAGCAATTGTCTAGAGCAAGATTCCTTGACTGAGCCCATCTCTCTTCAGGCCGAATAACCCAGTCTACCCTACGGTTTAACCTATATCCAGCAGAAAAGGGTAGGGATTTCCCACAGCTATTTGCGTTAAAGTAAAAACGAACGCTATTCACCTGATTTCTAGTTCTGAGCAACTAAGTTAGCAAGAGGTTTGAATTCGGCTACCCAAGGTACAGGTTCCATCTGCTCTGCTGTTTAACCTATAGCTGGAAGAAGATGGATTCTTGCTTTTCCAATTGTATTAGTGTGAATAATTTGAACTACCGACAGCCAGACATAAAATATGTCAATTTTTGTTACTGTTAATTAGGTCACTGACTCGCACTCTGTGAACTGAAGAGAAGGCATTTGGTAAAAGATTTCGCATTGTTACTTAGCTTATTATTGATAACATTACAATACTTGACTAAAGGAACGTGCTATGAAAGTTTTCAAATGTTCTATTCATTTTTTTTCTAATTCTGATTAGTCATCGACTTTAAATTAATTTTCCCCATTTGCTTAAAACTGAAAATAAGAATGTATAGTAAAAATGCAAATCAAATACTTGAATGTAAAATATTTGAAATTGTGACACTCGCCACTAAAGCATCTTTTTTATTATTTATTTAAAGAGCTTTCAGTTTTATGTGCTATATCCATTTAGAATGTAAGCGAATATGGCTCTCCACAACTTCTGTTTTGTAGCTATTAGCAATATTTGTCTTTTTACCACCCTTTACAGTTTCTCTTTTATGATCTATTTACAAAAGACCGTTAGGAAGTGTCTTTGTTTCTATATTGCCTCGACTATTCTGTGAATATCAAATTCTTCAAGTCCTCTTTCTTCATTACGTGTCCCAGAAATTTCAACTCTCTCTCTCTCTTTTTGTTTCTATTTTCCTTAAAGCTCCCTCATTGTTCACCTATTCCGTTCATTGTATTCTCAGCATACTTCTGTAGAATTATATTTTTCTCAAATCTCTTCATCTTTGAAATTGTCTAGCGTTCATTGCCACATAAGGATTGATATTACATGAAGTTCAGAACTTTTAGTTTTGAAATAATATTTAAAGTTTTTATCTTCATTATTTTTCTCTTTAAGTGCCGTGTCCCTTCAGGGCGTTGGCGATGATAGTTCCGCAGAATTTCCTGCCTTTTGTAGATCTAAAACATTTTTTTCTCTCTAAGTCTTATTTCCACATCCATTTACTCGCTAGGTAGGCTATGCAATATGTTTTTTCTCTGCCCCACTTGCTTTCAATCTGTTCTGTGAGTATCAAATTTTCCAAGCTCTCTTTCTTCATTGTGCCTTACACACTGTCTCTCTTCCTGATGTTACGCATGTGTCCTTTTTTGCTTTCCTCCTCTAAAATTTCGTCGATCCATGGCATTCTCATTATGCGTCTCTTCATTCTGTGAGGAGATTGTCCAACATTCACTGCCATATGAGAAGACTGGTATTGCGTAACTGTTCAGTACTCTTTTCTTTGATTCTAACGAAATGTTTGTTTCTTAATATTTTGCTTCTTTTTCTAATGTGCCATGTCCTTTCAGGACGTAGGTGATCATGGCTCTCCCCTCTATCTCTTGCGGCTCTCAACAAGTTCCTTCCCTCTGCTTCCTCCCCCAAACCACGTTCTGTCATCCACTTGCTTAAGCCCGCCAGGTATGTCACGCACCGTTTTCCCTTGTCTCTCTTTCTCTCTGTTCGATCCGCGATTCTCCAGGCCCTCCTTCCTCATTACGTGTCCCAGAAACTTCAGTATAAGCTTAAGTATAAGCCTCCTCCTTGTTTGCAAACTCTAAGACCTCATCGTTGCTCTCTCAGTCGGTTTATGATATCCTTAGCATCCTTCTGTAGAACCACATCTCCGTTGCATCGAGTCACTTCATCTTTGAGGAAATCGTCCAACATTCGCTGCCGTAAAGAAAGACAGATATCACATAACAGCTCAGTATTCTTTTCTTTGTTATCAAAGAAATCCGCCTGTCTCGCAATACTCTGCCCAGCTTTTGGAATGCGTCCTTGGCCATCGCAATAGTCCACAGATCTCAATGTCGCACTTACCGTCCTCTGTCAAAACGCTTCCCAGATATTTAAACTTCCGCATCTGCTTGATTCTAGTGTTCTCGACCCACAAATCACATTTTTGTGCTCATCCTTTTACTGATGACCACGCATCCTGGTTTGGTTTGCTTAGCTATTCCAATTCGCCTTTGAATTTCAGTGTCGCATTGTATCATATTTTAGGGCGCATTGGGTTGGTAACCATTTGTCTTTACATTTTCAGAAATCATTGTATCGACCCATGCGAAGAATATTTATTCAGCTTAAGGCATGCCTGACACAAGGTCATAATGGAGTCCCTACTCTTGCCTTGTAGCCTTGCACTGTAACTGGATAATAATGACCATTCTTTTTGGTGGGTATTGCTTTTGTAATCGCAAATTCAATCCTCAGTTTTGTTATTTTTATAGCTTCTACGTCTGGGAAGAACGGAACTCGGAAGGGTTTCCAAGTTGTGCAAGATATTTACTAATCTTCTGACAAGTCAAATGGTTTTAGGACGATAGAAACATTTCAACGGACTACTTAAATCCACATTCGAAATATTGGCATTTATCTGGGCTGTTGTTGCCAGTAGGAAATTAAGTCATCAAACAGATCGAAATGAGGTTGGAGATTTTATATATATATATATATATATATATATATATATATATATATATAATATATATGTGTGTGTGTATTCTCGTTCTGTCCGTCCAATAGCCATCAAACGAATATCATTTTATATAAAACTGTAAAAGAAAGCAAAATTGTTGTTGAATCGTTGTTACTTGTTTCTGACACATGAATGTAAACAGGTTGTCGATCCGTAATGGACGATAAACAAGCCGACCCCAACCGACTAACTACTTTAACGAAAGGCACATGGAATACGAACAATATCTAATAGTAAAATTTTAATAACAAACTGACAAAACCAGGTTTGCTGCTATAGCCTTTTCAGGACATCTCTATTTTCACAAAATCTATCGGCTTTATAAAATGTTAAAGTGTAATCTATGAACGCCACAACAGATAAGTGTTCTTTCCATTCTCTCCCTCTCTCTAATATATATATATATATATATATATATCTATAATGTCGAACTTAAAAAATGGCAACATTATGAAATGGATTGTTAAGATCCGTTGCGTGAGCAGAAATGATCCGATCAAGAAGAATCATCGAAGATTGTGTGTTTATACCTATCTTATATAAAATCTGAAAATTCACTTTATTTGTGTGTGTCCCCCCCCTCCGAGATTTAATTCTTTACTCTTTTGTAGGTGCGTCTTCGTTTCCATTTGTTTCTTCTAATTTGGTTCTGCTACTGACAGTTAACAAACGGATACACTTTGCAATTAGGCGGAGAAGAGATAAATCTGGAAACTTATTTGAATGACGTAATACATAAATATTGGCAGCTGGCTAATGTCACTATGGACGGCGATAATCCATAGTGCTCAGCCGTGTACTTAGAAAATCTCATTAATCAGAGCTGCCACCGATTCGCATGGCGTACAATTCGTAGAGCTGTTTTTTTGAGTCTTGTGCTGATAAATGTTAACAATTGTATTCAATCTCATGAGCAAGCACACCCGTATCCTTGCCAGCCGTAATCTACACTGACTGACCTTTGCCGAATTGTCACTAAACTGACGGTGTGTCATCCTTAACTCTCTAACGATGCTACACTTAACAACGCAAGAACACCTTTTATATATGAATTGAAGGGGAGAAATCCAGAGAATAATATGCGGTTGTGCTCAAAGGTCCTCGACCCGACCCACTTACCAAAAATCCGTCTTTCAATGATCAGACAAGATTTAGGGGTAGTGGGCCGAGCCAAAAAACTTTTCAATGCTCCCTGGTACATTTCTACATTTCTACTGATGAAAAATACGGTAACCTGAAGAATAATGTCTGGGCGTACGAAAAGATATTCTAATGAAATTTTCATTGTTCGGTAATTTTGTAACACTTGTACCGGTGCATCGTTCGTATCTGAGCTGTAACGAATGCTGCAATGAGACTCATTTCACTGAAAGAACTCCGTGTAGGCAGGCATCGTGTCTCGGAGACGCGCACGGAGAGCTATTTGAAAGGAGTTGGTTGGATTGTTGACCTTCAAGAAAGTGATAATTCTGGAGAATCACTGTGCATGTTGGACGTGACGTGTCGGTGGTGTCTCCATGTTGACACCATTCCTTCAACCGTAGACCAAATTCTGGATGACCAATATAGTACATGAATTTGCAAAAAGATTTTCGCAAGTACCATTTACATTTTAAGAGGTCAGTGTAAGACTAGGGTAAATATGGTCCCAGGAGTGCCAACATGGACCATTTACTAGCAACAAAACTACAAGCACGCATTTCTTTAGTAAAATTACTACTTTCCTCATAACACCATTACAACAAGAGAAATGAATGGAGATTCTATAAATTCTGCTTTCATGCAAGTTGTAGTTGTAAGCAAATTTGCATGCTGACCTCTACGGGGCACAGGCTCAACCCTTGGTATCATCAGGGTGTGGGTGCCATAATGTACAACTCTCACCCAACTTTGGTGTTTGTGGAGGGAATATAGAACAGCGTAACATGTTCTGCTTCTATTCTTGTAAGTGAAAATGGGGTACTTTTTTCCATTAGGATAAAGCCAGCTCACGTGATGGCTGTATTAATCAATATTGTACACCTTACCTGGTTCATGTGATTCGCCAGGATTGTACTCTATTGAGCACATATAGGACATGATGGAAAGATGCCTGACTCGTTCACTTAGCCCACCTACAACCCTTGCATCAATATGTGCAATAGACGTGGAATAAAGTCTTCGATTTTAGATAAACCTGTGTTCTAATATAATTTGCACAAAAATATATTCATTTCTAATGATTAAAGTGTCATCTTAATTTTATATCAATCTCTTTCAGTATTTAACTTAAAACATGTATTTCCCAACTTGAACATGAAAAAATGTGTTTGCTTTTTCTGCATGAGTTTCATCTTGGTCATAATGCTTCGCAAATTGCTGTCAACAGCACGGTAGTTAAGGATTCTCTTGTGATCGGAGCGCTGGATTCTAGAGTTCTGTAGTGGAGATGCGAATGTTGAAGATCAAGGTGGTGGCGGACGTCTATCTGCGATTGAAAAATCAACATCTGAAAAATTCTAGTCGATCAAAACTCACGTCAAAATGCCAGAGAAATGTATCAGATAATTAGCGTCAGCATTTCAACAATATCAGATCATTTAAAAAAATGTCACGGTGAAGAAGCTCTGTAAATGGGTTCCATATGAACTCTGCAAGTCAAAGAGAGCGACGTTTTGAAGTGTGTTCGATGCTGCATTAGCTAAATTCGAATGATCCATTTTCTGATTAAATAGTGATTTGTGATATGAAATAGATCTTTTATGACAATCGTAAACTATAGGTTCAATGCCTTTATCATGACGAATAACCGAGACACTTTCCAAAACTGAAATTCCACCAACAGAAAATTACGGTAACTGTCTGGTGATCTAGCATTGGGGTTATCCATTAGAGCTTTCTGAAATCTAACCAGAGCATCAGTCGAAGTTTACTGCCAGCAATTGGATGGAATGCAACTTCAGTTAATCAAAACGCGACAGGGTCTGGTTAATCGATAACGTTCAATTTGGCTTGATGATGATATTCGATCACATGTTGCCACTGCAGATGCTCACTGACTTCGGATACGTGACTTTGCCACACCCATCATACTCCCATTGCTCACTGACTACCACTTTTACAAGCATCTTGACAATTTCTTTTTAAGTCAAAGCACATTCCATTGCAAAAATGCACCAACTCCATTAAAAAATTTGTTGGCGTCCAAACTTTTAGATTTTTTATTTTATTGTAACGGCATAAATGAACTTGATGGCAGAAATGTATAGATGTTCAGGATGCCATATTTGACTGATTTAAACACTGTTTAAATACATTTATTCAGAAATAAAAGTTGATTCTAAAACAGAAAATTTCTCGAACAACCTAATATCACAGAATTGTGTTCACTATTTGCATAATGTGAATGCTTGCTATGTTGATATGGAGTAGTGACATTTCTTTTTCTCTTAATGCATTATATTGAATTCAGCTTAGATACGACTGTTATTATTATTAGATACTGCCGTCGATATATTGCACTTGAGATGGTCACAAAAATGCTATCTGCGAAATATTTAAATATTACACTCTTAGTGCATAATTGCTGACGTAAAAGCAAAACAAATGTAGTCCTTTTGGTATTGACGTGCCATTTGTTTAATCCATTAACTACGGATGACAATTTCCGTCATTGCAATTGCTTTCGAACAGCTGAAATGTTTTTGTCTTCACGACGTCCTGTCAATTTACAACTCTGGTGTAAATGATTTCTGAATTGTCAGCTTTGTGATGGTTTCAATGCATTTTTTAAAGCGGGCAAACCATATGTGTGACCAGTCAAGAAGAATTTTTTTTTCAAAATTGTTTGGTCAGATTTTGAATGTTTTCGAGGACGATAGCACGTTAGTTTTGGCTTTGGGCGACGGTTTAGGTGTTCTTGGACGATGCCAGGTTGATAAAGTTTTATTTAAAATTAAGTTTGGTAATTGTAAATGAACTTTTTAACCTTTAAAACTTCTTGTTTATAATTACAATGTACTAATATTCGTTCTAGAAAATAAATGCTTAGAGGACACTCATTAAAGTCTGATAAGTTACTCTGAACATGAATTTAAATCTGTTCTACTCAAAGGGATACCTACTGCAATACATTTGAATTTAGAGACTGTAAAAACAATTTTAGCCACAGATTTCTCTTTAAAAAGTTACTGCAACAAAGTTTGTATATATTCCAACAATGATTCAATCAATGATAACTGAATATATAGTTTGACTTTTTTTTTAATTCACAAATTTTGTATGTAAACACAAATAACTTGTCATATTTTGTAAGATTACCTAAAAGTCGATATTCAGCAACTTTCGATTTCATAACTTTGGCACGTGGAAATTTTGAATCTGATAGTACTCTTGTGGAACATTGACTTTTTAAGCCATTATACGGAAATGATTTTGTAGGTTTTGAACCAGACTAAGTAATTGTAAAACGTTTATATGTATATACATATATACGATGTTTTTATGCTTTTGTCTTTATACTAATTTTTTAAATATCAGATTGAATTTTTGTCGAATGAAAATATTTCAAATAGGACTAATTTTTTCTCAAACTTTTTTCAAAATAAAGATGCGTTTTATACACCAAAAATATGGCATCTTAAAAAATAATTTTACAGATATTAGTAATAATCTAAAACCAGAATTAAATATAATATAATGTAATTTACCCCTCACCCCCACACACACAAATCTAAAAAGCTCAGTAAAATAGTATTTTTACTATCTTTATTTTCCATTTTGCAGAAAATATGACTGCTTTATTTCCGCGTGATGGAGGTGATGTATATTTTGTTGATTTCACTCATTTCGTAATTAATACCATTAAACAAAATTACTTTTCTCTCGCATTCTTGAAAATATAGTAAAATATCTCTCGCGGAACGAATTTCAATAAATCTCTGATCAAAGAATTTCGATTTTGCGCTATCTTAACTTTTACTAGAATTGTTGCTTTATTAAACAAATTACATAATTGCCTTTGAAATGGACCCTTAAGAATACGTGCAACATTTGGAAGTTTTTGTACGACCAATGTTTATGACTTGCAAAATGCAGTGACCGACGAATATAACTGCTTCCTTGTTCCTCTGTCTACCAGTCCACGGTAAAATAAAATGACGAGGAGGAGCTTTTTGATAATGAATTAAACATTTTTTCTTTGTCTTAAAGTTTAACATCCCGAACTTTCATAGTTGATTCGTGAATTTAATATTTTAGTAATTTTGCTTTGGGTTAACACGGTTAGTGAAAAGGTCTTCAGCATGGCGAGTTAAATCACGGTGAAGTTCAAGTTCCGGTCAACCATTTCGTTCTCTTTCTGCTAATGACTTTGGAAAGGACATGAATCAGCCTTCCTCCAGCTATGGGTTAAATAGAAGGGAAAACTTGGCTCTCTTGCCTTGACAAATTAAAAAAAAAAAACAGCATGAAGAAAGACGCGTTCTTTCCAGCTGTATTGCTCGAGAGAAATCAATGCTGCTATAGCAGCAGCACATATGGTGGTCCTACGAACTTAGTGTGTTCCGGGACTCTGGACGTGTCTTTCTCCAACCTGGAATTGCATCCTTACCTATGCGTCAGTCACTAAGCATAGTTCCAGAACTAAATTCAAACTTTAATCTTAAAAAATTAAGGTTCTTAGAAAAAAGATACCTAAGTATTAAAATGTTTAAAAAAAAAAAAATGAATCTTGAAGCTTTTATTTTAGTTTTAATTCCAAACTATTAAATTAAACTTAATATTTCAAATAAGCGAAATACTTTGGCATATTTCAAACCGAATTTAGATTGATTGGAATCTTTTTTTTCTTTTTTCTTTTCTTAGTCAAATCTACAAATTCGCCCATATGGACAGATCTGCCAACAAAAAAATAATTCGTTATATATAAAATATTGTCGAAAATAAAATTTACTTTTCTGAAACGTTATTTGAAGAAAATTAGCTTATTTAAAGTTTAATTAATGTAAATTAAAACGAACACTACTTTTATTTTAAAATACCTCAGAAAAGCAATTTTTATCACGTAGGGGTGTTTTTTTTCTTCTGATGTATTGCATGATTATTTACATTATCCGGACAGTTGTCCTCATCTTTACCGTCATATTCACGACGTTTCGGCCTTTGTACACTCAGGCCTTCTCCAGGTAATATACGTTGAAATTTCGAACCGAATCAACGCTTTTATCCAATTGCTTGGATACGAGCGTTGGTTGAAGTAATCCAAAAGTGACTTGACTCAGTTTTGTGAGTTCAGTACCTGGCCACAGAGTTAACTGAGCTATACAGAAAAGGTACAGCACATGGAACTAGAACAATCTACTCCCGTTGACGAAATAAGTGTTCGGTTCGAAATTCGTATATCCCCTGAAGAAGGCCGGAGCGTACAACGACCGAAACATCATGAATATAACAAAGATGACAATCTGGACATGTAAATAGTTACAATACTTCATCTCGGAAATATAAACAGATGGTATTGTGCGATTTATTGGGAGTCTGGTGTTTGGGAAATTTAAGTAAGGGAGGATAGAACTGAAGGAAATTTCTTGACGTGAACGTCTTACATATATAACTACACAGTAGCTTTTAAAATTTATGAAAATACTTTAAACATTCTAATATTTTATTACGAAGATGTTGACAAAATGTTATAAAATTAAGGGGAAAAAATTTTTAAATAATTTAATTTCTGACTAAACTTTGAAAGTTTCATTAAAATATCTGATTTTTGAATGAATTTCCAAATCAATGTTCTTCCCTTCCATTCTCTCCCAAAAAGACCCTTTCCTGTGCAAATATAAAGTCCCGCTTCGGTACGAAAAACAAAGATTTGCTTTTTTTTTTTTTTTTTTTTTTTTTTTTTTTTTTTTTTTTAACCTAAATTTTCAGAATTCTAAAAAGAATAAAGAAAAAAAGATTACATAGATGAATTTTGATCTTTCCTCTTAAATAATACAGATTTTGACAATGTTTTTGGCATTTTTTCATCATGTAATCCTCCTTTTTAGCGAATTTTTGGGAGGGTGCCTCCAATGTTATCAACGAATCTCCATTGGGATCCATTTAGATAATTTTCGTTATATTTTTGCTCTTATTTTGGAACGCGTTTTAGGTAGGTACCTCCTAATTCGGTATAAATTTTCAATACCTAAGGTCTAAAATGATTTTTTTTTTTTTTTTAATGAAAACGCATTCTTGAAGATTTTTTAGCTTGAAAGCTAAAGTATTAAATCTACTTTTTCCAGTCAGCAAAATACTCTGGTATATTTCAAATAGAAATGATATAGATTGGAATCTCAATTATTTGCTTGCTTTCACAAAATCGATCACAGGCGGCCATTTTAACACATTTGTAAATAAAATTTAATTATCGGTTTTAAAGATCTTCCAAAAATATATATTTGGGACACGTTATTTGAGGAAAATTAGCAAATTTAAAGTTAAATTAATCTGATTTGAAACCTATTAATTACTTATAGCATAAAAAACGTAGTATACAAACATTTCTTAACCACGTGTTCTGATTAATTTTAACGACGGACTAAAGGTGTTGACAGCTAAGTATGGATGACCAGAACTGACAAATTTACGAAATCTAAGTTAACGCAATTTGGGGGGGGGGGTTCCTAGTAATTTTTAGAAATTAACATTCTCAGCAATTATCTAATATTTTATTGACTTAGTTACTATACGTTTGAAGGTATTTTATGAAAAAAAAAATTTAAGTACTATAAAATTATCTTAAATTTAATTTAAAAATTTCGTAACTGAGATATTAATGAGATACCGCGATAGAGGTAACTCAATAATTTATGAAATGTCATGGTATTTCATTTATTAATAATTTGTATTTTTTAATATCTTTTTTAAATTTTAAAGTTTTAAAACTTTGAAGGGATGATGTTCAATGCCTGTTGAGAAGGAAACATGCAATGAATAACGAATTGCAGACAAGCGAATTTCTCTGTAAAGGGAGAACACTTACAGCGAGACCTTTTAATAATAATGTCATGTATAGACTAACATACATGCAAAAATGGGAATGTTTAAACTAAAAAAATTTTTTTTAAATCTTTGGGTAAAACGACTTACATTAAGCTTTTAAATTTTGGATTCGTAAATATGGTTTCCACTTAATTATAATATCACCGAAAAGAAAGGAAGTAATGCAAAATTTTAAACGATTTTTAAATTATTATAACTAAAATTTTAAAGAATGAAAAAAATTCTTGTAAAAATTTATTCATCGAAATTTTTTTTTCTTAAGGAAATAGTGTCCTTAATCTCTTATTTATAAAAGTAATTAAAAGCTTTTCTAATTGAATAATGTCGTAGTTTAATTACATTTTTTTTGTTTACCATTTGGCTCAGATTTTCGGAAAAACGGCACTAGTTTGAAAAAAAAAAAAAAAAAAGTTGATTTATATTCTCCAAGGAGTCCTACTTTTAACTAATAAAAACAATTGGAAAGAAAATTTAATTTCTCTTTATTTTATGAAATATGTTAAAAATGTATTTTTTATCAAGATTTTCTAAAAAAAAAATTTAAAAAATTCCAAAATAATTTAATTCATTTGTGAATAAGTACTGAAAGTTTCATTAAAATCAGACAATTATTTGATTTTTGCAAGAATTTCAAAATCACTGTTTTTCACAGGAAAAAAGCGCAAAAACACTTAATGTAAATCCGTCAATCACTGATGTAAAAAAAAAAAAAAAAAATTCGAGCGTGTTAAAAAGGATACATTTTTTTTTTTTTTTAATTAAATTTTGACGATAAAACTTTAAGTTGGGCCTTTTTTTCAGCGAGCAAGTGGAGGTACCTACTCTTAGGTAACAAGCTAGCTATGATAATCACAGACCTTACAAAAATAAAATCTCTATCTCACGCTATTCTGGGATATTTTGTAAATATCAGAATATAATTATTTTTAGCAACTATTTTCTTTATCCTTTTTATGACCAGAACGTTCCTGCTTTTCCTGGTCGGCTAGACAGCACGCCAGGTGCCAACCGTTCACAACGCGCCCAGAACACTTAAGTTACTTGGACACTTCTTATCTCCTTTTACATATCCTAGCAACGTTTTCAGTCACTGCCTTGTATGTAGTCACATGTAGCCGGGAAGAAAGTCGGTCGATTGGTGCAGAAATCACCCCACCCTGTCACCAGATACATAACGGTAAAATTTGATTTGGTTTATCATCATCAACTGGAATGCTACTAAGAGAAGTTAGTCGCATCTCCGGATTAACTATAGAAGTGGATGATATCCATTATCGAGTTTTTTATGGCAAAGGTAGTTTTTTCTTTTTCTTCCTAAATCCTGGCAGTTTGTTTTTGTTTTTTATACTCTTCAGTTACCAATAAGATGGAATTTTATTCAGTTCATTATTTTTTAAAATATATCTGGTTTATAGAAATATTTCAAGTATTCCATTTCAGTATGGCGTATACTTTCACAGTCAATAAAAAAAAATGCCCCTAACTTAATAAAATAGTTTCATCAAAATCTATAAGAGGAAAACATACGACTTTGTAATTATTAAATTATATTTTTCATCCGTTTTAGAATGATCGAAATTTTTGATAAAAATTTTGCTTTTCTTGCGTCTCTATAATCTTCCGATTTTTCATTGCAACACTTGTGTGATTATCAGAATAAACTCAGTTCTAGTGACTGTTCCCAACTAACCGATGGTAATTTTTGTCCCGTCTTCAAAGAAACGTGGTCTCGCGTTATCCTGATGGAATATGACGTTTTTTCTTTGAATTATTTTGGACAGATGTTTTTCATTGTGTTTAAATGAGTCCTACAAGAAAATACAGTTCAGTTGGGTTTCTTTGTTTCCGCTTATAACCATATTACGTCGAAAAACTGGTTCCTGTACGATCACCGAAGTTAATGTAATGAAATGCTGAAGCCTTAAGCATAATGCTTGTGCTCAGTGGGCGTTCTTTCTTCTTTACTCAGTACCTTCGCAGAAAACGGTTAGAACACACTAGAGCACACTCCCAAGCCTATCTACCTTGGGGTCACACTGGATCGGTCCCTTACATACAAGGATCACATGACAAAGAATAAAGCCATGGTCGACTAAAAAAAAACATCCTAAAAAAAGCTGGCTATAACACCAAATGGGGTGCTTATGCCTCAACAGTGTGAGGCAATCAAGAAAATCGTCCCTCTTGCAGCTCAATCACCGGGTGTCTCGAGCCAACCAAAGTAGATGACTTCTAGTTGCTTGGTGACATTGCTTCCGCCTGCATAAGGACAAAAGCCACTCGAAGTTGAAGCAGGAAATTGACACGCGTCAGTCCCTCTCCAGCTGTGAACTCTTGACAAAGAGGCTCAAATCAAGACACAGCTTTTTACCCAGTCGAACCACTAAGCAACATAGCTCCTAGTCATTGTCTGTCCCCAGTAGTGCAGCTAATGTGGAACACTTGCTCTCTCTCAGCCCTACAAAATCCCCCGGTCATCTTTCAATGTTTTCCTATTATCTTGTCTTCATTTCATTGATGACTACACTTTTTCTCTTCATATACAGTCAGCCATGCCTGATTTCAACATCTTCCTCCATTCCGAAGAAGTCTTCCGATGTTCCTTCAGCTTTGTATTTCTTGACACAACTGCATGGTATGGAATACAATCGGTTCTACGTCGTGTTCTCTTGCTAGAGTAGTTTAGTTTGGGAAAGATCTCAAAGGATTTAGCTGCTTTTGAATAGTTATATAGCTCCTGAATCTTTTCAGATGTGTCCTTTATATACGGTAAACTGTGGCAGTTTTTCCATTTTGCTCGCCTCTTCCATCCACAAGCTGGCACAGTAATTGTTACATTAGAGTTTCTAATGCTGACGTCTTGCTGTTATGTGTCTGTGCCACTTATGAGTTTGGACAGGTGTTGTAGGTAGAGCATGATCCCTTTCTAGATTCTGCATGAAATGTGTGAATTGAATTTAAGTATATATACATGCACGTGTGTAGTACACACACACACATCGCCAGGGAATTGTTGGCAATTCAATCTGGTTCAACCTAGCCTGACGTTGCTTATCTTCTGTTATCGTACGGGAACCGGTGTTTCAATAAGTTGTGGCCGTAAGTTTATTTTTAATTCATTTCACTTTTGCTTCTTAGGGGGAAACAACTTAGAATGAATTTCCATAGGAAAGATATTTTAAAATTTCGAAAATTATATAATTATTATTCGTTATCTAGAGCAATGGTTCCCAACGTTTTAGCTCATGGCCTATTTTGAACCCAGATTTTTTCTGTAGCCCATGAAAGTATTATAGTGTAAATAAAATAAAATAAAACTACTTCCATTTTACATAGTTGTATCTTTATTGGATAAATTCTCTATTTATTGGACACTCACAATTTCACGAGCATCTAAAATGTTTTTTCTTGGACATTATTAAAATACCAATTAAATAAGCCATTAATAAGAGTTTATAGATATATTCACTTATAAATATAGCCACTTATAAATATAGCCACTTATAAATATAGCGGTATATTCACAGAATCAGAGTAGAACAGTTATAGCTGTAATAAGCAAGATTTTTACAAAAATGAAATGGGTGACATTTTCTTTCTACAGTCAGAAACGGTATTTTCGATGCCTGATTAATTAAGTTATTCAAACACTAAGTAAATAGTAAATTTTTATCATCTAAATATATTAAAATGTACATACATTTAATTTCATTAATTTAAGGATTACTAAATAATAAAAGCTTTATGGACTATTCAATAAGCAGTGGCTCTGTAAAAATAAAATTTCTGTGACCCACCTGAAATAACCCACTGATTTAGAGGTTAACAGATAGTAATAGAAAAAAGATTTAAAATATTTCTTAGAGAGCTGCGTTTCTGTAGACTGCCTCACAAATTTTTCATGACGGCACTTTTAGCCATCTAACAACAAAAGCGAAACTTTTACAGTTACTGGATCCTTTAAATTTTTAGTAGTTGATATTGATTTATTAGCAATAACGTTAATAATTTTATCGCTAACAACCCCGAAATATAACAATTTAGTTTCTCTAAACTTACTAATTACCATTATTTCATGTTGCTGTAGAACGTCATCAACCACGTTTTCAAAAATCAAAAGCTAAAACTTTTCAAATTATCTTTCAAAGGAATGTGTGTAGGATTTTGGCATTGAACCCACAGGTAATCAGTTGAGGGAATCTCTATTCAAACCCATTTCAGTTCATAACTGTAAGATGACAATGTCAACGCTGGACTCGTGATAAAAACATTTGCGGCATCCTGTTTCTCTAAAATCTCTAACAAGGGTCTGTCAAAATGGTTGTTTGTCAGATAAGTACTTGTGGAACTTAACTCCAAATACTATGACCAGATATTCCTTGTCCAATTGTGCACACCGCCATTATTCAGCTTTAAAATAATGCTCTTGCATGCAATTTGCCTTATCTTACATTTGATGAAACCATACAGTCATATGTAAGACATTTATTTGAAAATATACTTAAAAACAACCACTTTAACTGGGAGAAGCTCAAATTAAGGGGAAATTTAACTTTGATGACCAGCTTATTTTCAGATTTCGTAAATCAAATGGACATCACTTAAATATCGTGATTTGAAAATATGGTTACATCATTGATATTTGCACGTGAAAACACTTATTTTATAAAAAATTTTTTTAAAAGAAATTGATATATACATTTTTTTTATTTTTAAACGAGCAAAGAACAGATGCATACTTTCATAAAGTGGCGACACATTTTTTTAAGTAAAGAATAAAAAATGTATGTAACTTAACAAAAGTATCAAAAATATATATCAATGACATAAGCATATTTTCAAGGCAAGACACTTGGAGATAAATACCTAAGTGCAGTTCTGTAAAAATCAGGGATCGATTTGGCATATCGATATTTTATCGATATTCTGGACTAATTTAAAAAATATGAATATTTTTCGGCTCTGAGAAAATTTCCGGCCTACAGAATGCTAACATACAAAAATTATTACCCTAATAAATTTTTTTTTTTTTTTTTTTTTTTTTTTTTTTTACGTCTAAGTTGAACCGTTAAATTTGTTTGCATAAGGCATGTTTCTTGTTGAAAAAAAAACAATTGAACATGCATAGATTGTTCACTTTTATCTATGGATCTCACAATCTCTGGAAATATATCTACTGCGGATAATGAATCATATGAATGTACTTGATTAATCTTACAAAATCGCTTCAGTATTGATTAGATTACATCATTAATTTTTATCCGAATTGTTTTCCTAACACTTAAAATGTTACACCGATTTATTGCATCAGATTTCTCCAAACTTTTAACTAAACCCACAGAAATGTGATTGGCGTTGTTTTCGCTATTTTCAAGAGAAAAATGTGCTTTGTCTTTATTATACTTGGGTTAAGTCAATAAGTTTGTAGCCCAATACAAATATATTATCTGTAGATGTTTGATTTTGGTGATTTATTATTTTTGATATTCGCTACTGAAAGAAGTCCTTTGACAAAGGAGATTGTTGAAAAAGGTGACAGTGGAAAATAACGCACTTCATCGGAGATGTATACATTTGGGGCTACAGATATATTGATATTCCTACATTTATATGTAATAACAGTGACATTATTTATAGAAGCAATTAAAGGAAAACTTCAACACTGGCAATCGATTTTTCTTTAATCTGTTCGATGGTGGCTTACAATACGAATTGAAGAATTAGCTTCCGCAATAGCCTCCATTTTAAAAAATTATATACAAAACGAACAGAAGTGTTTTTTATGCTTGGAAATACACAAACACAATGTTAAAGTATTAACAAATTTTGTCATGTTTTGAGTTCTTTATTTTGCTTGTATTTTATAACATAACCATTTTTTTTTTTTTTTTTTTTTCAAAATGTATGTGAATAATTTTTATTTAGGTTACTTATTTTTACCCACTTGTATTTTTGTTTTTCTGTTTATAGCAAATTCTTTTATAAAGTATTCTCTTTCTAGTAAATACAGTGTAACCCGGATATAAGAGTTGTCGGGACCGGAGAAGAAGTCTCTTATATCCGGGTTTGGTCTATTATATATACAGTAACACGGGCTCTATTTTGGGACCAGATAAAATCTCTTATATCCGAGTTTCTCTGTATACACAAAACTGCCATAGCTTGTCTTATACGATTTCATTAAATGCTGAACTTAAATCTGTTCTAAACCCTTTCGGATTTTCTTTTCAAATTAACTCGTGAATGAATAAGAAACATAGATGTGTCTCCTGGAAAGAAAGCGTCACGAATAATTTCAGCCATGTAATTTTAAAATGAAATAATCTTCATAGATATTTTTCTTTCTTTTCCAGGACGAACTCGGACGAAAGACAAATACCGTGTCGTGTACTCTGATTATCAAAGGCTTGAACTGGAGAAGGAATTCCACTATAACCTCTACATAAATGTCATTAGAAAAGCAGAATTAGCTCAGGAACTTGGACTTTCACAACGTCAGATAAAAATCTGGTTTCAGAATCGCCGAGCAAAAGCCCGGAAGTTACGACAGCGGGAAAAAGATAAAGAACACATTAAAAGCGAACCAGGCATAAACGATTCATGCCTCTCAGTTGAGGCCCTTTCTCCATCACCACATTCTCCAAGTCGAATGTCCGGGGAAGAAAACAGTATCGCTTAAAAATTGATCAGACATATATAAAATGCAAAGACTTTAACGGAAACTTTAAGTTTAATTTTTATGGTATCACGTAAGTGCTGCCCATATCTTTTTGTAGTTTTTAAGTGGTAATTTTGCCACTGATTTTAAATTTTTATTCAAAATGGTTGGGTTAAAGATTCTCCAGATTTAAATTCTTTTATATAGAAAAATATTTCTACTTGTATAAAACATTTAAAATAGATTTCTAACTTTTAAAAACTGTTAACCTTTGAATGACTATACAAAAAAAAATATATAGCTCAAGATGAGAGTACAAATCAAAATGTTTATAAATAGATGGCTACGATTAATTAGACGGTTGAGGACAAGCAAAATTTTAGCAACCTGATTTAACCGGTTATGTAACACACTGTATTTAGACAAGGGCCTGTCTTTTAAATTCCTGTTTTCAGAGATTGTAGTCTTTTAATATTTTTTTTGTGACGTTGAACTCTCGTGTATAAACTTCTATTAATGTAAATATAAACGTTGAACATTCAGTGGTAAACCTTTTAAGTTTAGTTCATAGATAACTATAAAAATGTTCCTCTCATAAACTGTTTTGTTCTGCGTGTCTCGCCTATCATGAGTCGTGTCGTCATACGAAAAACATAAATGAAGTTGGATTGCAATATCTGTCCATGATTTAGAAGCTGGCCAATATATTAGACTAAAGTTTGTCATCTCTAGCCTAAGAGTATTTTCTCGACAATAGCCATCTTATCAGAAACAGGAGACAGGTAGTACTTGAGTTTCATGGTACCAAAAACAAGTAAGAATCTCTGATCACGTATAATCATGTCCGTTCAGTATATAGGCGATTATAGCCATCCACAACGTCCTTTTCTTTTAATCTGTTAACAATGCAATGCTATCATATGGTTGTTTTTGGGAAGCAGAACAATGGAGGAGTTTCGTGTTACCTACTCTACGGTTGTTCTTGTAGATTAGTTGCCAATCAAGGATAAAGAGCATCGTCTGTCCCACTATCTGACATAGTTGAGAATGAAAAGATTCATATCTTTCCCCAAGGGCATTAATAGGAAGTTAACGCAACAGCCTCACCCGGATGTTGAAATGACCCTGCCAATTGCATCCTTTCTCTCAATACCTGTTACGCCTCTCGCACGCACATTCATGACATAATAATAGAATATTTTAAGGTTTATTACCGTTGATAATAAATATTCGTTAATTATAACCTACTGTTTTATCAAACTGGTTCATTTTACAAGTTTTTGTTAACCACAAGATGAACGTTTTACCATAAATTAGACCTGCATCGTTAAGTGTCGACTGTCCAAATATTTGAATAGAAATTAGTATTACTTAGCAAAAGCAATGCAGATATTTAGTTAAGTGATGTTTATTTCTCAAGAAAATGGTCTCTCTCACTCACTCACACAAACACACACACACTCACTCTCTCTCTCTCTCTCTCTCTCTCTCTCTCTCTCTCATATCGATTTAGAAACAGTCTGATACGACAATGTGAAATGTTAGCTCACAGTTCATTCACTAGACATCTAATGTTTCACTTTGTCCAATTCCGAAATATTGAACGCGGACCAGTGTTAATACAGTAATTTTGATAAACGATTATCGTCTAATGAATCGTGCCTTCAATTTTTTTATTTTATTTTTATTAAGGAAAACACTGATGACAGCAAATTTAGCCATATTTTCAGTGTATATATGGATGGCGGTTTGATTATTCGATAAGGATCAGGCATGTCAAAGAAATTGTAATAACGAAACGCTGTGTGCCACTGTTCATATAGAGACTGGCGAATTCACTGGTAGGATTTAATGTCGGTCGGTTTAATGGAGATTACTAAGGACAGATATTGCCCAGCCGTCTCGGCCACTGTCATGTGGATGTCGATCTCCACTAAACCTCTATATTTAGCGCAATGAGGTAGGTGCTATCGCAAAACCCCTGGGAACAGGATTCCTCATAGTTTAGAGAACAGGTACTACAATTTGATGCCAGTCCGAAAGCCGGAAGAAATTGTAAGTCGATTTTTCTGTTCGCGCGCTCGGACGGAATGTGACACAAAGCCGTATTTAAAGTGGGGGATGCTATATTTGGGTCAGGGTCAAAATTAATTCAACCTCCACAGTAGTTTTCTGAGGATGCCTTGGAATCTAACGAATGACTCAAGCCCTCTTCCAAGGGAGATGTTTTCTCGGGTGACTGGTTCCTCTTGAGTTAATGTCCTTTGGTCTTGTGCGCCTCTCAGGCCAAAGTGTGTGTGTGTGTTGGATAGCAAAACAAGTTACATGGCCCCGTGGAGAGATCGACTGGTTTGTATCAATCTTCAGATATGATACTTAAAATGGCAATTGGCCACAATCGCTGAACGGTGTGCTAACAACGGTGGTCACAAAACAATTTTTAGATACTTGCCGAATTGCAGAAAGATTGACTCATTTGTACACGAAAGAATGACTTTTAAAACATCAAGTTCTTTATCATTTTTTTTCCTTGCATCTTTCCATTTTCTTGCCTGTTAAAGGGATCCTGATTTCTTTCAGTGGTTAAAAATATATTTTTTATTTTTGCGCTACCCCAATAAAAATATTAAATTGATCGGTTTAAACGAATTCTGAAGGTTTTAACTGTATATGCTACTTAATGATTTTTGCGTAAAATTTAATAAACACCAAGAATTCAGTTTCTAGAGATCGTACTCATTGAAGAGGAAGACATTTTGTGTCTATCGAAATCCGTGAATTAAAGTTTGTTTTTAGTTTAAAAAATATGCGTCTTTATTTTAGTATGGAAATATTAGGCGGATAACTTGATTTAAAAAAAATGAAGCCAGTTAAAGTCAGACACACCAAAACATTACATTTTAGTTTAAATTAGCATTTTGAAAATTTTAACGTTCAAAATTCGTTTATATTGATTACAAATATATATGTAATGTTAGAAAAACAAGAGGAACTGATTAATTTCGTAGCGGTTGTAAAAATCACTGAATCTCTTGTGTTGGCTATAATTGCATATGTTACATTCAAGAGGCGCCCGCTTTTTAGGGCAATGGGTAGTAAACTATGATGGCAAGCTACTGGTCCTCATTTGATACTTGACAAATATAATTTTGAACCAGAACAAGATAAACTGATTTAAATGTTTATTTGTAGGATGTTCAAACCAGTTACTTGGCTGGGTTTTTCCTTTCTCTATGAATGTCATAGTTTGTACTGAATTTTCCTTTCTCACCTTACAAAAAACATGAACGCATTCCAAGGAAGTCTGGGAGAACCAGAATTAACTTGTTAAACTTTTTTTAATCACGTCAGTTAAATAAAGTTATTTTTCTATTAATCAAGTCTTGTTCAATGAGTGCTGCAGTTTGAAAGTGAGTGACATTCTGTCTGATTCCTAATCCTGGGTATGCAGTGACAGGAATTAGTTCACTGCTAATCTAGAGACTTGAAAATATTGCAAATGGCGCAATGCTATGAAAAACAGATTGCTAGGCAAATAGGATATAAACATGTACAGCCTACAGTGAAACTAAGTTTAATTTCGCATCTTTCCAGTGAAGATTTCCTTTTAAAATCTGTATGGCAACATGATCATTTTTCAAGCTTGAGATATTCTGTAAATTAACAAATAACAAAAAAGCTCATTCATGTTAAAGGACTTTTAAGAGCAAAAAAATGTACAAAAGTCTTAAATATTTATTTATTTATTTATTTTTCATCGTTTTGTACAGAAACTAAATACGAAAATAGAAGTTTCCTGTTCTACCAATCGCTCATTTAGCCAAACGGAAAACTTTCGATTGATGTAAAAATCAGTTGCTAGTCAAATTTATGAAACAACGAATAAGTCTGAAATTGCCACAAGAAATGCCCTCGTTAAAACACATTAAATTCAAATAAACCGATTAACTTCATAAATTTTCATTTGATATATTATGAATTTAGGTAAACCAATTAACTTTCAAATCTACTTCGTCATTCACCCCTTTTTTTTTATTTTTTATTTTTTTTTTATAATGTATCTATTAAAAAACTAATTTCAGAAAATATTTCAATTTTTCTGATATTAAATTTCATTTAGTCCACGTCACCTTTGTTTCTTTTGTGTCAAAGTAAATATAAATTACAAAATTCTCTTCAAAGATTTGTTGCTTCAGAAGACTAAGCAATTACATTTTATTGCAATTTCATATTTTTTTAATCGTGTTAATGGAATAAAATTCTTTAACTGCTGACTCAAAATTGTTTTGGCATTTCAATGCAGTTTTCACTGTATATGCATGTACATTTATTTCTAGAATTGTGCTAATAAAAATTATTTGAGTTTCATATTGTAAGTAGAAAAACGTCTATTGTTAGTTAAATAATTGAATTTTAATTTATTATAAACTACTCCAGATCAGCCTGGATGGTGAAATTGCTTGACCAATTTGCATTGACACCGTTTCGCCATTTTAGTTTTTATTATAACAGAGAGAGCTAGCCTTAGATTTGTTTTTACTTATCAACCTGTTTCAGATTAAAGCAAGAAAAAATTTCTAGATCATAAGATTTTTTTTTTTTTTTTTTTTCAGTGGATGGGGAGTTAATTATTTACTTATACAAGTCCTGCTAATTAACCTATAGTTGGTGGGAGAAGAGGTGGATTCCTACTTTTCCCAAGGGTATTTGAACGTGCGAATATAGCCTAGACTGCAATTGGAACTAAGCTCTCCGATTTCTAATTCCAAGTCGTAATCAATTGCACCGCCCGCACATCAAGTTTACAGCACCTGGTATTCCCGAACGGTCACCCATCTAGATACCTGACCAGGCTCGACGTTACTTAACGTGATATGGCCTTAGACACAAATAAATGAAATGATACCCGCCCAGGTTCTCCAAATGTCAACCCATTAGAAAATGTGTCTATTAAGAGAGATATGAGAATGGAAACTAATATTCAAACAAAGCAATATATAAAAACTGTTGTAAATAATATTAGCAAAATCGTAGACTAAAAGACTGACGAAGGTTGAATGTTAAGGAGCCATTATTGGCATCCAAAGTAATTTACTTTGGATTCATTTATAAATAGAAATTTATGTATGTAACACTTAGTCTGCATAATAAAATCTGGCACTAATACCTAAGTGAATGTTTGCTGCTTACAGATAAAACTTGGGACATTGGAGTTATTTTCACACAGAATTATCATAATTTTTAGCAAGTGTTCTGAGTGAGTAAATGTGAGATGACACCCAAAAATAGCCGTGCACAATTCTTCAGACACCTGAAGATTTGTTTGCCCTTTTCTGTTTCACTACTCAAAGGCATATTAATTCATTTTTTTTTCTTCTTCTTCGGGACCGGACTAACTTTTTTTTTCTCCAAAAATATTAGCTCTTGAAAATACATTTCAATTGAGCACTGTTGAGTGATAAGCTAATTCTATAAACAACAGCCACCTGCACTAACGCAAAGCTCTTCTGTAAAATGAATGGAGCGCTTTGGCTGATTGGCATTTGTTTACATTTATAAAAACAATACGCTAGATTTAGTTGTGTAACTCTACCGAGTGAAGATAGCTCTGGCTGACACCAAATTAGTTGTTACAATCCTGGCTTGAGGCATTCGGAAGTCTAGTCGCACTGAGGAGCTGTGATACAGCGAAACAGTACTGTCTGTGAATGATATATATATATATATATGAAACCCAAACTAGCCCATTCTGATGGCCATTTCGTCACTGGGAGTTGTCAATGTAAATACATTTGTTAAAGAAATGAATTCTAACTCTTAAGAAATTTGAAAAATAAAAAAATTAAGGAAATAGGAACGAGCAACATATCAGGGAAATGGGATTTATAGAGAGACAAGAAACTTTACTACATAATTAAATATATAGTATTGAATGGATTAATATTAAATATCTTAAAATAAACATATTAAAAAAAAAAACACGTTAGAATTTCTTTAACAAATGTATTTGCATTGACAAGTCCCAAGAAGAATCTCCCGGGGACGAAATGGTCATCTGAAAGGGTTAATTTGGGTTTCATTTTTGTAATTCACTTATATGCTCTATAATAAATATATTGAGCTCTCTTTTGTGCATCAGTTTTAATGTTATACAGTGTAACCCGGATATAAGAGAGTTGTCGGGACCGGAGAAGAAGTCTCTTATATCCGAGTTTCTCTTATATCCGGGTTTGGTCTACTTTGTTTTATTAACACAGGCTATAATTTGGGACCAGAGAAAATCTCTCTTTTATCCGGGTTACACTGTATTAATAGGATCTACTTGGATTACTTACCAAAGGATTTTTACATTTATTTATATTTTTTATTTATATATATATATATATATATATATATATATATATATAAATATGAGTGTAAATTCTGACATCGAATTCTTGTAGTCTTTCATTACTTGAAATCATGGTGATAATTTCCAAAGAAACCAGGGCGAAAATGTTTAAGAATATGGGCCAGTGAGCAATGGCTAATGAACTTGGAAATTTAGTAATCCTTTCGAATTATCAAAGCATTGGAAGTGTTTTTGAATCAAACAGACATATAGGGTAATATGGAGACCGAACAGGACAACAAAAATCTCGCTGAAAGAAAACTGATGGATAAGCGCGACTTGTTCAATTTGGTGTCGGTAGTGCATCCTCTAAGAACATACTGAAGAGATTCATTTCAACGAAGAAACCAGCTTTAGACAAAAAGCATTTGAAGCCACATTAAGTTGGTCAAAGTGGTATGGACTGTGGGATGCAGTTGCTTGGGATAAAATTACATTTAGCGATGGAACGAAGCCGGAGCTGTATTCTAATAAATATGAATTTGTCAGAAGACCGCCAGGAAAGCGAAATGACCCACCTTACACAACGAAAACAGTGACGTTTGTGAGGAGGGTAAGAGTCTAATGTTTTATGGCTGCATGAAAAGAAGTGATTCACGAAAATAATTACGTGTGAAAATGACTCCAATATGGCAATAGTTTCGTCCGTAAACAACACAATAAAAACTTACACTTAGAAAATTACAATATTTAAAATAGCCGAAGACTTGCACGGCATTCTATATTGTTCAGTATAAGTTTAGTCTGAAAATTTGACCAAAATTAGTTGGTTAATACTAATCTTATTGGGTAAATATTGGATAATAAGTGTAGATTACACGAACCAATGAATTCATCTGGCTTAAAAGCTGGTCCAAATAGTAATATATAGATATATATATATATATATATCTCACACGTTATTTTTTTAGTAGATACCTGCGTTTAAAACAGACGCCTTGTTATTGCATCTATCAGCTTACACGCTCGAGAAAATTTAATAAAGAAAATGTACTCCGGAAGGGTTCGAAATTACGTCGTCCTTTGTAGGAGAAACCATCGTTTGATACGGCGTGCATTAAGCCGCTCGGTTACGCAGAGTTATCACAACCCAGCAAGCTTTTATTTTCCCTTTTAAGGAATGTGCGCGCGCGCACACACACACACACACATATATTATTTTCATTAATTTACTTTCAGTCGACCATTTAAGGTAAGTATTCTGTTGCCTAAAGAATGAGACGTGAAAATTGAACACAACTTCCACACGAATAACTAAGTTTTGTTATTACACTTTTTATCTCAAATTTACAAATATACATACGAAACAAAAATATTGCAACTCAATTACATATTTTTGTTAGTTTATTATTTAAATAAAAACTGAAATATTGTTGTAGAAAATGTAAGGCATTTTAGAAAAAAACTCGGGAAATGGGTAAAATTTGAATTAATACCTTAAAAGCAAATTAATTCATAATAATTAAATATTTTAATATACTAAATTAGGTACCTCCAAAGATTCGCTAAAAATGAGGACACGATGAAAAAATACACAAAACTTAATAAAAAAACGTTTTATTTTCAAAAGTTTTATGTTATTATTAATCAAAAGCACAAATCAGATGATTGTCGAATTTTAATGAAAATTTCAGGGCTTATCCACAAATGAATGGAATTATTTTTAAAAATGTTTCTTTATTAGAAAATCTTGGTAAAAAGATTTTTTTTTTTTACTCTCAATTATTTAATTTATGAAATTTTGTTTTTGTTGGGCTTAATGTTTATATCAGTCATAACGTCAAGTCGTCGGAGATTTTTTTTTTTTTTTTTTTTTTTTGCTTCAAACAGGACCCCCAGTTATAGAAAATTTGCTCTGAATAATAAAATAAAAAATATAATAAAACATTATTTAAGTACAAAAGTTTTTAATTGCTTTTATGAATAAAATATATTATGAACAATTTATTTTACTAAAAAAATTCGATGAATAATGAATTTTTACAAGAATTGTTTTTTTTTATTTAGAATGATTTATATATTTTTACATATTTTAAAAATTCTGTATTAGTCTGTAGCGGTCAAGTGATGTCAAAAAATAAAATCTATTTGCTAATCATAAATGGAAAATCTTACCACAATTCAGAAACCCCAGTATTTTAAAAAATAATTTTTTGATTTTTTGGAGTGTGTCTTTACAAACGTGTTGATTTTTTGTAAATACGGACATTCAAACACAACATTATCAGAAAAGAAGTGTGGTAAAATTTAAAATTTATTGGTAATTTTCTAACATTTCCTCAATAAGCGTCTTCGTACGTGAGACTATGAAGCCAAAGTCTCTAAAATTCAATGAAATATTAGAATGCTTAAAATATTTTTTTTTTAAATTACTGAGTAGTTAAATATTTACATAAAAAAGCGTTTACGTTGTATTCGTCATGTACTTTTATTACAATTATCTCTTCCTTATTTAAATTCACCGAAAATCAAGTTGCCGAAAAAACTGTTAACACCTCGTAAGTCATTCACCTCGGTGTTAAAATGCTTTCTGCGCTATTTTAAGCTAATATTTGTTTTCAGTTAAACTTTAAATTAGCTAATTATTTTCAATTAAAATTTCAGAAAAATTATGTTGCGTTGACAGATTTGTCAATATGGACGATTTTATAGATTTACTGATTATCAGAAAAGAAAATTCCAATTCGGTTGGAAATACAGTATTCTGCTTTTTGGAAATAATTTAATATGTTAGCTCGGAATTAAAACAAATAAAATCTTCAAGTTGCTAAAAAGAAAAAGAAAATTCTTTTAAAAAAGGTTCAGACTCGAAAATGGCATTAAACTGTTTTTATTTAATAAAAGACATTTTTTGACGAACAGCAACGCGATGAATTTCAAAATCGTACCTGACGTATCGGCATAATTTGACGCTGGCATTATGACAGTCTTATTTACGATGTGAATATTAGGTACTACTAAATTTCTTTTTTAAAAATGAAAGCAAAAAATCGCTGCCCACCATTTCCAAATATTTGTCACAGATCAGGGAATTATCTGATTCCAACGAAATTGTGATGAAATGAAATTAGCCAATAACTTGTATACTGAATAAGGTTATTTTAATATCTGTCTATATTTCTGAGATGAGGTATTATGTACATTATTTACATTATTCGGACTATTGTCCTCATCTTTGTCGCCATATTTATTACAACGTTTCGGCTGTTGTACGCTCCGGCCTTCTTCAGGTGATTGGAATGTCGAACTGAACCCTTTATTTCGCTCACTGGGGTAGACTATTCTAGTTCCACGTGCCATGTTTGAAATAAAGATGAGGACAATAGTCCGAATAATGTAAATAATGTTATTTTATTAGAAAGCTTTGTGGAAATATTATTTGGATGTCTGTATTACACCCCCTTTTCGTTATCTTGTGTTTATATTTTAATTTGGGAATGTTCATCAATACAGTTATATAAAGAAAAAAATTGTTATTTCAGTAAAAACAAAACTACGCAATATCAAGTGAACATATTTAAAATTTATCCCAAATCCTGCCAAAAAGACTTCAACAAAGCTCATAAAATATTTTGGGGGAATTGGTGTCTATATAATTCAATAAAACACATTTTCTTTCAGAATGGGCAGAAAAAATCTAATCATAATATTTATTTTACAAAAAAAATAAAATACTTTTAATTTTTCAGTGCAATTTTGAAATCCATCCCCTTGCTGTTCGCCACAAGTGTTTCTTCTATTAAATAAAGGCATGTTTGAAGATTCGAAAAATGCCAAGATTAATTTCGAATGTGAACCATTTTTTTTTTTTAATTATTTTCTTTTCTTTTTTTTTCTTTTCGTAGCTGTTAGATTATTTTTTGTGTGGATATAAAAAGGGAAAATCATTCTGATTTCTGCATTTAATCATTCTACTAAGTTTCATAAAATTAAAAATTGTATTCTTATTCTATTTTTTTATATAGGATTATCATAATTTTACAGACAAAATATAAATAGAGGCACCACTTGGATGCTATTGAATAGTTAAGAATGAACTATAATAATATTGAATAATTAAGAGTGAACGCAATCGATTAACGTTCAATAAACAAATGTGCCTATTTTTTGTTAGTAGCAACTCCATTACTTTAATAAATTTTCATAAATTCAGAATCATTTTAAAAAATCACATTGGGTGCAATTATTTATAACATGAAACATGTAAGAAAATAAAAACAAATAAAGGCAAGGAATTAAACTGAAAAAATATTATTTAACTAAAAAACTACTTCTAATGTATAAAAATAAAATTATTCTACTAAGTTTAATAAAAGCGGTATGAAAAAAATATACTCTTAAAATATTGGTTATATAAGGTTAAAGATAATTTATTTGTAAATATAAATACCAATTTCTTGATTATTGTGTTGCTGGTGTTCCGTAATACAATTTTTTTTTTCGCGTGCTTTTTAAATCGGGGTGAAATTATACAGTTTTCTGGTTAACCATTGAACCTACATGCTATGGTACGTAAATAAACGTTATTAATCCAGTTAATCCTTAAATTTACTAAATGACTACGAAACATATCTCTAAGACAAATTTTGGATTTTTAGGAGATTCTTAAATTTGTTGTTTACATTTTTCGTCCATAATGGCGGCCCGATGAGTCGACAGGTGACTAGAAGACGTGCCAATGTTGTTAAGAATGCCTAAAAACTTTATTTATAGACGGAAGTTACTTTTTCTTTTAAGTCGGATTAGCCTTAGGTCTTTCAAATAAAATCGAAATTTATGTTCAAAGAAGACATTTAGATTATTTTAAATGAGTTTTTCAGGGTTTTTAGGAATCCATGACGGTACTTGATAATGATAAACTGGATCCTTATTTTGTGTAAATGAATTTTGAAGTAAAAACAGGTTAGTTTGTGTGCATATTGTCATTTTCTGCAGTTAATGTTACTTCTCTGATATGCCACCAGCTTCTGCAAGTATTACTATAGTTTTCATTACATTGACAATCTATGAATTAATCCCCTATTCAAAATGTGAATTTATAAAATCAGTCAACCTTATTATTAGTTCACTAAACGTTTGTATTTGAAAATAAATTTTAATATATTAACAAGTAATTTTACACAAGAACTCTTGACAAACAGTAAACACAAAGGAAAAATAGTCGTGCCAAAAATATTGTCACTTGCTCGATGCAAAACCATTCAAAACACTTTGTCCAATTTTCAATATTTATTGGCCAACAACCAACATTTATTTACAGTAACGTCACTTGTTCTAACGCTGTCGTATCCAACACTCCCACCCACCAGAGTGACAGTGTTTTTTACGAATGAAAGAAATACTTTAAGAGAATTTTTCATGTGCAGCAAATTCTTTAATACGATTTCTCGAATATTCAGGACGATAGACGAAAATAAATATACTGTTTAAAAAAAAATAAACGGGGTGTCTACTCAAATATGGGTAACGTTTAAAAAAGTGATAAAAATATATCGGAATAATAAATAAAAAATCCATTACTTCTTTCATTAGAAATTGCTTTGTTTACGTTTCGGATACAAATCTGAGCCCAATCGACGACGCTCTTTGTTCCTGAATCAGTCAAAATCACATTGGATTTAACGACGGTTTCTCCTGCAAATGGGAGACGCATGTTCGAATCCTGCCGGGGAGGGAGGCATTAAGAGTACAGTAAACTAATAAGGGCATACACTTGGAAATTATTAGTTTGGGAGAAACTAGGGTGACAATATCAAATGGTCTTATTATACACACTTTCATCTCAGCAAGTTAAAAAGAGCGGGGGTTAAATCAAATGTAACATTTTAAAGATTCTTGATTGTATTTTTTTATTTGATCCTTTCATAAAATATATAGGGGGTAAATCCGTGCATAAAGTCACACGTGGATTTAGAGGCGAAATTATTTTTCTACACCGCAATGGGCTCTTGTGTTATTTTCTAAGTGTTAACGTTCTTTTCTCGCCTCATTGCTTGAATATCAACGAAAAACAAATGAGGAGAACAGAATTACAAAATCGACTTCATTTATTTCGTATATTGTGTATTATAGAAAGACAATTTCATCACTTTTTAGACTGTTTTCAAATTATCATTTTATGCTTGTTAAAATTAAATAAAGTTTGATTTGAAGCGTAAATCAGTTATCAGAGTGGTTTCATTGTCCTAATTGTAGTGTTACAATTTACCTCACCATGTTACACTGTCCCACTGTCCGTTACTTTCTTTTTGACCTACCGGTGGGGTAAAAAGTAACATTCTACAATTTTCATTTTTGTTTTCACGTTAAGTCCTTATGACATCCAAAACAGCTCATCATCATAATGTTCACTTAACTATAATGTTCATGGACATCTTAAATAACAGTGTCTGTCTTTCTTTAATTATATGGTCGGTCGGTATGATAATTTGAAAAAAAGTGTTACTTTGGGCCACGCTTTACCCTATATATATATATATATATATATATATATATATATATAAAGATTTGTTATCATTTTTGTTTCGATTTTAAATATATCTTCTTTTCCCGTTTGTACTTATTTTCTGGAATGAGACTTATTATAATTATAGTTTTTTCAGCATATCAATTTTAGAAGCTAATGTTTCGGGGAAACGGAAAATGAAGTTTTAGAATTTATTTTGAAAATTAATGGTAGTAATAATTTTTTTAGACAAGCAGCAATCAGGTCTTCTGTTTCGTTCTCAGTTTCAGGAAAAAGTTAGGGAGCAGCTTCATAATAAATGGCTTTTAGCACCGAAGAAATATTTGAGGTGTTGTAGGATTACTCTAAAATTTAATTTTATTTGAATCACGGTGTGGTGTGTAAATATACTTAAAGAGTTAAAACGAATTTTCCTTATCAAATTTGTTACTGTAAATAAATAATTTTAAGTCGAATATGCATCTAACGCAAACAAGATTTCAGTTTTCAAATGATTTTCTGATTAAATTTGTTGCACTTACCCAGGGACGGGATGTTTTACCCTCGAAACCTTTGACCTGGCTTTGGCGTTGTTGACTCTGCCATTTTTTCAGCACTGTTTTATGGCCATCCTCCATTTTTTACATTATTTTTAAACTGACGTTACATTGTAAGTCATTAACTAATAATATACATCGTGTATCTGCATGATCGGTGCGGTGCGTACTACGCAGGAACCTCCGACCAACGAGGTTGGAGCCCCCAAAGGGTTAATTTCAGCAGCGTTTTTTTTTTTTGTTTTTTTTTCCTACCTAAGTTACATTGTCAATCATCAACTATAATAATCGATAAGGACGATTCCTTACTACCCCGAAACTTTCAACCGCGTGGGGGCCCCAATGTACACTGGGAATCTGGGCAGAAGTGCCAATTTCAGTAGCGCTTATTTTTTTTAAATTGTAATTTTCTTTCTGACCAGTTCTTTTAAATCAAGTTAAAAGGGTAATATATCTCGGTAAAATCATTTTTATTCCAAGATCAACCACTAAGGAGGATCTATGATTTCTTTATAAAGAAATCCATGGCTAGTAATTAAAATAAAATTTCTTGTCCCTATTTTTTACATTTCTAGAAAGATAAAAACGATAAAATGACCGCTTAAAAAATAAAAATGTTTTCAACACATGAAAATTTTTCCGAAATTTAAACAATTTTTTAAGACAATCCTGTTTGTGTTGTGCTGAAAATCTTTTTTTTTTTCGTCGGCGATTAATCTTTATGGAAATGTAAAAAATTGCGACTTAAACATTTTTTTCGAGTAAAATTTAGTCATAAAAATATTGGTGGTTATTACAAAAAGTAATAACATTTTCTCAGATTTCTTTAAAATAAAAAATGTATTCATTATAAAAGTAAATAATTAATGAGTATGTACTGAAATTTTCATTTAAATTGGATAATTCCCTGATTTTTGGTTATTTAAAAAAGAGCTGCCTTCTCCCCACCAGTTTTCTTTCAAGTGTTTGTGGTCCCCAGGTAAGGAAACTTAGAAATCGACACGTAGTTGAGAGCGGGGGGCATATCAAAGTTTCGGTGTGCGCAGTCGAGACCCTGGTTCCGGCTCTGCACCTGTCGTTATCAATTTGACATTCCAAATCATCTAACCATTAATGACATCCCAAATTTCCAGGAACCGGTTCTATGAAGATAGGTAATCTTTAGGAACCTATTTTGCTTATTTTATTTTCATTCTGAGACTGGAAACAAATCACTTTATAACATCAAAAGAATTAAACCATTTTGATAATTTTATAAAACATTTATTTAAAAGATATTTCCAGATTGAAATTCTGTTCTCATCATATTTCTGTTCAAAAGTGTGATGCTTAGAGTAAAGTGTCATCAGCTGTGTTATGGTTTCTTAGCCACATTTGAACTGAGTCGCTCCAGACTCAATGATTCAATGGAAGACTTATCAAATTTATTGCTCAAAGATTTGCCACATTTTTAACTTCAAGACGATTTCTTTTGTCAGAATAAATTATTTTTATCACAGAAAAATCTTCTTTCAGCCAACGCAAAACTTACAGCAATGATATTATGTTTTTGGCTATTATATATCGGCTATTAATATATAAGATTGTTTGTCTTCGGATAATCCAACAACAGGTTCTTTTATAATCTTAAGAACCGGTGCGATGCCACCACAGCCTCTTACCGACATTCAAAAAAATTCATATTTCTATTTTGAAATTTGCGTGCAAATACATCGATCTATAAACACAGTGGTTCAGTCCTCCCAATCCCCAGAAAAATACAATGTTTACTTTCAAGAGGCTCGTTCTCCAGGATGCAGCTGCCGATTGCATTAAAGTGGAGTATTACCAGATGCTTATGGCGGGCTACAAGGCAAAGGTCAAACAAATTAGATCATTGTTTTCGCTTTGTTTTTTTAAATCAGTTTCACATCATGCAAGGCAAAAATACACTAAGACACAAGGGTATGGAAGAATTAGGAAGAAAAACATTAATAATGAGGGGGAAGAGAAAAGAGCAATCAGGTGGACAGTAGATAGCGATTGACATTGCACATACATTTTTGCAGATTAAAGCTGGCTGGAAATTATGGAGCCGAAAGGGAATTCCACAAGCGAGAAAAGCATAGAATTTACGGTTGCATCTGGCCAACTCAGCTGGAAATTGATGAGCTCTCGATGGCAGTCTAGTAATGCGCTTAAATTCATAAAGTCTAGGTACCATAGCGAAGAGCTCATCCGAACAATTGCTATGAAAGTATTTATAGAAAAGACACAGAAAGGAAACCTTACGGCAGTAGACAAGTGACTGAAGCCGAGCCGCCAGATCAGGATTGATGATTCTTCCTTGTCCCCAGGCCTCGTGAATTTAAACGCCCCACCAGGCTGGCATCCCGCTCCCACCCCTACACCGTGGAAACTGTTAGATGTAGACGTCTCTTCTACTCCAATAGCTTCATGTCTCGCACATCTCGCCTATGGAACTCCCTTCCCTATTACTGTTTCCCTGACAAATACAATCTCCAACGGTTTAAGTGTAGCGTCAATCGACATCTCCAGTTGCCTTGATCTATCCACTTCCCTTCTCCACATCCTTTCATTTCTCATTCCTATCTGCTCTCGCTCCGGATCTTTTGTGGCCCCCTTGCCTTGATCGACCCACTGTCTTTCTCTTTCTCCACATCCCCTCCCTTGCCACTCCTATCTGCTCTTCCTCCAACCCTTCTTTAACCCCTTGCGTGATAGTGGCCTCCGGCCTTGCTTGGGGTGATATGATTAAAAAAAATAAAAAAATAACAATAATAATTGTTGAATCTATCCACACACACGAGTCTGAGTCTCCACCTGGATCCTGACCTTGTGTCACATTTTGCCCTCGTAGAGATGCGGATATCAAGAATACAGGTGTGAAGAAACTGAAAAAATCTTCACGAAACATTGACACTGTTTTCTCTTGGTAAAATGTTCACTGAAACTACATACACGCACACGTATGTTTCGCATGTGGACATAAACCGTTGACACTTTGCCTTACAAAATTATTCAGAAAATTTTGAATATTTTGACCTCAGTAAACCTCATCTGTTCCTATAAAAGAATTGGAGAGCCAATTACAAAGGTAATCAGCATAGTTAATTAAACACGCAATTATGCAAATGTAAAATATTTTTACAGTTTAAGACAGATTTTCCCATACATCATTTTAAAGTTTACACGTCAATGTATTAAAAAGCGAAAGAAAATGTCTATGTAGTGTAAATGGTTATCGGCGCGGAAAATGGAATCAGGAATCCAAATTCTAATTCCGACCTAGTCTGTTGCGTTCACTTTTACACTAATACCCTCTGGAAAGGGTCATGTATTCACTTCCTCTCCCTCTGCCTATGGTTTCAATAGCCCTCTAGCCTCTTAGGTTACAGTCAGTTTAAAACAGTGTTTCCCAATGTGGGTTCTAGCGCCTACTTTGCTGGCTGTGTTATATTGAAAGAGGTACTGGGAGTTTTGGGGGGTCGGTGAACATAGTCGGGGGGCGATGGGCATTTATCCATTTCTTTTTCAAAATTTTCAAAAATTATTCAATATTGGCTCCAAAAGGAAATTTCTGAAAGTGCTGTGGAAAGCTTCCAAACTTTTCTTCATTCTTTTTTCAACTTCCAATATGGCTGAATGTAGTTTCAATGTAGTTACAGAGCTTCTTACTAAACAAAGAAACCGCCTGAAAATTACAAAACAAGGTGATTTACGATTTCTTCTAAGCAGCATGGAACCTAGAGTAAGGGCCTTAACCAGTAAGCACCAAAGTCAACCATCGTACTGAAATCATTATGATAAGGAAGCTATCAAATAAATGTATTTTTTTAGTATTTTAATCATTGGCATTTATAATAAAAATGAAAACGATATTAAAATTATTTTTGCACTAATACCTAAGTGCTATCTTGATATGGAAGATGAATTCACTATAATATTAGAACTTTAATAATAATAAAAAAAACTTAAAATGCGTTCGCTTTCTAAAGCAATAAACTAAGAGAATTGCAAAAGAAATCTTTAATCTCAGTTGCTATTAACATTATTTATCTGTTCGTCTCTTTTGCCAAATGCAAGCATATCTGATGGTTGCCATCATCACTAATTTTCGTTTGAAGTCTGGCGGCTTTCGGTTTAGGATCAAAGTGAACTATCTAATTCTCTTTGGTCATTTGTGACCAAGTGTAAAAACCTTTTATACCCAGGGGTCCATCCCCTTAGGCTGCATCTCCCCATTAGGATACGGTCGGGGTCAGTGCCAGAAGGTACGCGTGTGGGGGGAAATTTATACCTGACCTTTAGACGAAATTGTCCTAGGTGGGCTGGGCAATAAATAACCCAATCAATAACAAAACATCAAACAGACCGACTCTGCTGCTGTTGGCAAAGACAAAGAGACGGTCTTATTATTTATCAAGCTATTTTTTATCATTATAAAGCTAAAAGAGTGATTGTTTTTTTTCTGTAGAATTGATATTACTAAAAATGATACATTCGTATGTTTGATAGGTACCTCTACTGATTTATAAAAAAATAAATTCTGAATAATTTAAATATCTTCAAATTTGGTTTTATTTGAAATATAATTGACTAAAGCTAATCCATAAAAGAAGAAAAAATAATTTTACCTTTTTAAATAAAGATTTTAGACATTTAAATATTGACACTCATCACTCACCGAACCCATATTATAGACGAAAAATGTAAACAACAAATTTTAGAAATCTCTTAAAAATGCAATAATTACCCTAGAGATTTGATTCAAAGTAAATTAGTAAATTTAAGGTTTAATTAACTGGATTTTGTAAAAATAATGTTTACTTTTTTTTGCTTAAGGAGGTACGGTAGAGTAATGGATAGCGGCTCAGATTGAGGAATCAGAGAGCCGAGTTCGAATTCAAGTCGAGTTCGTTACATTAATTACATTGGGAAAGATATGAATCTAACTCTTCTTCCTCCAGCTATAGGTAAATAGTAGGACAGACTGGGTTCTATAGCCTTGGTAGCAACCGGTCTAGGAGAAGGAATACAAACTCTGCATTCAAAAACTGCATGTAGTCCTGACGATGCACATATGCAGCTAAGAAAAGGAACGTTTGCACTGACTTGATGACTCTGACTATGGTCGACTCCTTTACTTAAAGCATAACGAATTTATTTATTTCCGTACGGTAGCAAGTGAGCTGTCTACAAAGTTATATGTCAACAACAGCAGTCTCTTCCAAAGCGCGCGTCAAATTTAAATAAGTACGAAAGACCAAAGTGCTGCAATGTAAAAATTGATATTGTTTATATTTAAAAATAAATTATTTTTGACCTTACATAACCAATAAATTAGGAATATCATTTTTATTCAGTAGACTTTTATGAAACTTTGTAGAATGAGTAATTTTATCTGTTATGCAACATTCGAAGAATAAACAAATAATTGTCAGTGTTGCAGGTCGGTGTATGCGTTGAGAGATAAACACGTGTGTCTCCTGAAATGCCCAAAGCAAACATGGCAGACTCGGGATGTGAGTCCACGTAAAGAAATGTAAAGAAACGACAAGAACCAATATTGTTGTATCCTTAAAGAGGTTACAAACAGACAAAGGTGGTACTTGGGTGAAGGAACAGCAAAACGTGCATAGATGAAAGAGGAGAAGTTTATTGTAAAAGAGAATACGTTACTGAAAGACAGGGAATCGGGTGGTAGGCTAGTAATTGCCGAAGCAATATATATATATATATATATATATATATATATATATATATATATATATATATATATATAAACAAATGATAATGTATGTATTAACAAAACAATGGTATACATAAACAATAGAATATTGTTGTGCGTTACTGAACAATGAACACGAATAAAGAAAACATTTAAACTAGTGGATTGTTTTTGTGTGTGTAGTTTGGTGTAGGCGAAAGTCCTAGAGAAAATGAAGTGAAAGATGCGTACCTGCTTTATGTGCGTGCGCCTTCCCCAGTGGGAAAGCGTTTTCCTCGTTCGACGTACATCATGCCGTCCCTGAGTGAAAAAGGCAAAAAAGAGGATGGCACAAGGTCATCAACGACAAAATATAAAACAAACAATATTCCTTTTTAGAAAAACAAGAATAAGGCATTTATATAACAAATATATACAACATGAGAATGAGAATGAGAATGTTCTTTAGGACAGATAAAGAGTTTGTTCAATGTTCCTGTCAGTAAAAAGATTTTCAAAGCAGTTCAGATTAAATAATATTTTACATCGTAAGTTTATGTTCAAAGTTGCTTTTTGAATAAAATGTTTGTTTGGCAAACTGTATGTTCTTTGAGTAGAATTCTTGTTGTCTCGATAAAAATCGTTAAAATTGAAGTGTAGTTTGTTGGTGAGTGAGTGAATTCAAAGTTTGGGATTATATTAGGAAATCTAACTTCAAAGATTTGAACAGCGTGAATTTGCTTGGCGAATTGTTTGATGCCGCAAAGCTCGATATTGATTGTATAAAAATATACAATTATGGCACAAGGCTGAAAAAGGAGGAATGGGTTGAGGCTGGTCTTCACTGACTATCTTATACCTAGCTAATTCCGATTCACGATGTTTAACAACACGCCCACGTGTGTCGAATGTGGCACAAGGCCGGTTTAATGTGGGCTTTCCGAGCCCGTAGGCTCGGGCAAAAATTGCCCGTAGAACCCGTATAAACGGGATCGGGGTGGTCAACCACCTCGAACGAGGCTCTGCCCTTCGGCGGAGCCTCGTCCGAGTTCCTCTCTGCCCAAAGGCAGAGAGTTCCCTTCTGCCTCAGAAGCAGAGAGTTCGACCTGCTAGGTGACTCGTCCAAAAAGGACTGAATGAATGCTAATTCCGATTCACGACCCATTCACTCATCCGTCACTGTATTTATTTACTTTCAAGTCACGTGGTCGGCTCCAGGATCTGTTTCGATTTTTTGGCGGAAAACACGAATGCGTAGGCGTCGAACACATTTAAATATTTATTAACCAATCAACAGTCAGTAAAATAGTCAAATAAGATTTAACTTCTGTGATACACTTATTTTTACAGATTTTGTCGATCGCAGTACTGTTACGTAGGAAATGTATTGGAATCTTTTTTTAACCAATGGAATTAGTTAGATCACAAATAACATATTATTAAATTGAAGTAGGACACTAAAAATACACATTTTGTCATTAATTTCAACACGTATCTCAAAGTCTTATGTTATTGTTGTACGTATTATTCATTTCATTTTCAGTATAACAAAAGAGAAAAAGAATCTTCTATAAACTACTAATACACGTAACACAGGTTAACTTACATTAACAACTCAACATCAACCATTTACAAATGTTTTAAAAATCCATTATTTGTCTTAGAGAGGTTTCAAAGTCAGTTAGTAAATTTAATGATTAATTAGCTGGATTTAGTAACGATGGCTTTTGGCTTAAAATATTCAATCACGCCCAGTAACCCGTCATAAGTAAAAAAAAAAAATTTTTTTTAAATTTTAAAAAAAGTAGATTGTATAATTTCACCCCTGAATTAAAAAAAAAAAACGCGCGAAAAATAAAATTTTAATTCGGGACACAAGAACTGCAATAATAGACATTAGTCACTGTTTAAAAATAAATTGTTTAACCTGAACTAACCAATAGTTTAAGAAAATATTTTTTATTATATGCGCTTTTATTAAACTTCGTAGATTTAATAATTTAATAATTTTGTCTTTTAAACTAAATGTATATATAAAAAAATAAGAACAAGCGAGATGATACTTTTGAGTTGGATTCTTCTGATAGTGAAGTGTATTCAAATGTTGTAATTCAAGATTCTCTTTTCTGAAGACCCATACAAAAATAAACTAACATTTGCTTAAATAACATTGATGGAATCATCCATATTTACTACTCATCCCTGAATTAAAATACACTCTTCTACCAAACCAGTTTTAGCCAAGCAGCATTTCACGTTTTAAATCTCGACTTTTCATTGGTTGAGACAACACAAAATGTGTAGCAATTGTCTAAAATCTACTTTCTCGCTCAACGCTCTGGAGCCGATTTTAGACTCAAGAAATAAATAAATAGATTGTTCGATCCTGTTCAAGCAGTCAGCCACACAACCTCCGAGAGATGCTAAACGAATCTCGACTTTTCATTGGTTGAGACAACACAAAATGTGTAGCAATTGTCTAAAATCTACTTTCCCGCTCAACGCTCTGGGGCTGATTTTAGACTCAAGAAATAAATAAATAGGATCGTTCGATCCAGTTCAAGCAGTCAGCCACACAACTTCCGAGAGATGCTAAACGAATCCTCGCGTGTCATTACACTGACCTAAAGAACCTTTCGCGCGTCAACTTGCTGACTCAGTAATCTTCATTTCTCTCTCAAACTCTATCTACAAATTTCTAAGAAAAGTGATAATATACATTACCAAACATAGAAATTGTAATCAGCAGCCAGATAAATTCAAACCAGTCAAAGGTGAACAATTCCTGAAGACTTAAGACATTTATTTCCTATTTTAATCACGCACACAAACTAACATTTATTTCTACATAATTGACATTTTTCATTCTACACAAATTAATCTGTTTGAATACATGAACAATCTTGAACTGTGAATTATTAAAACATCAAATCAATACATGATCATACTTTGCATTATTCAATCACAAGTTCACTATATGTATATAAATTGTATATAAATGTCGATTATTATTATTGAAGCCTAAAATCCCGTTGTTTCTTATGGAATTACCTTGCAATTGATTCGTTTTGAATGCTCACCTTTTTATATTTGTTGTGGATTAATATTGTTGAACACACCCATTATCTAGCCTTCTTACCATTTTAACCTTCTGATAAATCAAACTCATAACAATCCCCAACAACATTAAAAAATTTAAAAATTTCTTTAAAAGGTTTACACTCAAAAATAGCAATCTATTTTACATTTTTCGATTCTTCAAACAAATCTTTATTTAATAATAATAATAATAATAATAATAATAATAATAATAATAATAATAATACACTTCCGAACAGCATGGAGATGAATTCCAAAAACGCACTGTAAATTGCATTTTTTTTAAACAAATATCAGGTGTAGATTTTCCCCCTGTTCAGTCTGAAAAAGGGTTAAATTATGCAAGAACCAACTGTCGGAATTTTTTAGTTTTATTATTTTGATATTGCATTTTTTTTTTTTTTTTTTGTTAATGAAATAAGTCAGGAATTTTCCTTTACATAACTGAACAAATATCTCGCTTGCGCTCAATTAAAAAAACAGATACGAGATGTAAAGCGGGTGAACCAGAACCTAAAAACTATTTCCACAAGACTTATTAATAAAAATAACCTATCTGAAAATGTATTATTCATTAAGATGTACTCAAAATTTTGTTTGACTTTGATAATTCTCTGATCTTTTGCATATTTTTTAACAGAGCAGCGATTTTTATTAAAAAAAAAACGCAACCATTAGAGGTACCAAATTAAACTTTGTATTATAAGGACAAGTTCTCAGGGAATTTAAATTAATATCTTTTTTTGGTCAAACCGAACTCTCAGTTATAAATCTACCCTGAATAGTGAAATAAAAAAATGATGCAGAACTAATTTTTAAATTAGAAAAGCTTTTACGAATAAAATGTTATCGACACTACTGTCTGAAGGAAAATATTTTTATGAATGATGAATTTTTATAAGAAATTTTGGCGGATTTTAACGTAATTCTGAGTTTTTTCTTTTTGTTCAAACCCCTGAATTTGTTTTTCTCAGGCTAAGTATCGAAAAACACCATATACAATTTACTATTGTTCATCCATAATGTTGAATGTGTCAAACTTTAGTAACCCTCATTTCAATTTCAAACATTTTCTTGAATTTCATTGGTTGTTAAATAAAAATAAACTTCGAGAAATTTCCATAACAAAACAGTTAAAATTTGTGCAGAAGTAGGCTCAGCCGACATAAAAAAAATATTTCTCAAATTCATCCCTAATTTAAATGTTTCAAGAAATCCTATTGGCTAAAAAATAAAAAATACAAAATTCGCCCACGCATTTCTCAGAAAAATTCGCAACAACTACCAAGTCCCGTTGAGCCGTTTCGTTGTTAAAAAAACGATAAATAGAAATAGGAAACGAATTTTCGTCGCATTTGAGACTCACACACAAGAAAGATACACACGGGAAATATGTGTCAAATTACCGCCAAAGAAACAAACTTTCTTTATTAGAGATTAGAAAAATTTACACAACAAAATTTTTCACTTAATATCTTTCATAGAAAAATCTTTTGTCTAAGTTAAATTCAACTTTTTCAATCAAAGGCAGACAACCTTTTAGACACTGAACATTTCCGAAACAGCAAAGAACTTTTTCTCTAAAATATACCTTTGCACACTTTTGTCGTGATTGAATATCATTACCCTTTGGCTATTTCTTATAATTTATGTTTGTGGATATTGCCTATTTTATTTACAGCACAATCTTAAATATTCACGCAACCTTCCTAGATCCACTACAAAACTATTCAACTTTTTAACAAGAAAACCTCAAGTTGACGTTAAAATTGTCAGAAAACATTGTCGGTTTATTTAAGATGGAATGATCTTTTATGACATGTCTCGAATCTGTATTTAGGTATATTGTATTTATTTTCAAATTTTCTGGTTGAAGTGTTCATCTATATTGCATATGATCCATTATTGTACATAACTAGGTTACAATAACATTTGTATTTTATATGAATGCTACTTTATGAAAATTGAAATGTTTATAGAGTTGGGGGGGGGGGTTGTATCAGAGATTCAGTAGAGGCCCATGAAACGCTTGCACCGGGCCTGACTAACAGAATAAATGACATGCTCGTCAACAGGATGCATAAAATCCAAGGACGGGATACTGATAATAGAGAAATAAAAATACTTCAGAGATGGAACAAATACACCTGAAAACTCTTCCACGACGAAAGAGAACAACCGACAATACAAAAAATATTAAAATCTGAAGTGGAATCAGCACTGGCCAAATTAAACACAAAAAAGCGGCAGGGCCAGACGGAATTCTAATAGAGATATTGGCAACCTTAGCTGATTTTGGTATGGACAAGATTAGGCATAATAAATGAAATATACAACAATGGTAATATACCGGAAGACCTAATTGGATCTATTTTCATAGCACTACCTAAGAAGACAGGTGCAACCGACAATCAGCCTAATGAGCTATATAACAAAATTTATCATCCGAATTCTGATGAATAGAGCGTGCAAAAAGCCTCGAGCAGCTTTTCCCCGAGGTCGGGCACTTCACAATATTTTATTTTCCTCACAACTGAGTCGCACTCTGCCGGAAGATAGAGACGCAAATGAAAGATGATAATCCAACCCCCGTAGTTGGCCGCGGAGTCGTTTAATTTACTCCAGTCTCCCTAGTGTGACGAGATGTGACACACGGTCTGGTGACTGTGGAGAATCCGAGCGCGTACACCCGGGACAAGGCCCCAAATTGCCCAACCCCTGTAACCGTCGGTTGTGCTGACATCGGTATGACTACCGACCTCACCTTTCTAGTACAATGTAAATGTTCTGTTTTTTTTCTTTTAAATTAAAAAGTATTATTTACATTTACCATTCTGAATATTCGAGAAATTTCGTAGAAAATATGTGCTTCTCCGACAGGAATCGAACCTGTAACGTCAAAAGGAATCATCATTTGATCTGATCTACTGTTAACCATTCTGCCACAAAGAAGCGTCTGGTTAGCAAAGTCCAAATTACTGTTTATAAACAACAAATATTCTACGATCCCATACGATCATATCTGCTCACAAAATATATCCTTAACAATGACAACATATTATGAAATGGATAAAGTCCGTTATTTTTATAGATATGAAAGTAAAAATGTAATTAATTACCAGACCGGTGAATGTAATTAATACTGTTTAATTAATTTAAAAAAAACAGGTCATTTAACTTAAATAAATTATATTTATAAAAATAACGTATAAACGGAAAATATATGAAAATAATTGTCGGACTTAATTCAATTCATAATATGTTGTCATTGTTTACGTTATATTTCGTGAGCAGATATGATCGTTTGGGAAAGATCGGCGAAGATTTTTTTTGTTTATAAACAGTAATTCGGACTTTCAGACGCTTCTTTGTGGTAAAATGGTTAACAGCACATCAAATCAAATGATGGCTCCATTTGGGGTTACAGATTCGATTCCTGTCGGAGAAGCACATATATTCTACAAAATTTCTCGAACATTCAGGCAGGTTAATACTGTTTCATATAAAAAAAGAAAAGAAAAAAAAAGCAAAGTATTCATTTAAATTATATCTATAAAAATAACGTATAAACAGAAAATATATTAAAATAATTGAATAATTATCGGACTTAATTCATTTCATTATATATATATATATATATATATATATATATGTATATATACACTATCTTAAAAGCCGCCTTATCGAGCGGCATTTAAGCTAGCTTCTGCGGAGGACTCTTGAGTGGGCCTTCGGCTTGTTCAGGAGTCTGAGAATCCTTGCATATTCTCAGCATTAGAAGCTCTCCTGGCAAACATTTGATCTGGGTTTTCTTTTGCACGGGAATTTCTTTTCCTTGCTACAGCCTTGGCTCTTTTGATCGCAATCTGATCCTCGGTTGGCAGAGATTTCTTTTTGCGAGGCATACCGCTGCTATATGCGATAGGCAACTATAAACTACAGAAGAACTCAAAATTGATCGCTGTATTTAAGTATTGCATTACTATTTAAGTTTACCTTTTAAAGTTTCAACGATAATTCTCCTCGCCACTTAATTTAAAGACAACTTGATATGCGTAGGTCCTTACTTTCCGTACAAACAATTATTTTTATTTTATGGGTGACTTTCGCTGGATTTCGTAATTAATTTCAATTATTCCCAAATTTATTTCCAAGTTATGAAAATTGTTATCGTACAAAGAAATTTGTCGCAAAAAAATTACGTAAAATAATCGTCGAAAACAATCACAGTAATGAAAACTTGGGAATCCAAAATTTCTGTTGAAAGTTATGTCCTTTTAATTGAAAAAAGGGTGACACACTGATATTCGCATTTATTATATAGATATGAGGAATTGGAAAAGGTTTTTGTGACGCGTTTCATCCGTTAGTACTTCATCGGACTGTGTTTATTTATGTTGTTATGACTGCACATGCGCACGACACGAGAGACACTGGGAGTTTCAAAATAAATTATTTCTAAATTTACACGCGTCATAAAAACTTTTTCAAATTTGTCATACATCTTTTCTTTCAAAACTGTTCTTGATATATAAAAGATTATATATCGTTACCATATATATATATATATATATATATATATATATATATATATATATATATATATATATATGAAGAAATATAGTCTTAAAGTGTGCTATATTTATGGGATAAAGTACTCAATATCAGAGATAGAGCGTGTGTAAATATAAAAGTGGACATGGAAGTCAGCACTTAGAGGCGACAGTCTGTTTCATGCTAGTGCAATCGCCTGACGATTGCACTAGCATGAAACAGGCTGTCGCCTCTAAGTGCTGACTTCCATGTCCACTTTTATATTATATATATATATATATATATATATATATATATATATATATATATATATATATATATATATATATAATTAGTTTTTTTTTAAATATGTATTCATCGGGACGCAGAAATTACCATGTTTCAAAATCAAAATCTAAATCTTAAATTAAACTTAAAATTTAAAGTTTAGTTCCATTTTCAAGCGATGCAGTTTAAATTTTATAAATAAATAAAATAATAAACAAATTAAAAACTATCCCCGCCCGCCAAAATACCAGTTAGAATAGACTACAGCAATCAATCCAAAAATTGGACGAAAAATAGCTTTAATTACCTTCCCAGACAAAAACAAACTATTAAATAAACGCTCTGAATTAATCACAAAATTTGTTACTACGTTAATAAAACATCGAAAACCGAAAAGAATAAATAAATATATAAAATAAAAATAAATAAAAAACAAGTAAACTAAATTAGCCCATATAAATAAATAAATAAACCACCCCTGCCAAAATAACCGTCAGATGCACCACTGACCCGTATATATAATAGTCGATAAAAAAAAACACACGTGGCTTGACGATTGCGTCTAGCATGACTCAGCCTGTCGCCTCTGATTGTTGACTTCAATGTTCACTTTTATATTTACATACGCTCTATCTCTGAATTGAGCATCTTCATCCCATAAATATAGCACACCATAAAACTATATATCTTCATATATATATATATATATATATATATATATATATATATATATATATATATATATATATATATATATATATATATATATATAATTAAGTAATGAAAATCTTGGTAACCCGTATGAATAATCCCAAGGAGGATAAAATCTGGAGAGCTCAATCAATGGAAATTTTGTATTATCAAATGCCAAATGAATTTAACCATTTTTCACTCAAACCAATTCTATAGAGTTCAATTTCAAATAACGATTTGCCATTTTTAAATCAAATCCGTCGTTAATGAAGTTTCATATTTTTCTTAGTTTGAAGGTTTTTTTTCAGTCGTCGTAAAGGCCATTAATTTCCATTGCCGATGAATCATCTGGTTGAAAAAGTGAAACTGATTAAAGTTGTATTCATTGAATACAACTTTAATACTATTCATGAAGTTGAATGCGTGTTCTTTTCCGTGCATCTCCTGCTTGCCCAATGTGAGCAAGATTCATAGCAGTCGGCAATATCTCTTTTTAATCTGAAGAGACATATTCACAGATACCATATATCAAATCATCCTGAGTATGAGAAAGCTTTAGCTGTAAGAAATTTAACGACCTCCCAGAATCGTGGCTTGATGAATAAAGTGAGACAATTGAACATTTTAATACATACTTTATACAAGGAACACAATACATGACGAGAAAGAGAATAGGGATTGCTAAAAACGTATTCTTTTAGTAGCGGAGACGAAATCCAAATACATATCTGTTTGAAATAGATGACACATATCTGAATGGAGTTTATTAGCTGTTTGTCCTCGCATTATTCAGGTTAGCTTGTGACATCCAAATGTTCGAAAAATTTAAATAAGGGTAACATAACAGAAATAAAATTACATTAATACAACGTGAACGCCTTTCCCTTTTTTATAAGTAATCTTAAGAACTTAAAATAGTTTAGCATTCTAATAATTTAGTGCATTTTAGGCACTTTGACTTACTTACAAAGACTCTTGATGAGGAAATGTTAGAAAATTACCAATAAATTTTAAATTTAGTATAGATACCTCTTATTTTCTGGTGTGTATGGATGCCCGTATTTACAAAAATCGATACGTTTATACACACATGAAAAAAATTAAAATTCTTAATATTGGGTGTCATTGAATTGTAGCGAGCTTTTCCATTTATGATTATTAAATACAGTTTTAATCTAATAATGATATCACTTAGCCGCTACAAATTAACACAGAATTTTAAAATATTTAAAAATTTATAAATAATTCTAATTAAAATTAAAAAATAAAAACCATTCTTGAAAAAATTCATTCATCTAATTTTTTTCTTAAAACAGTAATGTCAATAATATATTTAATTTCATAAAAGCAATTTAAAGTTTTTTCTAATTAAATAATATCTTAGTTTTTTTACCTTTTTAATTTTTACTCTTCATAGCAGATTTCCTGTAGCTGTTTGACCCCCAAAATGTCTTTAAATTCTCCAATGATTTTTTCTCATATGTAAACATTAAGCGACACACACAAAAATTCCCGAAATTTCATGAAATTAAGAGTAAGGAGGTAACAAATGTAAAATAAAAATATATTTTAACCAAGACTGTCTACAGAGCCGGTTTAAAAATTTAATTCATTTGTGTGTGTTTGTTTGTTTAATGGCATATCAATTCCTTATGGGTCATTTAATGCCGAATTTATTTGTAAATGAGTCCTGGAAGTTTCATTAAAATCCGATTCATTCTGAGTTTTGCAAGAATTTCCATATCATTGTATTTTTCATCGCAAAAAGAAGCTCAAATTTCCCGTTTTAACTGTCGATTCCCCTCATCCCAAGTTTAACTATATTTTCCAAAATTCTTAAATGGATAAAAAAAGAAAATAAATAATAAAAATATCCTCTGAACTTCTTTCTTAATAATAACTATTGTGACGCTAAATTTTGTTTTTGTGTTTGAGGCATTATTTTTCATCATATATCCTCTTTATTAGCGTTAACTAATGTGTTTATGCGTGTGGTTGATTTGGTGGAGGTATCTTTTCATACGAAACAGACTTATGATCTGAAATTTTCGTAAGAACAGACATATCTGACATGGAGAAAAATATACATACATTTTTGTAAGTATTTTTACTCACAATTTACAGCAGAAAATGAAATGTAAACACATTGACTGGTATACGTTTTCAGATGTGTCTTTTGATCACTAAGTTACGCTTCTTACTTTGCGTAAAGGGAGACAACTGGCGTGGATCTCTGTAGACAAGTTGACATTTTTTACTTGACTGACGAAACTATAAAAATTCTATGTAAGTTTGCCGCAGATATAAGCACGAGTATCTTTTGAAATGAGTCAAACCATCAAAGATATGTTAAATATTATCTTTACATACCACGCTCTTTTTTCTACTACGTCTACACATGTTTAATCTTCTTCTTATGCAGGTCTCGGTTAATTTTTTCTTCTGTTTGTTCTTATTGTGAAGTGTTGCCACGCACACAGTCAGCGCTAGTGTCAAATTAATAAGCCAAGCATGCAAATTAATACGTTATGTGAGTCACAAAACAAATAAAGCAAGTAATTATAACCTAGAAAATTGTCAGATTAACAATGCAGCTAACAAAACTGTAGGTGACCAAAGAGTGAGACTGGTTGGTTACATCAATGCCTTGAAAACTAAACTAGTTATGTCATCGCCGATCAGACCCTGAACTACCACTAGTCACGATAATTGGATGTTCCCTGAAGGAGGCCTTGTAGGTTGAGCCACTATTGGGCCGCAAACCAGACCTCAAGTGAAACTCATACATACGATCCATCGCTAAAGACGCAGGAAAAAGAGTCGGTTCCCTGTACCGCTCCAGCAAGTACCTGACACCTCCTGCTATCTTCTGGCGTTGCAAGAGTCAGATCAGGCCGAAAATGGAGTACTGCTGTCATATTTGAACAGGAACTGCCCAGTCCTCATTTTTCAGATTCGTGAGAGTCCAAAAGCGTCTCAACCACCTTGGGCTTGACAAATTATTTCCCACCCTGCAACTCCTCTCTCACAGACGAAATGTTGCAAGTCTCTCACTGTTCTTTCGCTACCTCCATGGAAAGTGCTCGGGCGAACTAAATTCCTTAGTTCCATCACTTCTTACCTTCACGGCTAGGACACGCCATACTACGCCCATTGTAGAGAACCTCTCCGCTCATTCCCTTTGTATTCCATTGGTGTGATGTGAGTTTCATCCGAGCAGCTTCTTCCCGCGAACAATTGCTCTGTGGAACTGACTCCCAAGAGATGTTTCCCGATCACTACAATCTTAAGCTATTCATATCTAGGGTTAATCGTTAGCTTCCCCTCCTACCTACATAAACTGAGCGCTTTACTCTGTAACCCTCTACCTCGACTGGCTCCCGGGCATTATACCGGGTGAACTTAACGATAAAAAACAAACTCGACAAAATTTTGTATAAAGAAAACCAGAGAATAAATCGGTGAGAACAATATGAAATATAACAAAATAATGCAGATAAATTGAATATTAAGTTTACTTTTAAAAAGCGGATAAAAATTTATTAAATCGTACTTAATCTGTTGTGTTTTCAAAATATCGATCATTGGGCCAAATTATTTAAAGATTAGGAGATGAGTTGTTGTTTTTTAGCATTTTACTAAAAAGCTATTTCAAAAAATATTGTAATGAAAACATTACAATATTTTTTTGTACAAGACAGATTTCAAGGTTCCTGGGAAAGATCGTCTCTAATCTTTACACCATTCATGAATCGGTGAAATTAGAAAAGATTTCTACACATTTTTGGTTTCAAAAATTAGACATAAACCCGAAAATATGAAGAATCATGAAAATATTTCAACTCTTAAGTTCAAATAATAATTATTTAATAATTAAATTTAATGAATTTCTGATAAAAACGACTTTATGAATTTGAAAATAGAAAAAAATATGGCATGGATGTATAGCATATTAAGTATTGTACATTAAATTTTGCATTAAAAAGGTTTTCTTTCACAAACAGCCTCAACATCGGCTTTGTAATCTTTTTCAGATTTGTGAGGAGGTGTGGATAGCGAAACGGTTATCGGCGCGATAAGTGAAATCAGCACGCTGAGTTCAATTTTCTGTCGATTTCGATTCATTCACTTCCCGTTCATATCCTTGGAAAAGGCATGAATCCATTTCCCCCTTGCTGTGGTTTAAAAAACAGAAAAGACTGTGCCCTTTTGAGGTCGTACCCAATTTAATTTAAATTCTGAATCCAAAACCAATCTGAGAAATGAACTCTCTGATGGCCTGTTACCATAGATACACTACTACTGCAGTGCATGCAGTGCCCTTAAGAAAGTGATTATGGGACAGATTTGTATGTATTCCAATATTGATCCATTTTTTAAGTAATTGAGAGTTTTTGACGAGTTTATAATGACTAATGTTGATTGACAAGTATGTTATAAATTGTATTTTAGCAGTGAGAAGTAAGTCAGGATTCAAGTTCTTAACCTTTGAGAACAGGAAAAAATGACCTTCGTATTAATTGAGAGTTGGTGGCCAATGAAGCAACTATTTCAAGGCGTTGTCCAAGCGCTATACTTGTCATTGGATTAATCATGATATTGAAATTGTCTCCTGTCATTTTTTTATTTAAATTTTTTGTTTCCATTCGCAGATATTGTGCAAATACCGAGATAAAAACAAATATAAAAGCTACGTGAAGTGCGACCGTGCACGAGTGTGATTTATGACGCTTTCCATCCCGTCTGGTTGTGGACTTAGTGCGAAGTTATGAAGATTTACGATAGACATAAAATTCTCCGAGTCACTTCGCCTACTTGGCTTGAAAAGTTGAGAGGTGGAAGTGCTGTCGTCATGCCATGGTAGCAATATTAGGGAAATGGTTACATATGCGAGAAAGAATACTATGTGTACGGGTCTGACCTACACGGTTAATCGTAAAAAGGGAGCGAGCAAGAAGTTGGCTTAAGCAGGTGCTGGGTAATTGTTCTCTCCTCACCCAATTTAATCGACGCGAAAACATAAATACGAATACTGTTTGCTATCCTGAATTTGTGAAGCATGATAAAAAATATCAACAATGCATATATATATATATATATATATATATATATATATATATATATATATATATATAGGCAGCATATCTTCATTCAAGCATGTTTTATTAAATAGTATGTCTATTTTTATAAAGACACATTACTGCCCACCTTCACAATACAGGAAAATACTTGTTGACAACGCCAATATACTACACCACAAAAATAATAAACAAAAACTTAAAATTCTCGAGGCTCTCTATATCAAAACCAACCAACCAACACTCAACAAAATTTATTATACTAGTGATGTTTTAGCATGTATTTGAGTTGACTAACATTTAACACCATTTTGAAATTCCCCACGATGCTTTTTTACCATCTCTGGTTATCGCTCTTTGATTAAGAACGCTTGTTTACAAAACATCGTAACCACAACAGTTAATTTTAAAATAATTATAGCAGAGCGCGTTCGCGCGTGTTTGGAAAATCACTATCACAACGATTACAGTTACATTCAGTTTGTCTTCGCAATTCAACCCTGAAGATGACCTCGGGGGAGATCGAAAGTACTTGGGTTAACAAAAAATATGGCACCTTAAAGAACTAGAAAGAATTAAATAGGCATAATATGTTTATATTATTTAATGAATTAAGAGAGAGAGAGAGAGAGAGAGAGAGGTTTAGTGGTACAATTTGGGTACTGTGGTCCGTGCTAGAATGTTTGCGTCATCATGGAAATATGTCGCAGTTAGCTCCTCCTCATTTCCTTAACCCTTCAACAGGGGTCTCTCTCTCCCGGGAGTATAAATACTGGCTGACCTTTCGCCTCTTCCTCTTTTCTCTGCTTACGCGCACGTGCGAGCAACTATCTCGACTTAGGCCGCGGGCCGCAACCTCGCGCGTGAGGCGAGGTAAAAAACTTTCTCCTTTTCACTTACACCACTATGTGACCCTCACACAAGCAGCGTTTCCCATATTCTGGGAACACGCTTACGCGTTCGTACGGACACTCAACACCCACACACAATACTTTCTCCATACAACACTGTAACATTTTATTCATGTCTTCAATGTATTTGTAATTCGTGTATTAATCTATTCGTTATTAATATATATTTGTTCGCATACATGTATATCGGTCTCGTTCGTTTTCTTTTGCCTTCCTTGGACTCCATTATAGTCCAACTTTCTTATGTAGCTGAACCGGCCAGCGGAAGCCTTAACCTAGAGATAACTCATCTTCTCTTCTTCCATTCACACCCCGCACGGTCCACTACAAATACGTGAACTAAACTGTAAACTATACTGAACACTTCGTTGTCCCTGCATTACTTACATGCACACAACTTCAGTGCATGTGGAAAAAAATGTCAAAAACAAATCTCAAATGCATATTCAGAAGACATTCAGTTATATAGTATTCTATATATTGATGAATTTATGAGGCGTCAGCAGTTCTGGAAAACACATTGGCCCCCTTTAGAAATACAGTCACATATTAATGAATTAATGAATGCGAATGGTACAGTACACTTTAAAGGTGTATTGTTGAATAAGGTAGTAGCGGGTAAAAAGACTTTTGATGAGAAGTGATAAGCTCCTGGTACCTTTGATCCGCTGACAATTTTTGGTAGGCGCGTATAAATCCAAAGGAATAATAAGACATAGAAATGAAATTAAATATGAAAAGTTCAATGCAACTTTAAGTGTTTGATTACTCACATTCTGCAGGGGCGAAAAGAATGCGTCTTTTCGCTCTGAAAAGTCACCGAGTCACTTTCGAATCTCGCGCCGCCTGTAAATCGTCAGAGGGCGATAATTCCAAAATCTCACCGCAGTGAGATTTTATTAATCAGTGGGAGGTACTCCAACAAGGTAAACTGTTTCAGCTTTACCGCAAAAGCTGAATTTGCTTGTCCGTTCCTCATTACTGTGAACTGTGCCAAGCATAGTCAAGCGTTTTCATTCCTGCGGCAACTGCTGCTGTGACGTCATATATGTTTCAACACAGACTACAGTAGTGGTAATATTAACCGTTTCCTTATAAGGAAACATTCGGCATTCATTGACCGATCAGTTTGTACAACGGCCGGTTGAAATTTATAAAATCCTTCTTTTAAAACAATTTTTCGGGAAAATAAGTTTCTCAAGTCCTTTAGCTATTATCGTTCTTTCCACTATTTACAGGGGTTTCCTTTCTAATATATATATATATTAATCGAATTTACCCCAAGCAAGGCAGTAAATCCACTAAGATACAAAGGGTTAATGGGTCTGAAAGAATTAAAAAACAAAAAACATTGTGAAAGAGCGAGAACAATAGAAGAGTAATCAGGAAGATACTAGATAACGATTGAAGTTACCATTTAATTTTTTCGAGATCAAAGTTGGCCAGAAAAGAGTTACACAAGCGACAAGTGCGAGAAATATCCCTGGATTTGTGTGGCTAATGTACATAGCGGTAACTATTAAAAAAAATCAATCTTCAGTTACTATGGTTAAACAGAAGAATGTCTTACCAAACTAATCGATTATTATGTATACCCTAATCGAATTTTGATAAATAAAGATTTTAGCGCACTAATCGAAAACGTATTAATCGAGGGATGCATGTATATGTATGTACTATTGCAAATGTTGAAAATGTACAAAAAGACTGACACGAGTCAGTTCCAGATTAGAGCTAAATGATGCTGTAAACATAAACTAACAATAGTGCCCCTACCCCGTCGACCCTTTCCTTGGCCTTGAGTTATTTCTGTCTTAATTACGTCAAAATATACACATAGTCAAAATATCTATTTGTTTATATTGTAAATATGGAGTAACTTAATGAGAAATTAACTTACCTGTTACTTCACACAATTCATATAAGCATGCAAGGGGTGAGAAGCAAGTGGAAGATTTATGTAATATGGGATGTTCGAGAATCTTTGGGACGCATATAAAGTTAAAAAAGAAAAGAAATGACAACTTACTTTTAAAATACGAAAAATGAGTACCGTTTTCATTGTTTAAGAAAAGTTAACATACAAAATGGGATAAATATATTTAATTTTGATGCAGCGGTTTAAACAGTAAAAACAAATATTAAGTTTTATCATAAACATAATCTGATCGCTACAAGGCATAAATCTGCAGTGATTATCCTGCTCATTGTTCATTGTATCATCTTAACACATGCATACACACACACACTATATATATATATATATATATATATATATATATATATATATTGTCATCCACAGACAGACTGTTTCGCTGTATCACAGCTCATCAGTGTGGCTAGACGTCCGGTTGCCTCTGGCTAGAATCGAAAACCGGCTGAATTCGCGTCAGTCGGAAATTTTACCCTGAAGCCGTTGGCTCACGGCAGAGAAGAAGGTGAATTTAAGCGTATTTATATTTAGATAAACACACAGTGACTGAGAGAACTCGATTCGATTTACCGAAGAGTCTTGCATTATTAGCCGTAATAGTCACTGTTTACAAACCCACACATCCTCCCTTTTTCAGGAGCATATATATATATATATATATATATATATATATATATTGTGCTAGCACGAAGTCACAAGTCATCGTGGCCGAGGGCTTGAATGTGTCTTTTTCAAATTGTTGATCACACTAGATAACACGCTCTTTCCAAGAAACTGTAACTAAGGTCTGCTCAGCATAGTTGCAATATAAACCACAGATTGGTTCTGTGGGTGTTGAATAAACACAAATGTGTCTGAACAAGCATCTGCAATAGGAATTGGCTAGCCCCGGAGATTCCAATACTGCAGCAGTGCCTCCCTCATTACACTAAAGTGGAAGGGTTAGTGGAATACTGACTCCAGCAGGACAGTGATCGCGGGGAGCCGGCAATTTTTGTCCTTGGCCCATATGTCCGCATATGAGCACCCCACATTAAAACATATCACATACTACCCTCGAGGGGAGGTGGGTAAATAGCACCTACTAGGTCCTCTCAAAAAGTAACCTGAGGAAAATTGTGATTGGTTCAGTCTGTTACTGCAGAGTTGGGGGTCCCTGCAGAGAATTCAGAGATGACATGCAATGCAATGCTGCAATAATTACATAAATGAGAAACCTATTTAGTGCATGAGATAAATGACAGCTTTGTCATGTCAATGTTTCATCTTCTGTTATATCTGGTAGTATTTGGGACATTGACAAAGTAATGTTTTTTTTCAAATTTTAGAATTCTATCAATTATTTTGTTTTGCTTGATGTCTTTTGGTTTGATTTTTCTGCAACGCACTCATGCTGCTAAGGAAAAGAAACTCATATGTAAAATTATTGTTAATCTCCTCTGAACTTTGTCAGTTAATACTGGCATGAGGGTATGTGGCTTTGAGGGTTCTCTCCAAACGTGGATTCTTTTTCTCATGAAGTGGTTAGAGATTATCTGACTTTTTCTTCTCGGGTTGGTTGCTTATATATCTTCTTGTCATCTGGTTATTCTACATGTGTACATCTTAAGTGCAGCTAGGTTGACCACCTATTTACACGCCAAGGGCAGCCACTGAGCTACAAATCTGCACATAGTAGCTTGGAGGTCATCATCTTACTCAATCAGCTATGTAGGTCACTTGAGGCTCTGGTGTGATGCTGAGTGCAAAGTCTACTTTGTTATCTCTTAGAGTGTGCTCAGTACATATTAGGGCCATTCCAGATTGACACCTCTTAGAAGAAAGATTCCTTAATGACATTAAATTCAATTCAGATCATCCTATTACTTTCTAGTGCGAATCACATACTACATATATCCTTAGAAATAGTGAAGGTGGAGTGTACATGTCTTACTTATGATGTAGATATTTGTTTACAATTTAATTACATATTTGTTGGTTAAATTAAACAGCTAGACTGACTATATTTCCCATTCATTTAATCTTTATCACCTGTAGATGACCTTGTCATGCCTCTTACATTTTCTACAAAAATATTGGCTCCTGAAAAATTAATTTTGGTTGAGCTCTTTGGTTTGAGGTGTGAATTTGTAAACAGTGACTATTTAAGCTAATATAGCATGACTCTTCGGCAGAATTGAGTCACTGTCAGTCACTGTGTGTTTATCTAAATCTAAAAATAAACACACTAAAATTCACCTTCACCCCTGCCGTGAGCCGACGGCTTAGTGGTAGAAGTTCCGACTGACGCCAATTCAGTCGGGTTTCGATCCTAGCTAGAGGCAACCGGACGTCTAGCCACACTGATGAGCTGTGAAACAGCGAAACAGTCTGTCTGTGGATGACAAAAATATATATATATATATATATATATATATAAATTATATATTTATTTACCTATACTCAATGTCTTTATTTTTGCACTTGGCGTTATGTTTGTCGAGGTGGAGAAGGAATTAACCTCCACAACAGTAATAACAACAACAAAGTTCTGTCTTCCAGGTTATCCATTTCCGCCTCCACAACAATCTGCATAAATGGTTTTGAATTCTATGAAGGCTGGAAAGTAATTATTGAGCAGCTTCCACCCAGAATTGGCAGCAATTCTCCATTTTTGGTCTAATTAGACTTATGTAGATAAAGTATGGCAGAAGTAACAGTAGAAGGAGCTACCCATTTTACCAGCTCCTTTAATGATAGCTTGTGTGTGTATATATATATATATATATATATATATATATATATATATATATATATAATGCAAAACTCTTCAGTAAAATAACTTGTAGCACTCCGTCTGATTGCCGTTTGTTTACATTCATTAAAAACAATATGCTAGATTTAGCAGTTTCTCTCTTTTGAATGAAGATAGACAGAGTTTCTACCAATGAGCTGACACCAAATCAGTTGGGTTTTGATCTGGGCTTGAGGCATTCGGATGTCTAGTCACACTGAGGAGCTACGATACAGCAAAACAGTCCTGTCTGTGAATGACATATATATGTGTGTGTGTGTTCTGATATCTGGAGTGAACTTGATGTAAGTAGATATTCAGAGCTTGGAGCCTCAATGAAAATGAAACAGGTTCACCATGACTGAAGAAAATTTGAACAGTAGTAATGAAATAATAATAGCTTGGTTTTGTGGGTATTGAAAATACAGCAATGTTTAACCTTTATACCCATAAAAAAACAATGTGTCCAAAAAGACAGCTATTCGCTTGACACTACTATTGCTGTTTACACTGTTGACTTGCACGTAATCCCATTTTCCACACTGTGTTCACATCCATTCATAGATCTTTAGATTAGAGAAAATCTACCAAATGATATAACTTTTTGTAAGTATTTAAAACTCTAAGGTATCAAATGATTGATTGAAACAGGAATGGATAAAATAATGTGGTAATTGTCAAAGTTTCAGAAAAATATTTTTTTTTTACTTTGGACGTAAATAAAGCAAGTAACACACATCATTCTATTTTTGTCAATTTTTATTTACTCATAGAATAATCACACTTTTGTAAATATTCTCAAAGTATCTGTCTGCTGACCACACCATCTTTTACTGTTTTATTTACAAGGTCAAGGAAGACATACTTCACTATCATGTCTTGTTCAGACATAGTTTCTTTTTTTTTTTTGACAGATTGTGTCTCCTTAGACTGACATAAAACTCTTGAGAAGTTTGAAATGAATTCGGAGTCACTCTTCATCAAAAGCACTTTTTTTTACATGATCAAACCCTATGGTTACTGCAGATTTTACATATAAATTATGTTAATTACTTTGAGTTGCACTGCCAATCTTTGAATAAAGAAAGAAGAAACATTTTGATTTTAATTTTCATTAAAATAGGTTTCATAATTAATGTAACCATATCCAGCACATTAAAGTCAAAGTAGGCTGATATTTTTCAAGAATGGATTTTCTTTCCTGATGTCAAAAAACACTTTCACCAATTGCCTTCATTATGGTATCCTTGAAATGAACTTTGTAATTATCTTAGACATGCAAGTAGATTTTTTGGAGTCACTTCTAATTTTTAAAATCAGGCAGAAATAAAATCTCTTCAGTAATTTATAAAGTGAGGAAGCAAAACTTGCAAATTTCCTAAAACCTTCAAAACTCATTATGCTTAAAACAGGAAAATTATGACAAACGAATGGTAAAAATCATAGATAATATCAAAGCAATTTATTCAGTTCATTTATTTTCAATTACAGCCTGAACATGTCCTTGAAAACTGCAACTCTTAACAATGCCTTTGGACATCTTGGCCCACTTCTACTTGATGGCACCTTTGAATGTATTTATGTAGGAGTTCAGTCTTGTTCAAAAATGCCCCACATGGTATTGTCTAGTGGGTTCAATCCCAGGCTGGAAGACGTCTAGAAATCAATAAAGTTAGCTTTTTACAAATTCTGCACCTTCTTGGCAAAACATGGTACATCAAGATTTTGTATTAGGCATCAATACCCACCTTTTCTTTAAGCTTGTAAGCTTCAATGGCTCAAAATAACATCGTCTGTAAGACTTTCTCATCAAAGGACATTTTAATAGTGGACCCATAATTCTTTAGATACCTTTAGATAGCATTTTCACTTTGTGGACGGACTACATAGTGAAGTACTTTTGCAACATTTTTATGACTTAAGGCTATTATGCATGGCCATTTATTGGAGTTCACTTCTTGCTAGGCAGCTGTTTCATGCATGGATATTTTGGAGTTCTTTGCAATTAGGGTCTTGAGGGCTTTAATGAAGTTCCTTGGTGACCCTGATACTACCCAACATTCTTTGGAGGCTGTTGTCAATATCTTGGATCTTCTTGCAATTGTAGATAGTGTACAAGGGCAACACACTCTCCATATTGAGGATGGTTTTAAGGTCAATTTTTGCACACTCCCAATTCAAATCCCAGCAATTAAAGCAGAACTTTATACTTTGCATTAATCTCCACTAGTGAGATAATATTCCTAGGGTCATTTTCTATTAAAATATATGAAAATACATACAATCAAAGCCACACATGAATCTCAAAATTAAGACAATTATTATTTCCAGAAGGATAGCAACAAGCTCTTCATAGCTCTTCATATTAAAATTCATCAAGTTTGTAAATAATTCTTACAATGGAGTTCATTTATTGTCTTTATGATTGACATAATTTCCATCATAAATTTTCATTCCAAATCTGAAAAACAAATGAGAAAACTAATTTAAATATGCATATAAATGATAAAGAGAATCAAATTAAACATGTTTGGTTTCAATGACCTGTCATCTCAATACTTTGAGATTTTTCAACCTAAATTGTTGCATTATTACTTTCACTATTAAATGATTTTAATTCATTGAAGTAAAGACAAAGCTACTGTTTATAATTTTGAAAAAACTCGTTATCATTCCAGGAATTGTCCAGTAATGACGTAATCTACATAAAGAATCAATCAATAGTCTAATTAAACTAAAAAAAATGTTATATTTTCATTCAACTATAAAAATAAAGATTATTTTCATTATCACTCTGTCATAATTCCATGAAATTATGAAAATATTCTAAAACTTTCTTACAAAAATATGAAGAATTGATATTGAGTCATATTCACAAAATATAACGGTTGATTGGAAAGAGGCTAGGAAATTTGATTATAAAGTTTCATTTAAACTCTTCCACAAAAATTATTAATTCATTGAATATTGATCAATAATTGAATGCAATTTTAGAGCCAAATCATTTTTTACAATGGTGTTCACTTGAGGTAGTGTTACAGAGTAACAGGAACAGTTTATAGGGATCTGTGGGGACAATAATAGTTAAGCCTAGACTTTAAAATGTTAAGATCGTAATGATCAGGGAAGCATCTTGGGAGATGTTTCCAGAAAGCAGCAGTTTGTTGGAAGAAGCTGCTTGAGTGGAAATTACATCTCTTGAATAGAATGAGAGTGGTTCACGATAACACATGTAGTACGGCAGGTCTTAGCCATGAAGCTTAGAACTGGTGGAACTGTCTGAACATTTTCCATGGAAATAGTGATAGAGCATTGAAAGGACTGTGACATTTCATCAGGGGAAAAAGGGCTTGTAGGGTGGAAAATAATTTGTTGCCTACAAGGACATGGAAATACTTTAGATTCTATCGAGACTTGAAAGTGAGGACTGAGCAGCTCCTGCCCATATATGGTAACAGTACACCATCTTTGGCCTGCTGATCTGGCTCTTGTAAAGGTAGAGGATGCCAGGAGGAGTTAGGGAACCAACCACTTTGCCAGCATCTTTAGCAATGGATTGCAGGTACGAGTTTTACTTGAGGTCTGGGTTGAGTTCAACAAGGTTTATTCATGAAAGATGTAAATATTTTTAATTTGGCTTTGACACTGAGATGGTTACAAAATAGTATTTTGACACTGAGATGGTTACAAGATAAATTTAAATTAAACTGATGGAAGGTAAAATTGAAACACCCTGAATGACAATACTGATTTTGACTTGGATATAGTAAATATAGTAAATGTATGAAGATTTTCTGATAAAAATTTACAAAGTCTGCATCCAACTTGTGATATAAAATTCATAAAACCATAGCATTAGACAGTGATAAGAAAGACTGGATGTACATTCCAGATAATCACGATATATTATTGGCATATGAAGGGTGAACTTTTTAAAATCAAATCTTTGGCTTGTTACAGTATTTATCATTTACACAAAGACCAAAGTTAGTACAATCTTAATTATAAATAATATATATGTCACAATATGGTGGGGGATGTATGGGTAGTGTCATGGTAGGTAATGTGAAAAATGAAATTGCAGAGATGAATTCAAATTTTGGTTGATTCTATTTTGTTCACTTTGCACTAATGCCCTTAGAAAGGCATGAATCTATCTTTCCCTAGGTATGAGTTAAATTGCAGGGCAGACTGGATTCTTTTGCTTTGGAGGGAAGCTAGACTAGGAGAAAGAAAACAGGATTCAAAATTTTGTAAATTTTAGCACAGATTGAGATCTTTAGATTTAGTTAGGCCAAGCAGTTAAGAAGAACTCTCAATTTAAACCCTTGTGATGATACGCCACTACACAAGCTGTGATGACATCCAAGGTTGGCTGTATGCGTGTACACCCAGTTCACTATGTTCACAGGTTTGTCTCACTGGCCATGATCGAATTCAGCAAAGAATAACAATAAATGATTTTCAAGACACTGGTTGTGAAATAGCAAACAATACGATTTCTCACTTAACTGGCAATGTCTTCCTTTGGCTTCCTGTTATCTTACTAACTTCTGGCCACAGAAAAAGGATCCTTACACTCACTGCCTGTCTCGGTGACTGCTGACTTATTCACTGTTGATCCTTTCCTTACTGACTGTTTATATGGATAATGGCTGGGGTCCCACCACCCATATCCATCTAGTTGTGTTCCGGAGAAGGAATCCACTCATTCAGCTTTTGGGTGGTCAGTTTTTTCAAAGGTCTCTACTTTTATGATTATCTAAAATTACTAACAAAATTTTATGTTTGCCAATTGAAAGGTGAGCTGGAGACAGGATGCCTGAAAAATCCTGGTCATTAAATTAACTCAAAGATGAGCTGGAGACAAGATTCCTAAGAAACTCTAGTCATTAAAGTGATTTAAAAGGAAAAAGAATCTATCTATCTAAGGATGTATGAGAAATCCTTACACTCTTATATTTATGCGGGTTTGAATTTAGTGTTGTTGTTCTTACAGGGAGGAGTGAGCACTTTAGCCTTGGTTGGTAACCAGTCAAGGAGAACAACAACTCTGAATTTGAAACCAGTCTGAAGAAGGATGTGTGTCATTAGGCTATCTTTCTCTAGATACACTCACCTGGTTCTACAAAAGCGATACATGTGGTGCCCATAGGTTCCTAATGGGTTACAGGACTTGTGAATATAGAGCTGGAGAAAAATGTTCTGAGCTTCCACAGGCTTATAGCTATTGTCTTCTACAATTGCATTATGAATTTGAAATCATTTTCCTTGTTACCAAGTTTTAGCAACTGTAATCATAAAAATGGTTGGCTACACTGATACCAAAAAATGGTAAACCAAGTTCTGGCTGATACTGTTTATTGTCACACTAGTAAGGCATGAACGAATTTCTGCCTGTTCTTTAGTCTATCTTAAGAAAAAATGTTATGTTAATGGCATGATGGTAGATGTAGAAAAAAAGTCAGTGAGCAAGCACTTAAGCAAACCTCACTCAGCTATAACAACCTTATCAGCCCAAGCAACAAAAACAAAGCCGCTACCATCATTGTTAACCATGGCATAATTAGTATTACAGTTTAAATTTATTAATTCACTAGCTGCACATTTTGGGACTCAATCTTCCATATATAATACTAGAATTGTAACAGTTGATTTTTTTTTCTCGAGAGACGTCCATGATACAATATGATAAATGTTAGACTTTGTTATAAATTTCTTATGTGAAACAAAAACTAAATCCAAAGTAAATGGGAATATTGATATTGAAGGTTAGTAAAATGCTTCAATAACATGTTCATCTTAAATGACCATTATCAGCTTTATATAAACTAATTTCTTTTCTGAGAAAATTAAATGATCAAAAATATTACCTATGTTAGATTTTATCTATCTGTATTTACCCACAAAATAGCCAAAACAGTAGATAAAAAATGCACTAAGAATGCAAAAACTGGTTTACAACTGAATAATATTGTTTGACTTGGAGAAGGATGGGCTCCTCCAGGTTTACTTGCCCAAGACCTGCTACACATGAATGAATACCTTTACAATTTTCAACCCAGATACTGACTGACACACATCAGGGACATGTGGAGGAATCTGGTCAACTGTTCAAGTGTACAGCAACCCTGCAACCACACTTAGTAATGAGTGGTTTTTATTGATTTGTTTTTTTCTTTTTTTTTACGACTTATCAACCCTTTTTGGATTATTTAAAGCTGAAACCTATTTTGGATTGTAAGAACATTAATTTTGTGCATGTGAATATTGCATCAACAATTTTTTGAGAATAACAATGACATTTTCTGATACAAGTCCTACTATTTAACCCATAGCCGGGGGAGAGGATGGATTCATATCTTTCCCAAAGGTATTTGCATGTGAATGTAATGAACCTGAGTGGGATTCAAACTTGGTTCTTCAAATTCTCATTCCAAGCCACTAAAGACTGCATCACTCACACATCCATCACTTGGTCATGAAACTGATGATGATGATGATGATGATGATGATGATGATGAGGAATACTGTGGGGTGCATCCATGTGCAACTGAAAAACTCAATTTTTCAAGGGGTGTAACTATCAAATATTAATTATGGAGACCCATGATTGTTGACGTCCAGAAAGGACATGAAACACAAAAGACAATCTGTTATTTATTTATTTAGCAATCCAATATGTCACCTGGTTGTCTATAAAAAAAATTTAAAAAGAACATTTGTGCATGTTTACAAGCAAAATTCTTATCCATGCAAAAACTCAGAAATATTTTTAATTTTAAACTAATGTTCACCCAATACAAGGTTCAAGAGCCAATCAAGGTAGATGTATTGAAGTGAGTGATATAAATGTATGTGTAGGAAATAGAAAGTGAAAATTATAAGGATATGGAGAATAGGTAATGATTGACACTTGACTTGAAGAGATTTAAATTATAGCATTTAGGGAAGCATCTACTAAGGAGTCAGCTCCACAAAGCAGCAGTTCTTGGAAAAAAATGCTGTCTAAGTAGAACTTCTTCCTCACAATTGGAATATGGTGTTTGGAGGATGAGAGTGGTTTAACACCATGTGAAATCATTTTCATGGTAGGAATATATTTGGTATTTAATAATTTGGTAATTATTTAAAAACATTTTTTAAAGCTGGAAATATTGACGGGCAGGATTATACGAGAGGCAAGTGGATAGAGCAACAGACTATAATGTATTAACAAGTCCGAAAAGAATAGGAATAAGTAAGCTTTTCTTAAGGAGAAAAGGCTTCAGGATTTGCTAATGAAAATAATAGCAAGACAGCAATTTTCCAAGTGTAGCTTAGATGTGGCACAAGACTGAAAGTAGAGGACATGCAGTGAGGATCGAACTCAGTATTCAGTCGTAATTGTTCTAGTGAGACAAGCTTGCTAACCATTACACTGCCTTGAGGTGTTCGTCTGAAAATAATAGCAAGACATATTACCTTTGTAGCAGCTCTGTGTACAATTGTGTGTCGAATATAAAGCTGTTCTCTATTGGTGGAATAGCCTCCTCCAACTACAGTGGCACATGGAATACCATGTGAGGCTAACAATTTCAAAACATAATAATCACGGTCAAAGAGGCCTGAAATAAAAAGAAATATTACATTTAATAATAGTAAATATATTTCTATAGATATACAAGGAAAGAAAAAATAGTCTGACACGTCAACACCATGCTGTGGCTAATTAACACTGTAATCAACACCGAAAAGTAGTGTCTCCCGTAGGCATCCCCTGATAAAAACACAGGTGACAGTTATGGCTTTTACTTGAATAGTGTTATATGCACATGGAGTCTTTGGAAAGCTAATGTGTCTTCAACAAAAAAGACCTGAACTGAACAACGAAAATTATGTTCTATAATACTGGTGTCATTTCAATTTTGCTATATGTCTACGAAACCTGGATTCTATATCATTTCGCAAGCAAATCTTTGATCAATTTTGAACATCAAATGAGAATACTATGTGAACATCATCAAAGTCATAGCATCCAATTGCTGATCATGAAACACTGTCTTCAATGATCAGAACATATAGTAAAAATGGAAGAGTCAAGATTACTACAGCAAGTCTTATTTAGCAAGCTCACTTTAAGGAAAAGACCACAGGACTGCCCTCTTCAAAGATACAAGGACCAATTTAAAACAACACTGAAAACCACTGGACTTGAGCCTAAATTGTTTGAAACACTGTATCAATTGGCGCTGTTCCATCACCATCAGAACCAAACACTTAAGCCACTTTGAAGGAAAAATCAAATGACAAGAAAGAAATGCTCAAGAGAATGAACCTCATCCTCCAGCATGCAGTCAATGCCATGGACTCTTCCATCCAAGGACTAGTCTACTTAATCATCAATGCCATCATTATAAAGGAAGTGATTAACAAAGAAATTAAATTCTTGGATAAAAGGTAACGCTACCAATGACGACAACTATATTAAATGATTTTATTTATAAACAACTGTACTCAAATTTGACTAAAACTAAAACAACTCCACTCCTAATGTCAGTGTGGCTTAACCTCTTCCACACCAATTATTTTGGGAAAAACATTTCATTTTTAGACAAATTTTTTTATTTGTTTTTTAATATAGTAACTAAGAAACTGAGGCATTTTGAAGTACCCGAGGGGTGGCTAACATCCCTACCAGACATAAGAGTTGACAAGTGGACTCATTTCAAGCTCAGAAGGGCATAAAATTAATCAAGATTGACACATAAATATGTCTGTAGCTGGTTTGTGAGTGCTATATTTTGGACATATTTATTCGTCCATGCCTGAAAAAGACTCTTTTGGTAAAAACATATATACACATCCAGGCCAAACAAAGGGTTAAGTAAATAAAAAATGAAAAAAAGAAAAAAAAACATAAAATTACACTAATTAATGAACAGTTATTAAATATGTTATTTCATACTATTTTTCTATTTAAGAATTCTACCAATTCTGCCAGTGTTAAATAATAGTTTCAGACTATTATTTTTTAGTCGCAGTGTATTTATCTCAGACCTTCTGAGTCTGATCTCGGGTTCAGCTGGTAGACAAAATAGGGATGTTGATTTTGATTAGATGAACCGAACGTGGGAATGTTAGAGTTGGAAAGTGTTTTCAAGGAGTTAAGTTTTACACTTCATACACATGTCTCGGGGAACTTGCTCCCCAGTGGAGTGGGATAGCAACCCTACTGGCTAGTTAAAAATGTACACATTGACGTGGTTAATAAAATAGATATGTTTAAAACCCTTTTTGTTGAAGTTTTACCTCTGAAGAAACCAAATAGTGATCACCTGACCGGGAGAAGACAGCAGACAGAAGAAAGAAAAGAGAAGACAACTTTATTATGATCGCCTCCATCAACCAAAAGACTGCTCGCAGCATGAAAGGGCTATAAAACACTAGCTTAGTTACATTAAAATGTACTTCTTTTCTCTTTATTAGACTAAAGCATAACTTAAAGAACTAGTTAACGTTTTCACTGCTGTAAACATAGATATATATCTTTATTAAATTTACATTGCCTGCTGTTGACACAGTGAAATGTTGGTCCTCAATATTTGTGTTATAAACTGATTAGTGTTTGGTGTTATTTCCAAACCAGTGTAGACATATAGTAGCATACAATTCAATTTGTTTTGTGAAGTACTTTTAGTACATTGCATGTGGGGGTGTTATTTAGCTTAGTCAGTATTGCATTACTGCATAGTATCTGGTTGAAACCAAAATGGTGGCTCTCATGAGAAACTGCAGTCAGCCTCTTTATAGTCACTGATTTCCAGTAAATAGTACATCATGCCAGACATTAAAATCCAAACATTTTGTTGATAATGAGAGACAAAGGAATAAATTTAGATAATTCTGGATGTTCAGAAAATATATCTTTGAATGTGTATGAAATAAAATTGTTTTCTATGATTTTCTGAAAAGAAAGAACAGTTTTCTTGGTTCAAGTCCCCTACAAAAATATTTAAGAAGCAAAACGTAACAAATATTTTTCATCAATTTCTTTATTTGTTGGATTTTCACTATTCCGGTTTCATTGCAAATATGATTGGTTATTTCCCAAGTAGTCATGTCAATCAGAGATAATAAAGAAAAGAGTCTATGGAGAGCCATAATCTCATTTGTCCTGAAAGGACATGGCATTAAAAAAAAAATCAAATCATATCTTAGTTGTTATTGTCACAGAAAGAGACCCACGAAATCACTCCTGGCTGATTGTATGTGCTGTGAAAAATTACGACTGTCGATAAAATTAACTTAAAATAATAAAGATAAAAATTGGAAAATTAAACAAAACAATTAGTGCATATGTTATACTGTATTAATGTAATCAGCAGGTCAAGCATAGAAATGAGCCCCATGTGGGAGCCTCTGGATAGACATTAAGTTGATGGTTCCAAAATTACACTAACTGATTGTCTTCTCATACAACAGCTCAGTGGATAAAAAAAATATTGGTTAAGTTCATCTAGGTACATCAGTTCAATCACTGCAAACTTATGTTGCATTTTCTACTTTCATGTAAACATTAATAAAATCAAGTACAAAAGAACAGTAACAAAAGAGGAATATTGTATTTTTTTGGCAGAGCTTCTATTGAAAATGGTAAATAATGTGATTTCTTTACTTTTTATTTTAACCACATTTAGGTATGCTAATTTATACTTCTTTCTTAAACTGTAAAGATGAATCATGGATTTTCCCCAGGATTATTTTTTAGCTATTTTTATTATAGGAAAAATGCAATATTTACCTTGGTCAGACAGATTGAGATATCCAAGTTCATCATTGACATGGGGATCAACTCCAGCATCATAGAACACAAATTCAGGTCGAAATGTATTTAGTACATGAGGTAGGTGTTCTTTAAGAATAGCCAAATATTCCGAATCCTTTAAAAATAAAAGATGAAAGGAATATTATAATTTTTTTACTGATATTTAAATTATAGAATATAGGTATCAGATGTGTGTAAACATACTCAATGATGTATTTGAAAAACTAGAAATTAAATAAACAGATGAAAACTAGTATTTTGCTAGAAACTTTTACACACACCTAATAAATATGTTACTTGTGAAAAAGTGCTCCCACATTTTTTGTTTTTAATTACAGATTCTCAATTGTTCAGCTGTGTTCAAAATAATTACAAAAATAGAAAAAAGTTCAATTCTATTTTGAAATCAGTTTGATACTTTTATTTAGAAACCTGTTCTAAACTTCTCTTAATAACATCTTTAAAGCAGTAAATTCTTCCTTCAGCTATAATTTAGATATCAAATTCATTCATACTATGAAGCTACCAAGTTAGCCCCACTTACTTCACGAAAAACGTCACTAGAGGACGCTTCTTAAGCCTATAAATAGACAGTGACATTCACTGTCATCCTCTCTTTTCTATTTTTCTCTTACATGGTAAAATGTAGGTTACACATGAAGAAAGGCATCTGACACTGGGGCATGTACGCATGTACCTTTCACTTCAATTTCATTTACTTCTCTCTAGGACTTCTACATGAACACCTTCACATGTTTTCTTCTTTCATATTCATTGTTTTGTCACATGCAGCAGTCTTCTGTTATTCTCTATACATACCTTTTTGTTAACAATACATACATTGTCATTTGTTTATATATATATATATATACATATATATAGTTTTGTTGTTACTTTATTCATTTATTACCTGAATTCACATTTGGCAGGGATTGGCAGGCTGGCATTTTTGTAACTATGAATTTTATGTGTGATCCACCCCCTCCACCACTAGGCAGAATAAGAGATTAACAACAATAACTAATAATAAACAGAACAGTTATAACATTATAATAAATCTTATATGACCGAAGGTTTGTCCTTATTATAGATCTTAGCAACCTTGGCATATTTTTTTATTTTTTTATTAAATTAACTTTGACCTTTTCTATTTAAAGGAAGTGCTTTATGCTTTCTCTTTGGTGCATCTCTATATCCAGCTTCACAACTGTTGGGCTTTGGGCCCTTCATGAAATAAAACTTCTGAATTGTTTATGTTTAGGGTTGATCAAGGAACAAACTGAAACTGGAAGTAATGTGAGAAATCAGTGTATATAAATATGAAAAGATGGTATTAGTAAAAGATGAAAGAAAAGTTTTAAAGAAACAGAAAAATGTAAGTGGGTGAAAACATGAATTATAATCACATACCTCTATGAAATTTTCAAGTTCAATGTCTAAATCACTTTTTTGTTTTGTGAGAGGAAAATTGTTTTGGCAGTGCATAGACAGGGTAAAAACATCAAGATCATTCTGGAAGATGAATGCTGTACCATCTCCCTAAAAATACAGGAAGTACAACATGAATGAATTAACTTTTAATCTTTGGCATTTATTTTGTTCACCAAAATGTTTGTTCTTCTACTGCAAGTAACTTGGATCTCCAAACAACAGTACATTTGAAATTAATTTTTGTGTTGTCGTATCCTGCTATGGCAACAGTAAAAAAAAATCATAATTTAAATTGAGAACAAACCTACTGCATTTATTGAGTAAGGTTTTGGGGAAGTCATACTTGTAAATAATGCAGAATGATAAAGGTTAATATGCCCTCAAGTTGAATAATTGTAGACTAGTGATACTCAAAAGAAGGACGCTTGGCTGTCAGGACAAAATTCCAGATTTAAAATTAGCAGTTTTAGCCAGGTTAAGGAGTTAAGTTGAGGCAACCCAGGATTTTAATGGGAGATATGGGACACTGAGAACAATTCCTTTATATTATGAAATTCAAATATCATTAAAAAAATATGTGTGTTTATATATATATATATATATATATATAGCATAATGAGAAGCCATGTATACTTTCTTGATATGTATATAATATGGATAAAACAACTGAAAAGTTGCAAATTAAAAGAAAAAATTGGGTGCTTTTTTGTGAAAGTATTCAATTATATGTTTTTAAAATAAATAAATACTTTCACAAAAAAAGCACCCAATTTTTTTCTTTTAATTTGCAACTTTTCAGTTGTTTTATCCATATTATATACATATATATATATATATATATATATATATATATATATATATATATATATATATATATATATATATATTTCATTAAAAACGACTAACAAGGTGCTTTTATTTAGTTTTTTATATAATTTCTCGTGCGATCTAATAAAGTTTTTCTTTTCAGAGGATAAATTATATAAAAATTGTCCGAATGTTCTTTTTTTCCGAGCGCTTTCGGCTATACATTTAGCCATTTTCAAGGATTATATTTCAACTGTTAGAATTAGAAATAGTTTGTTATGGCTAAATGTATAGCCGAAAGCGCTCGGAAAAAAAGAACATTCGGACAATTTTTATATAATTTATCCTCTGAAAAGAAAAACTTTATTAGATCGCACGAGAAATTATATAAAAAACAAAATAAAAGCACCTTGTCAGTCATTTTTAATGAAATGTGCTTGAAAGAAGGATTGCTGCCTAAATACACAAATATATATATATATATATATATATATATATATATATATATATATATATATGTGTGTGTGTGTGTGTGTGTGTGTGTGTGTGTGTGTGTGTGTGTCTGATACCACAGCAGAACTTATAGATAATTTTAAACAGACAAAACTGCATCTTTTTGCCTTAAAGAGGCAATCTTTTTTTTTGTCCAACACCTCATCAGAAAGGTCATTGGTGAATAGTATAATGCAAGAGAATCACTGGATAATAGACAAACTTGGAGGAGACAAAAAAAACTGAGGTGTTGGCCAAAAAAAGGTTACCTTTTTAAGGGAAAAATATGCAGTTTTGTCTGTTTAATATCTATCTATCTATCTCTCTCTCTCTCTCTCTCTCTCTCTATATATATATATATATATATATATATATATATATATATAGAAATATATATGATAAAAATATATTTTAAGTTATGCCATATTTATAGTTTAAAGTACTCAATATTAGGGATAAAGCTATGTAAATATAAAAGTGGACACTGAGGTCAACACCCAGTGATAACAGTGTTACATGTATAATCACAATGGCCTGAATATTGAATATTTAAGCATTATACAGACTGTCACTGCTGGGTGCTAACCTCAATGTTTACAAGTTTACATATAAATATATAATATTACAAAGCTATATTCATTTTTGGGACGGAAAAAAGCAATAGAAAATAATATAAAATGTTTGATTGAAATTAGTTAAAGCATAAAAAAAATACTGGTTTATGCATACAAATAATTAAACCAGTTTTATTAAATTAGACTGAAAATGTTTATCAGTTTATATTTTTTTCAATTTACAGTTATATTGCAATATTGTATATTAGCAATGTCATAAAGAAAGTTTGGCAAACTTGGATCTTTGTGCTTGAAAAGAAACAAAGTTTCAAAAGGAAGGTTTTTCCATTGACACAGTTATTTTAACTACCTTTACTCCTTGGCAACAAAAATTAGATTGTTTATTTCCATTATTTATTTATTATATTATTTATTGGAATGGTAGATAAATAATCAGCTAATTACCAATCAACCTGAAATTTATTAAATGGTAAATAATAAGGATTTCTTTATAGTTGGTTCACATATTTTAATGATTCAGTAAATGTGTATAGATTTATGGATAAAAAATTGTTCTCATGTTTATTTCTTTATCAATTGGTAAATGATAAATATTGTATTATATTAGTTTTAATACAATTGTATTAGTTTTTAGAATGTTGTAAATGTACAATTATTCTTGTAAATAAACAGTCTAATAAAAAAATAGCATTTAATATTTGTCTTGTAAATTCTCAAGAAAAAAAAATGTATAAATTCACTTTTATATGTTTAGGTTTTATTACAATTCTAATCATTGCTTTTTTGAAATGATAAACATTTCCAAGGAGTGAAGGTAGTTAAAATAATAGCAGTGTCAATGGAAAAATGTCCTTTTGAAACTCCATTTTTTTTGTGGGCACGAAAGCCTAAATTTTCTGAAAAGTTTTTATTAGCTTCATTCTAGCATATTTAGGAATGTTACTTTTCAAATTTCAATATATAAGTGACATCATGTATAAAATGCTTTCACAAAGCTTAACAGGACGAATATATCATTAAATATTTTACATGCATTTTAAATATTATATATGCATTTCCACATGTGAAATATTTAATATGGCATGTTTCTTTTCTGCAGCATTTCTTATACAGAATATTGTTGTTTTTTTTGTCCATACCTGATGAACATCAAGGTCAACAATGAGGATCTTTTTGGCCAGCCTTTGTTCTTTTAACTGAGAAGCAGCAATGGCAAGATCATTAACAAGACAAAAACCAGATCCATAACTAGGGAAAGCATGATGTGTTCCTCCTCCTGTGCTACAAGCAAGGCCCTTCTGGAGTGCAATTTGGGCAGCTAATAAAGTACCTCCTGCAATTAATCAGAAAGCAAAACTGTAAATGAATAAAGATAAAATTTGTCTCAAAGATGAAATGAGAAAGAAATCTTATTTCTAGAATCCACAAAACATTATCTTCAACACTGATTTTGTTAATTTTGAGCAGTGGAATCTCCACTGCTCAAATCCACCAAATTTTGAATTATCATCTTGTAATTTTTTTCCCACAATTATATTTATGATTTATACATATGATTCAAACATTCACCAAATCCTCCTTTAGAGACCAAGTGTTTCCTCTGAGAAGCATTGGATAACCTATGACTATGCTAGTCTGTCTGTCTGTCTGTCTCTCTCTCTCTTGTGCACACACATTGGGTGTTAATTGGATGTAGAATAGTATCTGAACAAAAGTAGAGATAAAGCAACAAAGCTTTTACAGCAATGCATTTTGCCTCTGTCTTGCAGGCATCCTCAGGATGAAACAAAGGACAAACTGTGTGTAAGTGGTATAAAGTTTGTACAAGACAAAAAATTAATGTGATTGATAGTTTTGACACTTGCTTCTTCTTCTTTCTTCACATCGTCCTCTTTCCCTTCTATTACACCCAACATTATGCATTTGTTTATTTATTTTTGAAAATAATAATGTAGCATTCTTTAGTTTGTTTTTTAAATTATAAAAGCATTAGGTAGTCATTTGATAAAAATCACCTGAGCATACTGTAAGGTTGAAATGAAGGTAGTAGATTCAACTGACCTTCTGATTTTTAAAGTATATATATATTTGGAATCATCCTTCTGCAGACCTTCTGGAATGGTGCTACAGAGCCACAAACAAAGAACTGTAACAAATAACAGAAACCAAAATTACTTGAGACCTAAGATCAATAACTAAAAATGGTTTTGAGCGAATGAATCCTATATGTTATAAAGAAGAGTATCCTTCATTTACACTATTTTCATACAAACTATTGTCCTCATCTTTGTCGTTGTTATAACAAACAACAATAAAGATGAGGACAATAGTTCGCATGTAAATAGTATAAATAAAGATAACTACTTATCACAGAAATTCAGACAAAAAAAACAAAGACCATCCTTCATTGGATCTTATGGCCTGACATTACAGAATCCCAAATAAAGTCAATCCTCAAGGCTAATCTCTTTTCTTCCTCCTTTTTTTCTTGACATATTCTGTCAACGGCGTCCAATCCATGCAAAGACGTATGTATTGTTATCATATTTCCTATGTTGTGGTCGAGGTTTTTCAACTCTTCGCTTAACCAGTTTAAGAAGTGTCCTGAATATCTCAAAAATAGAAACTGCCCAGGTGTTTATCCCTTTGATCAAATTCCTGCTGTAGAGTTTGCATTTTTAATCTTCTTCTTGTTATAGTTGTTTCTCTTCATCTTCTTTGGCCGAGTAGTTAAACGTTCGCTTTCCGACCGTGAGACCCGGGTTCGAATCTCACCATGGTTGATTTATCCAGAATGCGACTTTTTGATAATTATCGGCCAGAGAGAGTGATCCAAGTGTGGATCACAATTGGAAAGAACGTGGAAACCGTACCACAGTTTGACCTCAGCTATATGAATTAAATTGGGTAAATGAAATTTTCTTTGATGTTTGTGTTAGCACGAAGTCACAAGTCATCATGACCAAAGGTTTGAGCGTATTGGCCTCGTTCAAATTGTTGATAACATCAGAAACTTTAACCAAGGTCTTCTCAACATAGCTGCAGTATAAACAACAAATGATCGCTGTAGGTGTTGAAAACAAACCTGCCTGAGCAGGGGTCTGCAGCAGGGATTGGCTAGCTGCCCTGGCAGATAGGCATACTCGAATACAAGTGGTCATTATTATTATTATTTGAAGTTTTCTACATTTGATGTTTGATATAATTCTTTAGCAATTCAGAGATTTAAGGAAAAGAAAGTGGATTCTTAGAACTTATTACATGTGGCACAAGGCCCAGAGTATGAGACACCCAGTGAGGATCAAATTCACTATTCAATCGTAATTGATCTAGCGAGACAAGCTTACCAATCATTACACCACGACAAAGTGCCCTACAATTTAGTAAGCGTAGCTTTGATGGGGCACAAGGCCGAAAGTATGAGACACGCAGTGAGGATCCTACTCCTTATTCAGTCGTAACTGATCTAGCGAGACAAGCTTGTTAACCATTACACCACTTCGAAGTGCCCAAATGATTTTCTAAGTGTAGTTTAGATGTGGAACAAGGCCAAAAGTATGGGGCACTCAGTGAGGATCCAACTGATTACTTAGTCATAATTGATCTAGCAAGACGATCTTGCTAATAATTACACCACATCGAAGTGACCAATGTTTTTTTTCCGAGTATGTGTGTAAAGCTCGTGAGTACAATCATTTCTATCTCAAATAGTGGGGGTGGGTTCTTGCTAGTTACTCACTGAATGCATCAATATACTTTTAAAACCTTCCTAGTGCTCCTATTATTAGTGGGATGGTGGTTGTTTTTAAATTCCACATAATTCCATTTTCTAATTTCGGTCCTTATATTTTTAAAGCTGGTCAAATTCTTTTCATGGGATGTTTTCATTAGACGGGATAAACATGTTTTTCAGACAACGCTTTTGTAATTATTATTATTATTGAGAGAAAGAACGGCACGCCAACAAAGTGACCCTGGGGTACAAATATACAAAGCCCAGTATACTCATCATGGTGCCTAATCTGAGTATAGTTGTAAGTTTCTTTGTCGTTTGACATTCGAATAATTTCCTGGTTGAAAACTTTGATTCCTTGTATTTCACTGTCCTTTCTTTCAGCCGTTCTGGGTATGAAGATAAACTACATCTGCATCCTGGGTAAGACGATAAACTACGTCTAACAGCAAGGCCTCTAATCAGGAGGTTTTGAGGAGCATAGAACCACTTCTTAATTGCTGGTGTTCCCAGGTCCACCTGTTAGGGTCACAGCTATGTGCAAATAGTTAACGCCAAAACTGGGGTCAAAACACTATGAAAGTGTAAAAAAAAAAAGGTTTTAATACCAGAAATACTTTAAAAAAAAAAAATTATTACCAGCAATACATTTTTAGAAAAAAAATATTACCAGCAATAAAAATCTTGTCGGCATTGAGGTTGATATGCCATAAAACAAACCAAACCAAACCTTTCTTTCAGTACTGGGATTATACGTCTCCAAATTCTACCCATCATTCAGATGTCATGGCTGAAGATCCTGACTGTCTGAAGTCATGTCGGCAAGTTGTTTTATTTCTTTTTAGTCGAGGGTGAAAATCTTTTGAAGCGGGGGCAAGTTCTGTAGTCATTCATAGACATAAGTTGGTTCTGATTTTCTTATGGCTTTGAAATCTTCATGTCCCCTGCCGTTTCCATAGAATATGGCTGAACGAAATGAGAACGGAGAAGCTTCTTTTTATTTATTTTTTAAAAACATTTCACCCCAAGCAAGGTGATAAGGCCACTTGGACGCAAGGGCTTACAGGGGATGAAAGAGAACGGGAAGCCTTCAGTTAGAAGAGGTGAGTTGAAAGGCCAATAACTGAACAAGAAGACAAAATATGGCGATTGGCCAGCTTCTAACTTTGGATTTTTTTTCTTGTCTCCTTCTTTTCTTACAATGAAGAAACCCAAAATTATGCAAATCACTCTAATGATTATTCAATCACAAAAAAGGACCAGTTAAAGAGAAAATTCATTAATTGTAGCTACTGGAATGAAGGAATAATACTACAAACAATAATTATAATAATCAAAAGTTACAATTATATATATATATATATATATATATATATATATAGGTAATAATAGCAAATTCGTAAGTGTAAAGGATAATCCAAGTAGGTCTTTTAATATAAAAAAGAGAAATCAATGTATATATACAGAGCAATATGATATACATCAAAGGTAAAAACTAATCACAACTCGAAAAATCCAATAATAAATTTATTTTAAAATATAAGTTTTTAATATCTGCCTCATCAGACTGGAATTACAAAATGGTTAAAATTTATCCAGACAATATATTGCATAACAAGAGAAGAAGAACTAAATGTCTAAAATATATATGTGTGCGTGTGTGTGTATACAAAAATTATGTTCAGATTCATTACAGTAAGCAACTAATGCATTTAGTGTATTGTCTTGTAAAAGATCTCTTCTATGTTCAAATAATCTTGTGTTTCTCCTATATATTTACCTAATATTTATCTGATATATAAAAAAAAATATATATATGTTCTCCAATATCTATATATATATATATATATATATATATATATATATAGATAGATAGATAGATAGAGAGAGAGAGAGAGATCAAAGGAAAAAACTTAACGCATCATGAAAAATCTGATAATAAATTTATTTTGGCAGGTAAGTTTTAATCCCTGCCTCATCAGACTGGAATTACAAAATGGTTTAGGGTTAAAAAATATATATAAAATAAATCCCAAGAGAAGAGGAAGTAAATCTAAACTGCTTGACCTAAAAAAATTTTATCTGTGGATTTATATTATTGAAGGGAGGGGTGGGGGAAGCAAAGTGTCAACACAATGGACAAGGACAGGAGGAGGAATTACAAATGACAGCTAGTGAAATAGATTGTTATCAAATCAAAATTTATATCGTCATCATCTAATTTATGTCAAAAATAATAACAATCATCATCACATATATAAAAAGCAGTGAAAAATTAAAATATAATATATAAATATAAGTCATCTTTATAATTATAAAATACATTATATATGGTTGGTGTAATGGTTAGCAAGCTTGTCTCGCTAGATCAATTACGACTGAATAGTGAGTTCAATCCTCACTGGATGCCCCATACTTTCGGCCTTGTGCTACATCTAAGCTATGCTTGGAAAATAAGTATATATATATATATATGTGTGTGTGTGTGTGTGTGTGTGTGTGGCACATACATATAAAAAACATATGCAAATATACACATCCATATGCAAATATACACATCCATACAAACACACAAGTAAACACATATATACAATACACATACATATATATGCATAAACATATACAGATATATAAACACCTATATATACATACATAAAGGCCCACACAATATATATATATATATACACATACACATACACACTTCATTATAAGCATATATATATATATATATATATATATATATATATATATAAACATACATACACAATAAACATATATAAATCCTTAAATAATATACTCACACATACTTATACATATATACACACATACATATATAGACATGCAAACATGTATATATATATACATATATATACACAAATACACATATATACATATATATACACAAATACACACACATATCCATATATGCGTGTATATATATATATTATATTTAATGATTCATCGAGTCTGAAACCTCTACAGAATGCAGAAAGCACTGGACGGCCGTTTCGTCCTATATTTGGGACTCATCAGCAGTGTGCATCCACTACCGAGAATTGAAACCCTGACAGTTAGGTTGTGAAGCAAACACCATACCAACTGTTCCAACAGGCCTCGGTGACGAAGAGGTAGCAAATCAGACTCAATATAGCGCCGCTCACTCACAAATTCCTTGGTGGAACTCTACTGAGATTCACTTTAACCATAGGACGATGTCTCCTGGAGCCGCGACTACTATCACCAAGCCACTCACTCCAGAGCATTAAAAGCCGGTTCAAGCAATGATATACAATTTGAAATTATTAGGAGAAATTGATAATTATATTTAATGATTCATCGAGTCTGAAACCTCTAGACTCGATGAATCATTAAATATAATTATCAATTTCTCCTAATAATTTCAAATATATATATATATATACATATACACACACATACACACAAAAACATATACATAAATCAAAGCATGACTTTGAATAAATACTGCAAAATAATTGTATTATTGTAAAATAAAAAACTATTTATAAGATAAGTTAAATCTATTTTTATGGTGACATTTAAATATGATCTCATTCCTTTATTTCAATAACTAGCTAGTATTTTTATATTTAATTATTTTTAATTTTTTCTTCTAGGCACAAATTACATTTACTTCTGAAGGAGTTATGGGTTTGGGATTTACCTATAATCTTCCATTGTATCTGTGGGGTGAAGTTTCTATCCTTTTTGCAATTTCCTATTTCTCTCAAAACAGACGAGCATGAACAGTTATAACTTTCTTCCAACTTTTCTTGTTTTCCAGTCAAATTTGATCATCAAATATTTAAATGCAATGTCAATTGTTATCTTCTGTTTTCTTAATTTCCATTCTTTCAATTTTTCTCTCTCCTTAATAATGTTTTCTTTTTCTCACACTTAGAAATTCCCTTGCATCTTAATAGCTTCAAACATTCACTGGTGTGTTTTTTTCTTTTAATCATTTTACTCCAAGTACGGTATTTAAAGAGAGAAAAAAAACAACAAAAAAAAAACAACAAAAAAAAACACACCAGTGAATGTTTAAAAATATTATTGGAAACTTTAAAAAAATGTTTACGAGATATAATTTTAGTTTAAATTTGTACAATAAATTCAGATTTAGTTTTTTTTTTTTTCTACCTTTTAAGAAACTGATCTTAAAATAAAGAAAAACCTGGATCAAATATCAATATTTTTCAAAGTAAGGTGGCTGATTCAGTAGATACAGATCTTCCACTACATGGAGACAAACACAAAAACATAAGCTATAAACATGTATAAGAATTAGATTCTATGTATGTTTTTCAATGAATAAAATCCCATCAGAAGCTTTGTTTGATAAACAAATATTACTAGGGCAAATACAACCAAAATACTTGCGAATGTAGTTGTAGATCTACCACATGTTATTTTTTAACCATTTAGAAAATAACAATAACTCCTTTCACGACTCTGCAAATTTGAGAAAAAGATTTTCATGAGCCAATATGAAATTATTTTCTAACCAATGAAAACCTTGTATCCAAAAATTTCACACCTCTTTGTGAAATAAGATTTTGAATCCTCTTACAGATATAAAAATAAAAGCATACTGCTTCTCTGCTCAAAACAATTATAGAGGCCACTTTAATCTACACATGCATGCACACAATGGGAGACAGCCAGCAGCCACTGACTAAGACCTTGTCCATGCACACAATAGAAGGGATTAACCAGCAACTGCCTACTAAGCCTTTGTCTACGAACTCACAAACACCTGAGGCTGACCATCATAAAGTAAGTCTGTCCACAAATTTCACAATGCACTAAGAATACTTAATTACTTTATAAAACAAACTTCCCTGCAAGGAAAATTGAACATTTTATTGCTATTGTATATTTCTGAAAAGAATATATAAATGTTATATCAACTGACGTTCTGCTTCTACTTTTCCTTCAGCGAATAACCTTTTTTATGTTTCATTTAAATGTTGTTAAATGTTTGGAATTCTGACACTCAGATAAAAACAAAAACTTGGGCAGTCGGGACTCCAGCGCATGTTTCTCAATAAATAATAATGAGTAATGAAAACATTTTTAAACCATGACAGTAAAAAGTAAAAACAACTGAATACCTGTTTCATATTGGCACCTTTCCACAAGGCCTGGAGTCCACTTGAACCCAGTTCTTCTTTGTTCATAATCAGATGTAAGGCCATTAAAAAATCTTTTCAAGTAGTCAGTTGTGTGGACACCAGACATTTTCTCCCTATCTAGTGGGCAAGGTTCAACTACTTGCTTCATTGAGATAACATTATCCTGACGAAGATAGCGTAAAATTCCATGGAACTTCTTCATTGCAAAACGGTGACCAACAGGAAGTTCTGACACATATTTATAATGGTGCACTATGGGAAGTCCTTTGCTTTCATATTTGGTTACCTGGAAACAAGAAATAAAAACTGTTTTCATATAAATGAAGAAAAATAAATTATTAACTTATTAGATATGTTAATAGCACTTTAATAATTTTTCTTTATAAACAGAAAATCTTTGGACAGAAATTATTTGTTAAATAACAATAAACATTGTTAGTGAATCAATGTTGTGGTTCCTAGAGTTAATTTTGGTTCTTTAGTTCCTCGGTCTTGGGTATGACGATAAACTACATCCGGCAGCAAGGCCTGTGATCAGGAGACTGGAGGTTTTGAGGAGCGTGGAACCACCTCTTAATTGTTATTGTTCACAGGTTCACCTTAGCCAGGGGTAATAACACCTGTTAGGGTTCCAGTCATGGGCAAATAACAAAACACTATGTAAGTATAAAAATACTTTTTTTTAGTAAAATTACCAGCAATATATTTTTATATGAAACACCAACACATATTTATAGTAAGATTACCAACAATACAATTTTAAAGCAAAATGACAAGCAATACAAATTTATAGTAGAATTACCAACAATACATTTTATAGAAAAATGACCAACAATAATTTTATCTGTAGTTGAAGGCTTACAATTACATTCAAAATATATTTAGTTGAAGCCATAAAAATGTGTTCAAAATATTTAGATTGCAGCATTAAATAACCCATAGAGATGTTGATATGCAACTAAACAAAAACAACCAAAGAAGCAACTCTTTCATGACATTAATCCATATAATATCCAACAATTTTTTAAAGAAATCAAACTGTATTCCAAAATATAACTTCAAAATAACCACAAAATAAAACACACATATCTGTCTATATCTCTGAGATGAGGTATTATGATCACTTACATGATTTACATTATTCAGATTGTTATCATCATCTTCATTGCCATATTCACAATGTTTCGGCCATTGTATGCTTCGGCTTTCTTCAGGTGATTCAGTTGTGAGTGCAATACTAGGCAACACCAGTAGTGGACCAAAACATGGAGAGTTGAGTTAAAGGGAAATAACTGCGACATCTGGAAGAGGCATGGCACATGGAACTAGAACAATTTACCTCAGTGGACAAAATAAAGGGTTTGGTTCGAAATTCCAATCACCTGAAGAAAGCCGGAGTGTACAACAGCTAAAATATTGTGAATATGGCAAGGAAGATGAGATAACAGTCTGAATAATGTAAATAATGTAAGTAAAACACACATACCTCCGCCTCAAGTAATTATGTCCACACAAACATGTACATGCACAAAAGTTGAGTATCATCTACCATGTATTCAATTGTGAAAGCAGAATAACATATATCATACTTTTATTACTTCAAAGCTCCCAGGAAAATTAAATTTCGGCAGTAAATGATCCATAAAGTCTTGATATGCCATTAAACAAACAAATCAAATCTTTAATTCTTGTATTCAACTTAATTTGAAAGGAAACATCATCTAGATTGATTATTTACTAACTTTGGTATAGACAAATGAAATTTAGGGATTCATAAACATTTTAACAATACTTCTGAAGGAAACAAGCTGCAATCCATTTTACACACAATTTTAAACATAACTGTTTAGATAAAATAGCCCTTTCTGTCTAAATTTCTGAGTTGAAACGTTATTTATATTTGGGCAAATATCCACATCTTTGTTGTTATAATCACAATATTTCAGCAGTGGCTTTTGGTTTCTTTCAGGTGTCTGTTGATCCAGGAAATTTTTAACTGAACCCTATATTTAATCTAAGGGTTTATTTTTGTTCTTGTCCCTCTGCCCATGTCTAGGGATATCTGCTCAGTGGTGGCTAGTCCTGTTTCCACTAAGTTCAAGTCTGTACTACCTGGTTCATGGATTTTACCATGTTCCCAAATTCCTGAATTAATGCTTTAATCCCCCATCAACACAGATGCTACAACGAGCAACTTTTCAGCAGGCCCAGCATAGAAATAAATAACAAATGGGAGCCATCAATAAATAAATAAAAAATTAGAGCAAGGTTTTACACATGATAGCAGTAGCTGCTTCAGCAACAGGCAGAAGAACATTAGATTTAAGACTCCAAATTCAATATTCAGGCTTGTCATAGATAATAGCCTAGTTGGTTAAAGCATTGGTTTGTCAATTTGGTGAAATAGTAGTTCTGAGTTCAATCCCTGAATTATGAAGTACAGATTTAGACTCAGTGGAAACATGACTGATTGACTGATTTGTTATCAACCTTTTGCAGGTTATTTAAAGCCAGAAAATATTTTTAGATTGTAAGAATTTTTGTTCAGTCAAGTCCGTGTATTTTGGTACATATCGCCTGTAAAAATTCACCAATCCCAAAAAAGACTCCAGTTCTTTTTTATTTTTAGGTGTAGCTACTTTTAGTATTTTTTCTATCAAGGCTTGCTCTGGTGATATACCTTCTTTTGAAATGGAATAACCTAAAAAAGATATTTTACTACAATTGCTTACACATTTTTTTTCATTTATTGTCATTCCAGCATTTCTTAATCTATTCAAGATTATGTCGGTTTTCTTTTTTAATTCCTTTTCATTAGTAGCTCCTATGCATATATCGTCTTGGTAACAAATCATGTTTTTCATATTTTCTAAAACCTGTTCGATGACCCTTTGAAATATGGCGCTTGCCCTTTTTATTCCATATGGCATCCTTTTCCATCTTAGTAACCCTATTGGCGTATTTATCCGAACAGACTTTGTGATTTATGCCTATTTTGTAATCTCCACAAATACGTAAATCACCATCTGTCTTCCTCAACAATGGGTGATGCCCACTTACTGCCCCCAGGTGGAACATGTTCAAGAAGGTCTTGTTCTATTAATTTTCGTAGTTTTGTTACAACTAATGGCAACAAATGTACTGCTAATTTTCATGCCTCATAATAAGAGGGGAGACATTTTCTTTTAATTTTAAACTCGCTTTATAGTTTTTTAACTTTCCGATTTTTTCCATTTTTATCTCATTAATTAATTTGATAGAATTTATGTTAAGCACGTCGTTTCCAAGAAGTCCGGGTTCTTTTTACAACTTGTGACAATTATAGGTATTACTTCAAATTTATCTTCTAACTCCAAGGAACCTTCAAAGTATCCTAAAGTTTTTATGACTGACCCATCAAATTGGTGGAGTTGTAAACTGCTCTTTCGTAAAGGTGGCTTTCCAATGCGTTCCCAAAAATCTTTTGGTATCAGCATTACTTCACTCCTAGTATCAATTTGCATATCTAAATTGCAGTTGTTAATTTTAACCTTTAATATAATGTCTTTTTTCTTTTGTTCAATTTTTTCTATATTCTTATCTTTTAATGTTAAGACTTCCATATTGGTTTCGTTTTCTTCAACTCTTTCAACAGTTTTCTTTTTGAATTTGCATACTGCTTGAAAATGGTTCTTTTTTAAGCAATTTGTACAGGTTTTTTCAAATGCTGGGCATTTTTCCCTTTTTATTTTGTGTTCACATCCAGAATATGCACATTTTCTTATCTTTTTTAACATGTACGTATCAGCAAATATTTGTTCGCTGGGTTGTATAAAGTCAATGCATGTATTTAAAGACATATTTCCTATTTGTAGTTGTTCCATTATTTTATATCGGTGTGATGCATTGCACATACCTTCAATTAACCTTAATTGAATCAAGTCCTCTTCAATAGTCTGTCCAAGTTTTTCAAATTCACAATATCTACTCGCATTTTGTAGACGGTGTATATATTTTATAATTGGTTCGTCAATTTCTTGTTTCATCGACATGAACTTCGTTCTTTCTGCCACTACCAGTCTTTTTTTTTTCTCATATTTCTCCTTATAATCTGACTTATTTTTTCAAAAGTCAGGTTTTCCAAGTTTGTGGGATATGCCATGGTGGCGACTTTCATTATCGCCTCGCATCCAGCTGTAGCCAAGAATAAATCCGTAATTTCATTTTCACCTCCCTTCTCCTTGTTGTCTTTCAGCTTTTACTTCTCACACTGGTAGAAAAACATTGAATCCATGCATCCACAAAATCTGAATCTTCTAGAGACAAATGATATCCTATCGGCGACGCCATTGATATGAAGTCGAGGTCTAGCACTAGTCCTTCGCTAAGCTTGTCCTTCCTACGTTATTCTCAATGATGAGTTATATAGGCTTTCTCTTGCACTTATGCAAATTAGGCATATTAATTTGCCAGTGTCACTACATATAAATAAAAATTTACAATAATTATTTAATTATTTCTTTTAATATCATTTCACAACAATCAAGGCAATAAAGTTACTAGGACACAAGGGGGTTACTGAGAGTGAAAGAATTTGAGAAAAAGAAAAACATTATTAAGGAGAGAGAACAATAAAAGAATAGGATTCAAGGAGACAGAAGAGGATGATGGATATTGCATTTAAACTTTTGAATATCAAAGTTGACTGGGAGGCAAGAAACTGGAAGAGAGTTCCACAAGTGAGAAGTGCAAGACAGGAAACTATTAGAATGGAAGGGTTACATCTAGCAATTTCAACTGTAAAATGATGAGACCTAGCTGCCAATCTAGTATGGCATTTAAATTCATAGTTGAGGTACCAAAGAGGTAACCTCATCAGAATAATTACCATGAAAATATTTTTAGAAAAAGTGGTGGGAAAATGACTGAAGGCAAGATGCCAGGTTAGGACTGATAAAATTGCAGACTCTTCTTTGGATTTTGGTAAGAATCTGTAGATACATACCCTAAGCACCAAGGCATAATATTCAATGCATGAATAAATGGTAACTTTATAAAGATGTAAGACATACTAGTGAGAAAAATTATCTAGAACAATACAGGGAATCAACTTTTCTAGCAGCAGACCTAGCAATTGATTCAATATAATCTTTACACTTCATTTCAGTGGAAAATATTAGCCTGAAAAGGTACAATGAGTTACTTTCCTGGAGGTTAGCATCAGCCATGCTGATGGAAGGCAAAAAGAGTTCTCTCAGACAAAAGAGAGAGCAGTTTCGATTTGGGGACATTAAAATTAACAAGCCAATTTTTGCCACAAATAACAACAGATTGAAGGTCATATTTTATATCAACTGCCAATTTGACCTTATTATCAGACTTACCATTAAGACAGAAGTAAATAGTTATCATTAGCATAGATACTGAGTCAAGAATTGATGACATCAGAAAGGTCAATGATGAAAACTAGAAACAACATAAGTCTGGGAATAGAGCTGGGGGGGCATCCACATTACTATAAAAAGATCTAGAAGCATGGTCATTCAATAAAACATTCATTTTACAATTTCATAAGAAAGATTATATCAAATCAAAAATTTAGCCAGAAATCCCATAACCTTTCAACTTGTGAAGAAGACCAGCATGCCAAACCCTGTCAAACACCTTTGACAACAGTCTAAGGTTCACCATTCTTATCTAAAACTTGACAGACTGTTTCAGAAATAACTGCTAGCATATGAGCATTTGACCTAGAGAAACGAAAAAGCCATATTGTTTGTCTGAAAGGAGACACTGTGAGATGAGATGCTTAACCAATTCAGAGTTGATTAAAGCCTCTGGTATTTTGTCAAAAGTAAAAGACTAATAGGTTGATAATTAGAAGGAGCAAACTAATTAATTATATTTGCAAAGCAATTTTTAAATAATTATTTCATTATTTCAATTACTAGTTGACATTTGAAAGTAATTTTTTTGCAGTCTTGTAAAAATAACTTTACAAATATCAACTAAAATGAAAATGGTCCCTCTTTACAATTTCTGAGGAGAAAGGAAAAATTTAAATACCAGATGAAATTACCTTTTTACTGCTTTTCCGAAACTCTTCTGCCTGTATGTCTAAGTTTAATGAAGACACATGTTTCTTTGGAATAATATTTTCTTTCAGGAGAAAATTCTTCATCATTTTGGATTGACAGAAAACATTTTGATAAAACAGGCCCATCGACATCCTGCAAACGAAAAAGATTGATTGATTGAAGCATTTTTATGGCTTATCAACTCTTTTCATATTATTTAAAGTCAGAAAATGTTTTTAGATTGTAAGAATTTTTTTGTCGATCATAATGATTTTAGTGATAGAAGGCTTATTAATTAACCCATAGCTGATAGGAGAAAAAATGGATTCATACCTTTCCCAAGGTAAGTGAATATAACGAACCCAACTGAAATTGGAATGTGGTTATTCGATTAAAAATTCTGAGCCATTATTCATTACAGCCCTTGCATATACAAGCTTAGAGCATCTGGTATTCCAAAGCAGTCACCCATCTAGGTACAGACCAGGCTCAATATTAAGTTTGATGATTTTATGGGAATCGGTGTTTCAACATTATATGGCCATAAGCCTAAATGAAAAAGATATCAATAAATAAATAGTTTATCCATTAGAAAACAATCTTTAAAACATTTTCTGATATCTTTTCTTGATAAATAAGAAATATATATATAGCATTATAGTAAGTAAAAACTGTACGTTCATCAACAAACTAAATATTATCATGGTTGTGCCATTTCCAGTAGAACACCTCTTGCATATATTATGATTCTCTTGAGTAATCTTAGGCGTCAAATACAAAGGGGGAGTCTTATTGTGGTGGGGTTGGAATTTTTATCAGTATGCAATAAATGGAGAAGAGGATGTCAGAAAATAATTTAAAGGGTTAAAAATTTATAATTTAAATAAAATAACATTTTTTTCTTCACAAACAATATTGTCACACCTAATCTTATTCCCAGGACATCTTAAACTTTCTAATACAATACTAGCATACAAAGAAGCCCTGACACAACTTTATGACCATGCAAAAACGCTTGCATAAATCAAATAGTGATTCATATAACTCATAAAATATCAAAAGTACATTTATGTAATATAATCTTAGAATGTGGCTGTGGCATAAGTATTCACTTCTGAACATTGCCAGAATAGGTGGTAAGGACAATAATTTTATCAGAAAATTTATGAATAAAACTAACTGACTCAAAGGTTAAAATAAATATTTATTTTCTTTAGAGTGATGAGTGAATCTTTTGGTAAATCAGCCATGTCAAAAAGGTTGTTAGTGAGGTGGATATTGATTGCTGTCTGATGAAATGTTCATTGGTGGTTGTTTTAAAGTAAAACCATGGAAGGGATAGTAGTAATCTCAGAAATTAAGTTGAATGTCAATCTGCTGTGTTTTCCACAGGGTGGAAATGTCAGTAGCAGATGCCCCCTTGACTGCTTCTTCATGCATCACACATGGCTGTGTTCTTTTGTTTCATCCTCTCTTTGTATCATCATCTGTGCTTCTGTTAGAAGTATCAGGTTTTTTTATTCATTTGACCAGGCTCTTGAATATGGCATGAACATCAAAGCTTCTTTGTGCCAATTTATTTGATTGATCAAATTATTTTTTTTCCAGCATTCATTCTTTTTCATTTTTTATAATATAAGTTATGTGTGGAGCCTCTGTGATTTTGGTATTTTTCAGTCACAAGTAAGTAGTCTCTACTACTATGAACTTCTGATGTTTTGGACTGGGTTCAGTCTTTTCTTCTTTTTATTTTAGGGTTGCCTTCTTGTCAGTTGAGAGAAGTATACAAAGAGAAATTTAGAGAAAGACATATGGGTTTTAAAGGAAAGTGAAAATGCCTTATTTTAATTTTTAATTCTTTTTGTTTATATATTTTGTATTTATCAGGAATCACTACATGGCCATTCTGTAAAGTATAACAAAACAATAGAACACTATATTTTAAGTGATACAATCATAAAACCAAACAAGTAAAAACTTGAACATTTCACCCCAAACAAGGCAGTAAAACTACTAAAACACAAAGTGTTACTGTGTGTGAAAGAATAAGAAAAAAGAGAAACATTATTACAGAGTGAGGACAACAGAAGAAGAGGAATCAAGAAGACATTAGATAATGATTGACATTGCATTTAAATCTTTGAAGATCAAAGTTAACTGTAAAGCAAGAACATGGAATAGAGTTCCACAAGAAGTGCGAGAGAAGAAACTGTGGTAAATTTCTATTTTAACACCTGCGCTAAATATCTCTTAAAATTTTCCAAAATCATCATAATTCCGTGCAAATGTACATGCTGAACTCGAATTAACAATTAAATTATGAAGAAACCTACCGTTTATGGAGTTATCAACAAGACAAAATCCGACTTCTTGTTGGTCATTCGTCCCTCATTACTGCCATAGTGTTTAGTAATACAGTGTGGAGGACTTCAGCTGGCATAATCAGAAATTGTGGCCTATTTACTTCTTTTACAGCTATATCACTTTTTGAAATCACTATCCATTATCGTAATTTTTTTTCCTTTTGATAAGTGTAGTCTTATTTATAACAGGAAACTTTAAACAAAAACAAATTAAATAATAAAATAAAACCTTTTTTTCTGTGTAGAATAGCAATGACAAATTAAAAGAACAAATTAATTAATGAAAATAAAGCATTTTTTTATTTTAAAATTGAAAATAAAACAAAAATTAATGCACAAACTTGGTAAAGTAGAAGGGTTGATTGTATTAATTTTTTTTAATTTGTCCCTTTTTCTACACAGAAAGAAAACCCTGCACCTAACCCTAAAGTTAAGCTGGTTTATTTTATTATTTAATTTTCTTTTTTTTTAAATTTTTCCCCTTTTCTACACAGAAAGAAAACCCCACCCCCAAAGTTAATCTGTGTAGAAAAGGGGACAAATTAAAAAAAAAAAAAAATAATACAATAAACCGGGCTAACTTTAGGGTTAGGTGTTAAGGTGAGGGATGTGGTTTTCCTTCCATGTAGAAAAGGGGACAAATTAAAAAATAAAAAACATTAAATAATTTACCAAGTTTGTGCATTAACTTTTTTTATTTTTAATTTTAAAATATAAAAACGCTTTATTTTTATTATTTAATTTGTTCTTTTAATTTGTCCCTGCTATTTGAAACGGAAAAAAGGTTCTACTGTATTATTTAATTTGTTTTTGTTATAAATAAAACTACTTACCAAAAAAAATATTTTAAATTACATTTCTTTATGGTAGTACGTAGTGATTTTCTGCAAGGAAAGTCTGTAAAAGAAGTAAATAGGCCAAAGGCCACCAGAAGTACAACGCAGTGAATCATTATTCATGATGACAGTAATGGTGGACGAATGACCAACAAGAAGTTCGATTTTTTTCTTGTCGTTAACTCCAAAATGGTAGGTTTCTTCATAATTTACTTGTTAATTCAAGTTTAGCATGTATATTTGTATGGAATTATGATGATTTGGGAAAATTTTAAGAGATATTCAGCGTGGGTGTTAAAATAGAAATTTACCAAAACTGTTAGTATAGAAGTTATGGTTACATCTAACCCATTCAACTGTAAATTGATGAATTGATGCCACCAATCTAGTACTGTGCTTAAATTCAGAGTCTAGGTACCATAGTGGAGAGTTTCATCTGGACAATTACTATGAACATATTTATAGAAAAGACACAGGGAAGTTAAATTACAGCAATGGGAAAATGACTGAAGCTGAGATGCCAGGCAAGGACCAATAACATTGTAGATTCTTCTTTGGATTTTATCAAGAATCTCTAAATATATAGCAGGAGTACAAAACCATATGTTGCAGCAATTTCAAAGTATGAGTGAATGGTAGGCTTATAAATATTTAAGATAGATTCTAGAGAGAAAAATTGTCTAGCTTGACATAGTGAACCAACATTCTTAGCAGCAAACCTAGTAATTGATTCAATATGACCATTCCACTTTATGTCCGCTGACGGTGCTAGCCTGAGAAGGCACAATGAGTCACTCTCCTAGAGGTTAGCATCAGCCATATTGATGAGAGACAGTAAGAGGTGTCTCAGATGATTAATAGAGAGAAGTTTCATTTTGGAGGCATTAAAATTAACATGCCATTCCTTGTCCCAATTAACAGCAGATTTTAGGTAATTTTAGAGATCAGCTGCCAATCTGACAATCACAGTTTCCTATTTAAGCTTGAGGAGGGCACAATAAGAAATTAATAAATGGAGAGATCCTAAACATCCATCTCCTTCTCTTAAGCGCCTCAGAATACAAAGTTGAATGTCAATTTAAGGGATGTGGGAGGTAATGTTAATTACTGATGAAAGGTAAATCATCTTAATGCCAGTCTAATTTATTTTTCATCAATGCAATTTTTTCATTTAAAAAAAAATAGTAATAATAAAATAGATACACTATTTACATTGTTTGAACTATTGTCATCTTTGTTGTCATATTTATCACAACGTTTCGCCTGTTGTACTCTCCGGCCTTCTTCAGGTGGTTGGAATGTCGAACTGAACCCTTTATTTCGTTCACTGGGGTAGACTGTTCTAGTTCCACATGCCATGTCTAATGGATGTCAGTTATCAGTTATCTCCTGTTAATTCCCCTCTCCAAGTTCTCCACCGCCTTAACCAGGTATTGAACTGACACACTTTGGGTCCTGTCACTGGATCTAACTAACGCCTTTATTCACTGTGTCATGTGTCCTTGAGGTATTAGTTAGATCTAGTGACAGGACACAAAGTGTGTCAGTTCAATACCTGGTTAAGGAGGTGGGGAACTAGGAGAGGGGAATTAACAGGAGATAACTGATAACTGACATCCATTAGACATGGCACGTGGAACTAGAACAGTCTACCCCAGTGAGCGAAATAAAGGGTTCAGTTCGACATTCCAACCACCTGAAGAAGGCCGGAGCATACTACAGTTGAAACGTTGTAATAAATATGGCAACAAAGATGAGGATGATATTCTGAACAATGTAAATAGTGTACATAATACTTCATCTCTGAAATATAGACAGATACTAAAATAATAGATGAATTATATACTCTGTGGAAACTAGTATTTTTGTCATTTTTTTTATTGATTTTCTTTAGAAGCTTAACAATCATGTATCTAGGATCATTGAATGTTTGAATACAATGATCCCACATGTATGTTTGCTTAGTTTCTAAATAAATCAATGTTTTTCAAGAGATGAATAGCGTTTTATGGGTTAAGCCAACATTTCTCAACCAGTGCACCTGCATGCACTAATGCATCCTGGAAGGTAGCCAGATGCACCCCAAGTATACAGAAGAGTAATTTATTATTTTTATATCTAAAAATCTTTATTTTTCAAAAGCTAGAGACACCAAGCACATGGCTTCCATGTCTCAGTCAAGTCTTTGTCATTTGATATTTTAAACTGGATGCTAAATTCCTTAATCTTTAATAAAGAGTGCATAATCCTTTCCCTTTTGCCTTCTGCAAGGAATTTAAATCAGTCTTTATCAGCCTCTCTAAAAAGGAACAGATTCTTCATAAATCTCCTTAAATGAAAACAGTACTGCTAATCTTTTTGGGGGATGCTAAAACAAAATTTCATATTTTAAAATTTCATAACTAATTTTTCCTTATTAAAATTTAAAGTGCACCTCAAAGTTTTAGTTATTCTACAAGTGCGCTCTGAAATTAGACATTGCTGTCTTTGATGACATTACTCAAAATCTTATCATTTCAAAGATAATGATAAAGAATTAATAACTGAGGTGTAATATATGTTGGTATATATATATATATATATATATATATATATATAAAATCAAATGAATAAATATAAATAAATGTACATGTAAGTGTTCACATACAAATACATACATAAATCCTTTGGTGTAAGAAAAAATTGTCTTTTTATTAATATATATATATATATATATATATGAAGAAATATAGTCTTAAAGTGTGCTATATTTATGGGATAAAGTGCTCGATATCAGAGATAGAGCGTGTGTAAATATAAAAGTGAACATAGAAGTCAACACTTAGAGGCGACAGTCTGTTGCATGCTGATTGCATCTAGCATGAAACAGACTGTCGCCTCTAAGTGTTGACTTCTATGTTCACTTTTATATTTATATATATATATATATATATATATATAAGTAAGTATAGAAAATTAGGAAATCAGTCAATTCTGCTTACCTTGATTTCAACCTTTCGGTATCTTCAGGTGATTTTGGTCAATATTAAAAAATAAATAAATAAACGAATAAGTGCATGATGTGAGGTGTGGTAGAAGAGAAGGAGGAGGGGATTTGAAGTGGGGTAAAAAGAACCTATGTATATTTCATTTAATCCCCCACCGGGTACATTTCTAATTCACTTGATTTTCTCCTTACCTTCTACCACACCTCACGTTGTGTGCTTATTATTTTTTTTAAATATAGTGTTTATAAATTTTTATTTTTAAAAAATAAAGCATTAAAAATCAATTGATTGAAACTGCCTGAAGATGCTAAAAGGTTGAAACCAAGGTAGCAGAACTGGTTGATTTCCTAATGTTCTATACTTAAAAGCACTACATGTTAATTTTTTATTTTTTATGTGTATTGAGCACTTTTTTAATACTACTGTTTCCTCATCTAATTCAACTCTGACCATTAACTTCTTTATTTTTCAAATGTTTTGTATATCTGAGCTCTTTCGGTTATACTTTTAGCAATTATCAAGGATGATTTTATTTTTATTTTTAACTGAATGTAAGGATTGTTTTATGTATGTATCTAGAGTTATAGGAATGTTTTATTTTCCAAACATGGTCAGCACATTCTGGCTGTATTCATAGTTGATGTTATTGAGCGTTGGCTTTTTCTTTTTTATTAATAATGCTTCTATTATTTTTAGTCTTTTTTTACATGTGGATAAGGCTATTATATTTGTATTATCATTTGGACCAGTGGTTTACTTACCATTTGTGCCCGACAATTTGGGAAACTATGAAACTGAGTTGCACTATTAATTATATATATATATATATATATATATATATATATATATATATATATATATATATTAATTTGCTCTACATTTTCGTTTTATGAAAATAGTATTGAGCACTCTTTTAATTTGGCTGTTCTTTTGGTGAACATTATTTTTTCCCAAAGATTTAAATTTATATATATATATATATATATATAAATATAAATCTTTCTCTCTCTCTCTCTCTCTATATATATATATATATATATATATATATATATAAATATAAATCAGATAAGACAGCCAACTTTTATAAGTTATCCCCTAAGAATTATGACAAATTAGTAAAAAATAGTCTAACTAGTAGTTACAAAAAAATTGATACGAACAACTTTAACCAAATTGATAAGATTAACTCTATCAGTAAATCAATTACTGATAAACTACGGATTAGTGATCGGGTCAGTAAACTACAATCTAAGGAAGCATATATCTTGTTAAAAGATCACAAACCCGATTTCAGATCTAAGCCATCCACTAGTATTATAAACCCAACTAGACCGGAAATCGACAGGATCAGTAAGAATATCTTGGAAAGAACCAACCACTCCATAAAGAACACCCTTGGACTACTACAATGGATTAACACAGCTGATGTCATCAACTGGTTTACCAACATCCGATATAAGGACAAATGTACCTTCATACAGTTTGATATTACAGACTATTATCCATCTATATCCAAAAATCTGATTACTTTGGCCCTGGATTTCGCTCGGGAATACTCCAACATTTCTGAAAGTGAAGTAAATACCATCATGGAGTGCCAAAATTCTGTTCTAATCTACAAGGATGAACAGTGGACAAAAAAGTCCTGTAACGAAAAGTTTGACATATCAATGGGTTCTTTGGATTCTGCAGAAGCTTCTGACCTGGTCGGACTATTTCTTTTGTATAATTTAAGTGCCTTTGATTGCCTAGATTCTGACAGTGTAGGATTATATAGGGACGATGGATTATTAGTAGTTAAAAACCCCACTAAAATTAAGGTAGACCGTATTAGAAAAATGATTCATAAGGTATTTAAGGATTTGGGTCTCAGGACAATAGTTACTACTAATGTTAAACAAGGAGACTTCCTAGACGTTACCCTGGACCTTGCCAGCAACACATTCCAACCATATGTAAAGATTAATTCCAATCCAATATACGTACATCCAAATTCCAACCACCTCCCTTCAATCATCAAACACATACCCTCCTCTATTGAATGTAGGATCAGTAATAACTCTTCAAACAAAGATGTTTTTAACAAACATCGAGATTTTTACAATTCTGCACTCAAAAATAGTGGATACAAAAATACTACTATTCAATATAAAAGCCCTATTAATAGAAACCATAATAAGAGAAAGACATCTAGAAAAATCATATGGTTTACTCACCCTTTTAATATTATGGTTAAAACTAAATTGAGGCGCATGTTTCTAAACCTCATTAAAAAACATTTCCCCAAATCTGAAACTAACTCACTTAGTAAAATATTTAACCCCAATACTCTTAAGTTAAGCTATAGTTGTGCAGATAACCTAGAGAAAATAATTAAAAAACATAACAACAGAGTCTTCAGCAAGTATATGGACTCGGAGAACCTGATAACCCACAAGGTTGCAAGCAGCAATACTAAGCGTAAAGACACAGATAATAAATTATGTAATTGTAGGAATCCTAATAATTGTCCACTAAAAAATAATTGTTTAACTAGCTCTGTAGTTTATCTTAGTACAATATCAACATTAGAAAATCCAAATATAAAGAAATTTTACATTGGTTGTACCATGAGACCATTCAAGGAACGTTGGCGGGGTCATATGCAATCTTTTAATAACAGTAACTATAAGTATATGACTTCATTATCCAAATACTTTTGGAGTCTAAAAGAAAAAAATAAAACACCTATGGTTAAATGGAAATTGATTAGAAAAGCCCAGACATGTAACTCCCTATACACCCCGTGTTACCTATGCCTTAACGAAAAATTTGAAATAATTAGATTTAAAAATAAGACTGATCTTTTAAATCAAAGATATGAACTAACAGTTAACTGTAAACACCGTTTTAAGTTTAACTTAGTATAGAGATCATCCAATTTCAATGATAATGATAAGTTAAATTCAAGAGACTATTACCTTTATAACATGAGGGTCACCTGGCCGATATGAAGGTGTACTGTGTAATTACAAAGTGTTATACATGCCTATATTTGTATGTATATATTTGTATGTATATGTGTTTGTACTGTTGGATGTGTAGGTATCTATATAGGGATATATATATGTCAATAGCTTGTTTAGGGAATTCTATGGGCATACCTATATATATGTAAGTGTGCGAAAAAACTTTTCTTTAAAAGGATGTATGGTGATACTGATACGTGAGATTACCCGTGCGTGATTTCTTTGAAATATATATATATGTGTGTGTATGTGTGTATATATATATATATATATATATATATATATATATATATATATGTATGTATATGTGTGTATATGTGTGGGTGTGTGCATATGTATGTGTGTATATATGTATGCGTGGGTGTGTATATACACATATATATATATTTACATTGGTTTAATTTACGTTGTTTGATTTTTCATGTATATGCGTGTAATTGTCTGTCTATATGTTTGATTCATATACATATATGTATGCATACGTAGGTATGTGTATGTAAGTATGTATGTGTATGGGTATGAATGTATGTATTTGTATATATGTGCATGAAGTTCAGGCCGAAGGTGATGTCACCTTGATAATCAATTACAACTAGAAGTAAACTTATATTTGAGAATAACATCTGCAGTGTATTAATGTAAATTCTATAACTATTTTAATCAACTATTTCATACCAGAATTTTTGGTAATAAAGGTCTTTTTTTTTTTTAAACTCTAACTAACATATAATTAAATTTCTTGAACTGTTTAAACATTCAAACTTATATAAAAAATTGTGGTATTTATAAATTCCCAAAGTAAAAGGAAAAAACAACGTCCATTCAAAGGAAAACTAATGACACCTTATCACAATTTCTTTATCCCTCTCTCTCTCTATTTGTGTCTTTTTGACCTATCACCCTCCCACGGATTCCGTTGACAGGTCTGGAGTCGGTGCCTGGTTTTTCTCAACAGAATTTGGGGAGGAAGGAGTCGAAGTGTTGCGTCTAGCTCAACCATATCCCTCTACCCCCTTCACCCCCCCCCAGTGATAACCTTGCTTCGTGGTCAGGTTTTTTGAATCACCATATACTAGCGTTTTGATTGGTCATTCTGACTTATGTTACAGCGTTTACCCCTTTGCGAAGGACGTTAATGAATTTGGAACTTTTTAAAAACCATTTATTCTACATTCAACATCATCACTTGATAAGACACTGGAAGTGTCGAAACGAAATGGCTATTTTTGTAGTAATTTTATAACATATTTATGTTATAATATTTAAATAAATGATTATATCTGCTCTACTCTGTATTGAGCACTCTTTAAAGAATAATAATTGTTGGTTATTGGAATTTACTCCGTATATACCAATCCCACACTTGGATATATATATATATATATATATATATATATATATATATATATATATATAGAGAGAGAGAGAGAGAGAGAGAGAGAGAGAGAGAGAGAGAGAGTAGGTTGTGAGTTACTTTACAGTAATATTTTATTTCTCTCTTTCTGACATCCTTAAACTCAGTCAGGAGGCATACAGCCACAGCTTCACCCCACTAGATGGTATGGCTGTGGTTTCTATATCAAATAGATTTACCGGTTAGAGTTGCTAGCCCCATGACCAACTGGTTTTAAATTTAGAGTACTCCTTCTACTAGACTAGTTGCCAACAGAGACTATTATGCCGAGTTATTTAACCCATAACTGTGAGGAGGAGAATATGGCCTCATACCTTTTTCATGAGTATTTGTTTTGCAATAAACTGAGCTCACCGATTTCTTTCTGAATTGGTTTTTGTTACACTATCCACACAGTCAATATTTTATTTACCCAGTTATATTTCAGCAGCAGTATGGCTGATGCTCAACTCCTGCAGTGTTTCACTGCACCGTCTTGGCTTCATGTTATCAACTGACTTGAAGTGGAACAACTACATTGAATCAATAGCTGCATCTACTGCAAAGACAGGTGATTCCTTGCGTTTTTCTCATCAGAGTCCATCTTGCACATTTTCAAATCTACTATTTGGCCGTTCATTGAATACTTCTGCCATATCTGGTCTGGTGCTCCTGCTGTTCATCTTGAGGTTCTTGATAAAATCCAGAGAAGGATCTTTAATGTAATCGATCCTGTCTTGTCATCTCGACTTTAGCCACTTTCTCACAAATGTGATATGGCTTCCCTCTGTCTTTTCTACAAATATTTTACTCTGACAAACTTTTTTCCCCTGGTGCTCTGACTACATGAATTTAAGCGTGCTACTAGACTGGCATCTAGGTACCAGCCATTTACTGTTGAAATAGTTAAATGTAACTGCCACTTCTACTCCAACAGTTTCTTTTCTTGCAATTCCTGACAGGGGAACTCCCTTTCGGTTACTTGCTTCCATGAAAACTAAAATCTTCAAAAAATTTAAATGCAATGTCAATCGCCATCTCCTGTCATCTTGAACCCCGTTCATCTATTATCCTTTCCTCAATCCCCTCTATACCCAGTCTTTACTTTACCCTTCCCTCTTTATAAGTCCCTGCACATTAGTGGTATTCCTGTTTTACTTGGGGTGAAATGATTAAAAAGAATAAAAAGAGGGTTCATTAATTTTAAATAAAAATAATTATATTCAATAAAAAAAGATAAAGAAACAAAATTAAATTTTTGGTAGAGTTGTACAATCAGCACTGTGGCCAGAAATAATCATTTTAAAAAAAATAGATTAAGCACTCTTGATCGCAAATATCAAAAAAGAAAATATTTTATTAAATTTCATAAAATTAATGGGAGTTCCAGTTTGCTATTCATTATAAATTGATCTCTTTTTGAAAGCCAAAGCAAAATATACTCATGGCACATATTTTAAAATAAAATGTAAAAAAATATTTTTTAAATTTAGAAATTCATGATTTTGTTTTTTACATAAATCACTATCAATTTAGCACTCCAGATAACGAATTTGGTTTTTTAATCAATTCACCCCAGGCAAGGCAATGAAGCCACTAAGATGCAAGGGATTACTGAGTGTGAGAGAATTTGAGAAAAATAAATATTAAATCAAGAGAACAACAAAAGAACAGGAATTAAGAAGACAGAAGATAACAATTGACATTGCTTACACTATTTACATCATTAAGACTGTTGTCCTCATCTTTATTGCCATATTCTTGACGTTTAGACCATTGTTCGCTCTGGCCTGCTTCAGGTGATATACACTGGAATTTCAAACTGAACCCTTTATTTAGTCTACAGGAGTAGATTGCACTAATTCCACATGTCATGCCTTTTCTGGATATCTCAATATCAGAATTAGTGTAATTAGTTACAATACCTCATCTCAGTAATATAGATAGAAATTGACATTGCATTTGAATTTTTGATGATCAAAATTGACTGGGAAACAAGAAGGAAAGGAGTTCCACAAGCGAGAAGTGCGAGAGAAGAAGCTGTTAACATAGAACTTACAGTTACATCTACAACTGTAAAATAATGAGACTATGCTGCCAATTTAGTACTGTGCTTAAATTCATAGTCTCACGACCATCTACTTACCTATTCTTGCCCCAGAAGTGAACCAGAAAAAAAATAATACATGGGACCATAAGCCTTGACTCCTTTCTTTCTCTCACCTCTTTTGTCACTCTTATCAGCATAAGACAAGGTCCATTTATTGATTCCTATTTCACTTTTTTTATCAGCAATAGACAAAGTGCAATCATAAATTCCTGATTTTCACTTCTAGCAACTCCATCCCTGCCACAACCCCCCCCCCCCTAAAACACCATTAAATGAGGGCTTTATATAATAAACATTTTATTACCCACAATGCTCTGGTCCTTGTCTATAAAATTACTCTCCTTATTTATTCAGTTTCTCAAAAAGCTTTCAGGCAAATAACACTTCACTTTTTCCTTTGTTCATTTATTCAAACTACTTGGTTTTATTTAATTCAAAGGCAAATTAAAGGATTGAATGCAGATGGTTAAAGTTTATGGACAAAAAAAGAAAAATCTTTAGATGTTAATATTTATAGCAGATTAAAGTGTCATTTTGTGAATTTGGTGGTATAGTAATTTGGCAGTTCAATCTCTGGGCTGGGTAGTACAGTGTCAGACTTGGTGGAAACAGGATGAGCAATAACTGAGATTTGTCTGTTTAACGGCATATCAGCTCCTTATGGGTAATTTAATGCCGAAATTCAATTTTCTTGGGAGCTTGGAAGTAAAAATATGATATGTTATTCTGCTTTCATGACTGAATATATGGTAGATGATACTCAGCTTTTGTGCATATAGATGTTTGTGTGAACATGATTATTAGAGGTGGTGATGTGTGTTTTGTTGAAGTTATATTTTGGAATACAGTTTGATTTAAGAAACTGTAGGATATATATGGCTTAATGTCATGAAAATTCTTTCATGCTGTTTTTTTGTTAGTATTTTGAACAGATTTGGGTGAAGTCGCTACAGTTTATTAGTATGTATGCAATGTTGGTAATTTTTATTTTGCGGTGAATACATTTGTATTGCTGGTATTTTATTATAAAAATATATTTTTATTGTTTCATAGTGTTTTGTTTTTGTTTGGGGGGGGTCATTATTTACCAATGGCTGGAATCTTAACAGGTGTTACCACCCCAGGTCAGGGTGAATCTAGGAACACCAACAATTAACCAGTGGTTCTACACTACAAAAAACCTCCAATATCCCGACCAGAGGCATAGCTGCTGGATGTAGTTTATCATCAACCCAGGATTAGCAATAACTGAGCAGTACTAAATAAAACCAAGAAAAGATACCTGTAGACACTTTCAACAGAACAAGAACAATTTACACCCATTGTTTAAATTGTTCAAAATTCCCTGAAGCTTATCTGGATCAACAGATGCCTAATAAAAGCCAGAGGGCAAAATTTGATAATATAAAAAATGGGGATATTAGTCCGAATGTAAATAATTAAAACTTCATTTCCCATAAATTCAGATAGAAATTATCTTTACATTTTAATGGGTTTTTTAGAACTAATTGCCATTTCTTAAGTATGCAAGTGACATAGTTTTCTATAAAAACCCTATGATATAGATACTAACTGAAAGGTGCCTTTCATTAGTACTAACTTAAATAGTTTGAATCAAATAAAGATGGCAAATTTTCAAATGAAATTGGGCACCTTGGACATTTAAACTTTTATTTTATCTGAAAATTGTGTATATTCTACTTTTCCACAGTTTTGAATTCAAAGTAGTTCTTTTCATAGACTGGTTACCAACGATGGCTAAAGACACCAGACTGCTATGGATTCATGCCTTTCCCAACGTTATTAATTGCTAAGAGACACTGACTTACTGAAATGAAACAAAGTTTGATAATATTGAATGAAAAACGTCATCTTTTATTTAAATAAACAATTAATAAATGCATTTTAATTTAAATCATAATTTTTTTTTTATTTGAAATTTGAAGAAAAAAATAATAAGGGTAAATTATTTTTTTTTAAAGTGAATCTTTTCTGTTAATTCACCCCAAATAATGTGAAGTTACTTATTGCAAATAATTAATTCACCCCAAAAATTTATAAATTTTATCAAGGTTTTTTGTTTTTTTTTTATTAATTAAATTTTTGTTACTCTTTTTTTGAAATTATAAAGTCAAAATTTGTTTCTTTATTGTCTCGTAACTTCAACCAGAAAAAATACCAAAACCAGGGAGTTATTCACATTTCGTACGTGCAGATGATGTTCGAGGTACTTACAAGGAAATGTTTACAATTTAAAAAAAAAAAAATTAAATTCTGTTTTTGTCTTGTTTATCGGGTTAACCGAATCATCCACATTTGGGGCGATCGCAAAGGTCAACTCAACCGGAGTACAATGGAAGGGCCTTGCTCTGGGAGAATTTTAATAAATTCTTTTTATTTTGGGGCGAATTAAAATTTTGTTTGAGGTGAATTATAACAAAGATAATGAAAATCCTTAAAAAACGAAATGAAAAATAAAAAATTACTGACATTGTTATGAAAAATTGTTTGCGATGAAATGAACAGATCTATAATAATTGAATAAATAAATTCATAGTTAATAAAAAGAAAAAGTAAGTTGTTTTTTTTGTTTTTTAAATTTTGAACTGTATTTGTAATCAAAAACCAAAACAAGTTCGGTAATAGTGATTCAGGATATATATATTTATTTTATTTCGAATGACCGACAGTGCTTCATTCATCTCTAATAAAAAATGAAACCGAATAAATTTGGTACAAATTTATCATTAATGTCAACTATTGCGGTGTTTACATAACTTCAGCCTTAAGTGAAGAAAACAATTTATTCCCACGATGGTGAATTAATTGAATTCTGATAGATTAACTCAACTGACAGTCAAAAACCTTAAAAGAGAAAAACTTTCTACGACATAAATATGAAACAATATTAGAAATTACATACAGTGTCCGTTTCTTTTCTTTTTATTTTACTTACTTGAACAGGATCAATTGAAAGATCTGTGCACATGTTACATAACAACTTACATAAGTAACCTAAAATAGCAGCTTTCCTCGTTTTTATTTCCCCCTAGCTGCCTTTGAAGGGGAATTACTCGAGACTTTATCTCGAAGAAAAACATTCACGTCTGTCTCGGTGGTATTGGTCTTGTTCGTTTATTTATTTAAAAAGAAACATTTTAAGAGTTATCTCCCCTTTCGATTTATTTAAAAAAAAAAAAAAAAATATAGATGTGATTAAGAAATATATAAATACTAGAATATTTTTGCAACATGCTGACACGTTGCAAATCGTCACAGTATTTAGTATTTTTGAAGTTATATCGCTAACATTTTTGTCAAGATTTGCCAACTCTACATTTCGTTCAATTTCGCAAACCAATTGATGAACTATAAAAACTTAAAGAAAAGATATGCAAAAAAACAATAATTTTATTAAATAAGTATTTGTTATTTTAATCATTAAATTGTTTTTAAAATAGTGGGAGTATTTTTATGTTAAAAAAAAACAAACTCTTAATTCGCCCACACCAAAAAAGAAATGAATGAAAATTTATTGTACTAAGCTACACACCCTAGTAAAACCATCATCATCATCATCATCATTCAACCTCCGTGGTTGGTTGTAACTCCATTAACAATATCTTTCCACACTGTTCGGTCCTGCATTGTCATCCCCACTGTCCAACCCTGAGTCCCAAGCCGTGGTGCCTGGGAAAGTCAACTTTTGTGAGAAGAAACCCCCAGAAGGATGCCATAGAACTAAGTATGAGATGATCTCCCTGTGGACTCAATTGCAATAGCTGGCAAACTGCAATCTTTATTTTGTACCCCATTACCTGTTTGTACTTCTCCCCAAAATTTGGGGCTATTTTAGAGGGTGTGACAGACTAATAGAAGTCACAGAATTTTTTACAAGAAAGTAGTGTATAAGCAATAAAGTCCAAGAAAAAAAAACAAATATTGCAAATAATTCTGAAAGGAGAGAAGTAGCTTTCGGGTTCACACATTTTTTTGTTCTTAGTAGTGGCCATAATTAATTCACTCATCAAGCATTAACCTTATTACAGCAGCAAGTGGACACTTTCACTCTCACTGCCTATCTCTCTCTCTCTCTCTCATTGACTGCTACTTTGACTTGACTGTCTCTCAACTTCCACTCGACTCTCGACTGACTCTCTTATTACAGCAGCATCAAGCGGACATGTTGAGTGGTGGTGGTGAAGGCAGCGATGGTAGCGCTAGTAGTCCTTTGCGTGATGGCCGGTCTGCAACTCTGTTATTATGGTGACAAGGTCATGGCAGCAGCAGCAGTGCCTTGCGTGACGGCTGGCGTCCACGACGGCTTGTCAACTCACTTTACCCAGCTTCAATTGACTCTTTTCACACAAACACGCACTTAAATAGACAAAATTCTATATTACTATAATTATTCTTTCAAGGGTGACCATTGCTCTCTGCCATATTGTATATTTTCTTATACTAATATATGCATCCATTAATATCCTATGCACTTCAAGATACCATTTTCTGTGGGTAATGATATTCAATGTGGGTTATTTTGTATAATAATAACTTCTAGAATTTTGAGTCTTTCCTTGCATTGGGTGCTGTAGAGTATTTTGGTATTTGTTTTATGCTACTAGTATTTGTCTTATGCTGATAGTTGTATTTTGATCATTCATGATGTGCTAGTTGGTGTGTACACTGAGTTTTGACAGAGGACAGGTCAATCTGCAAGTGAGTGTGGTGCATGTGTGCCTGATGTAAATAATTAATGCTGTTTATTGGAGAGGCAATCTCCCAGGGGGCATGAGAATTTACAGACATTATTTTTACACAAAGGGGATTTTTGAGGTTCTGTGCTATTGGTAAGAATTAAATTAGATGTTTTAAATCTTTTATACGAGATGATAAATCTTAGGTGTTTAAGAATATTGAGTGATATTTATCAGTGAATTGTTTTTATTTACCTTTTCAAATATAATGTAAATACTGTACATAATACCTCATCTCAGAAATATAGACAGACTGTGATTGTATATGTTCTGCAGAACTATGTCTATAGTTTCTTTGATTGGTCATTAATTAATCAATGAATAAGTTTACAACATCTATTGAGGCTAGGATACCTTTATTTGGTTTATTAGACTGCAATATATAGAACAATATAAACAAATACAAATCGAAACAATGCTCTCCTGACCATAAGCCCCTACAGAGCTGGTGTTTACTTGCCACTTCTGTGATGAAATATAACACAAGGTAGTTTTTAATGTAGGGTGTCCATAAAAGTATATATGTGCCAAGGTCAAAAATTGCCCAGCAAGGTCAAAAATTGCTCACACTCACTGTCATTCCATCATTGGTATCCACCAACCCTCCCTCTTTAGTGAAATGAGGGAGGTGTTGCCACAGGGTTGGAAATCCTGAGACTTTGAGACTGAGAGAAGACAGATACCATACTTGGTATTTATTCATCTCACAGTGATGGAATATGGCATGAGGCTGGTTTAAAGTGGGAAGCCCAAGCACACGTACATGGACCAAGTCCCAAAATTGCATGACCCCTGCAGCCAATATTGCATTAACATCAGTATTCCACTGAACATCCCTCTTTGGTGCAATGTGGGGTCACTCACATCATACCAACATGTTCACAAGAATAAAAAGCATACACTAAAAGCATGTTAAATTGTAAATTAAAATCATATAATTTTATTTATTTCTGTATACTTGTGTGTGTATGTATTTTAGTTACGTTTTACAGTTGCATGTAATAGAGGAAGAAATCCACTTCGTCCTCTGACAAGGTGCTGAGGAGAGGAGATGGATGTCTTGATCCTTTGAGGGTTGGTAGCAAAGACAGCGAGTTTGGCTTTTTTTGGTGTAAAATATCAGTTTTCAGACAGGAAAAGTTTTCTATTGCTTTTGTAATGCCTGTTTGTAGGAGAGACTTTGTAAATCACAGATACAACAATAGTAGTGCCTTCAAACAATACTCAGTCAGATGCCGCTAATTCCCATATATATATTTTTCCTTTACCCGTCACATGATCTAATTATTTCAAGATGAGGTTGACTGTGCTTGACCTCTGGCGATCCATGTTCAAACCCAAGTGTCAGCAGCGACACTTTATTTCTATATTTATTTATTAATGTCTCTGCACTCCCACAGAGTTGGAATCCCCAGGACTAGGCAGTCCTCATTTATTTGGTGTGTTTCTCTCTGAACACAGAAACACAATTGAGAGATAAAATGTAATTTGTCTGCCTGAAGGCAGATACTACATGGGATTTACTTGACCTCCCACAGGGCCAGGTTGTGACACAAGGTCGGAGTTTAACGTGGGAAGGGAGGGGGAATGGACCCGAGTTTTCACCCGGGTCGCAGTGCTTTGGCTTTAGCTAGTCATAGCTGGTCTTGGCTGGTCATAGCTTGTCCAAGCTGGTCAGAGCTGGTCATACGTAGCCACGATACTACCAGCACAGGGACGAATCCCTGCCGCCGGCCTGTATCGGAGAAGGAATCCCGGCCCCGGGATTTACTTGACCTCCCACAGGGCCAGGTTGTGACACAAGGTCGGGGTTTAACGTGGGAAGGGAGGGGGAATGGACCCGAGTTTTCACCCGGGTCGCAGTGCTTTGGCTTTAGCTAGTCATAGCTGGTCTTGGCTGGTCTTAGCTGGTCATAGCTTGTCCAAGCTGGTCAGAGCTGGTCATAGCTAGTCAGACGTAGCCACGATACTACCAGCGCAGGGACGAATCCCCGCCGCCGGCCCGTATCGGAGAAGGAATCCCGGCCCCATAGGCGATCATTCAGTGAGTAATCTGCGAACAGATACTACACTTTGATCTTAGCCTTGGGATTTACTTGACCTCCCACAGGGCCAGGTTGTGACACAAGGTCGGAGTTTAACGTGGGGAGGGAGGGGGAATGGACCCGAGTTTTCACCCGGGTCGCAGTGCTTTGGCTTTAGCTAGTCATAGCTGGTCTTTGGCTGGTCTTAGCTGGTCATAGCTAGTCAGACGTAGCCACGATACTACCAGCGCAGGGACGAATCCCTGCCGCCGGCCTGTATCGGAGAAGGAATCCCGGCCCCATAGGCGATCATTCAGTGAGTAATCCGCGAACAGATACTACACTTTGATCTTAGCCTTGGGATTTACTTGACCTCCCACATGGCCAGGTTGTGACACAAGGTCGAGTTTAACGTGGGAAGGGGAGGGGGAATGGACCCGAGCTTTCACCCGGGTCGCAGTGCTTTGGCTTTAGCTAGTCATAGCTGGTCTTGGCTGGTCTTAGCTGGTCATAGCTTGTCCAAGCTGGTCATAGCTAGTCAGACTTAGCCACGATACTACCAGCGCAGGGACGAATCCCTGCCGCCGGCCTGTATCGGAAAAGGAATCCCGGCCCCATAGGCGATCATTCAGTGAGTAATCCGCGAACAGATACTACACTTTGATCTTAGCCTTGGGATTTACTTGACCTCCCACAGGGCCAGGTTGTGACACAAGGTCGGAGTTTAACGTGGGAAGGGGAGGGGGAATGGACCCGAGTTTTCACCCGGGTCGCAGTGCTTTGGCTTTAGCTAGTCATAGCTGGTCTTGGCTGGTCTTAGCTGGTCATAGCTTGTCCAAGCTGGTCAGACGTAGCCACGATACTACCAGCGCAGGGACCAATCCCTGCCGCCGGCCTGTATCGGAGGAAGAATCCCGGCCCCATAGGCGATCATTCAGTGAGCAATCCGCGAACAGATACTACACGGGATTTACTTGACCTCCCACACGGTCAGGTTGTGACACAAGGTCGAGTTTAACGTGGGAAGGGAGGGGGAATGGACCCGAGTTTTCACCCGGGTCGCAGTGCTTTGGCTTTAGCTAGTCATAGCTGGTCTTGGCTGGTCTTAGCTGGTCATAGCTTGTCCAAGCTGGTCAGAGCTGGTCATAGCTAGTCAGACGTAGCCACGATACTACCAGCGCAGGGACCAATCCCTGCCGCCGGCCTGTATCGGAGAAGGAATCCCGGCCCCATAGGCGATCATTCAGTGAGCAATCCGCGAACAGATACTACACTTTGATCTTAGCCTTGAGACCGAGGGATTCCTCCTCGAGATTCACTTGACCTCCCACAGGGCCAGGTTGTGACACAAGGTCGGAGTTTAATGTGGGAAGGGAGGGGGAATGGACCCGAGTTTTCACCCGGGTCGCAGTGCTTTGGCTTTAGCTAGTCATAGCTGGTCTTGGCTGGTCATAGCTTGTCCAAGCTGGTCCGAGCTAGTCAGACGTAGCCACGATACTACCAGCGCAGGGACCAATCCCTGCCGCCGGCCTGTATCGGAGGAAGAATCCCGGCCCCATAGGCGATCATTCAGCGAGCAATCTGCGAACAGATACTACACTTTGATCTTAGCCTTGGGATTTACTTGACCTCCCACATGGCCAGGTTGTGACACAAGGTCGGAGTTTAACGTGGGAAGGGAGGGGGAATGGACCCGAGTTTTCACCCGGGTCGCAGTGCTTTGGCTTTAGCTAGTCATAGCTGGTCTTTGGCTGGTCTTAGCTGGTCATAGCTTGTCCAAGCTGGTCAGAGCTGGTCTTAGCTAGTCAGACGTAGCCACGATACTACCAGCGCAGGGACGAATCCCCGCCGCCGGCCTGTATCGGAGAAGGAATCCCGGCCCCATAGGCGATCATTCAGTGAGCAATCCGCGAACAGATACTACACTTTGATCTTAGCCTTGAGACCGAGGGATTCCTCCTCCAAGGCAGATACTACACTTTGATCTCAGCTCAAAGGCTGGAAATTGCAACACCTACAGTGCCTCTCAAAACAGAAAAAACATGAGGCTTTTACACTTGTAGTTACAACAACAGATGGGCTATGATTCATTGATGACTAAACAACACCATTTTCATGCAAATTTAGCAGAAATGATATCTATGTTAAGAGTTTGCATTCTCAAAACAGCCAGTTATTCAGAACAAAACTCTGAACTACATGAGACAGATCCTGGTTGAGGATTTTGGTCTAATTTTCTACAATATTTGGCTTGGTTCACAAAAATTAAACAATGTGTTGAAAAATATCTTATTTTAAAAAATGTGTATTGCCAATGAAACTTTTTAGGAATCTCTACTTTAAAGAAACTTCAATGCATTTTTGCATTTTTACTTGGTTATGATTTTCCAAGCATAGCTTAGATGTGGCACAAGGCCAAAAGTATGGCGCATCTAGTGAGAATCAAACTCACTACTCAGATAATTGTTCTTGTGAGATAAGCTTGCTAACCATTACACCTCATCTAAGTGCACCTTTTATTCAATTATGACCGTTATAAGAAGAATTATTGTTTACCTTCTCAGTTAAATCTTTTATTGAATTCCTGATTTTATACTCAGAAAACTCAGTTTGTATTCTTTTACAATTAACACTTCTGCTTTTGTTGAAATACTTATAAGCCTTATAGAACTTACATTGACTGCTGTCAATATATTTTTTCAAGACACTGGGAAATGTTGGTCACTAGATTCATGTTATAAGCTAAAACATGCTTAGTAGCATTTCCAAAAGAGCATAGACACTTAGTAGCATACAATACAACTTATTTTGTGACATTTTTATTATACTGTGTTGGGGTGTCATTTATTTTAGTCTGTACTACAAAGTAATCAATTGAAACCAAAATGGCAGTACCCAGGAGAGATTGGGTCAACATTTTATAGACATTTATTTCCAATAAATGGCTTTTAATTTGTTTTTCTCAAAACGGGCCAGCACAGCTATAACAATGTAGAAGTGAAAGTGTTAACTCTGAAATAAAAAATTATAATCTTTATTCTATGTCAGAAAAATAACAACAATGGTCAAAGTTTTAAAATTGTATTTTACAAACACATTCAACAATTTTCATTCAGTTTCATCAACATTTTCAGGATAGATGATATGCTGTTTAAAAGAAATTTCCTATTTTAACATGTTTATATAAGGCCTCAAAACTTTATTTATAACTCATATAATTTATAATTATTAACATAAATTAAAATTATTGATAAATATAAATTGGAAAGTAAATGTAAATAATTTTCATGAGAAAAAAAAAATGAAAGAATCTTCTTCATAAATCCTATTGAGCATTTATTCATGTAATAAAAAGAAAATATCAATACAAGAAATATCACTACAAAAATATCCGTGTCTACGAGTTTTTCAAACTATGTTAATACTGAGGAAGTTTTAGTGAAAATGGAAAAAATATGGGAGTGAAAAAGAATGAAAAAACTTCAGAAAGAATGAGAAACCCAATCCTAAAGAGGAAACAATGAAGAAATCTATACTCCTGTTCAAAAGACCAGGAAGAAGTGTGAACTGAACAGTGGGCAAACATATCTACTTCTAGAACCAGAAGAGGGACAACTGAAATTGAAGAAAGAGGCTTGGAGAATTTGACACTCATAGGACATGTTGAAAACAAGGAAGACAAGAGGAAAGCCACACATAATCTATATAAGCTTGTGTAAATGGTTGACAGAACAGGTATTAGCAGAAATCACAAAAAGACAAACCTTACTAAGAGCCATGAAGGACAGGAAGTAATGGAGAGTCTTGATCGCCAATGACATAACACTTAGAAGAAGAACCTAATTTACTTAATAAGGCTTTCTGGTAATATTAATGAAATCAAAAGAATATTATTAACTAAGTACAAATATCTACATTTATTCTTGGAATAAAAGGGCTTGCTTTACAGTTTATCACTAAAATATTAATCAGATATCTTAAAGACATTTCCATGTAAACCAAAGAAAAAGATTAGTACCATTAAACTGTGAAACATAAAGGCCTTAAAAACACTACAAAAATTTATATATAAAATTCTACTATAAAAATGCTTTTATAAACATAGAAGCAATATGAACTGGTGAAAGGGAAATAACTCTTTACTTATCATTATATTTAATCTTTATGCGACAAATAGCTATGGTGATTTTCTCAAGCTGATAGAAATAAAAAAAGAAAAAGTAAGAATCTACTAAAACGTAATTTTCTTCAAGAATTAAATAAAACATTTTCTATTGCCAATTTTATAAAGCAAATTATTGATGACTATTATTATTGTTACACCATTTTTTTATGCAATGTCAATTGTTATCTATTGTGATTACTCCTTTATTCTTCTCACTACGTAATTGTTTTATTTTACAGGGGGAGATATTTAAAAAGCACTGTGTCATTTCATAAACTATAAATCATTATCATAAACAGTACTATCGTATATAATCGAGTTTGTGTCGTTTTTTTTACACAAAATGTAGGAAAAGCACTATACACAGGTAATTTTTTTGAAGAAGTTAAAAATCATGCATTTTTGGTGAGCAGTTGCACTATAAATGGGTAAATTATTTCTGGAGGGGTTAAAATTAATGCAAAAATTTCAGGAGGCGCACTATACATGAAATCAGCTAATACACTAGCATATACAATAAGCAGGATATCCTTTGGTACCATGACTTTACAAATTTAAGCACAATACTAGATTGGCAGTTAGCTTTCATTATTTTACTGTTGAAATTGCTAAGTGTAAATATGAGTTCCATCCTAATGGTTTCTTCTCTCACACTTCTTGCCCTCGGTTGACAGTCTCAGCTTCCGGCTTTCCTGTCAACTACGATATCCAAAAATTTGAAGGCAATATCAATCATCTTAGTGGCTTTATCATCTTGCTTGGGTTAAGAAAATAATAAATAAATAAAACTACAGTTAAAGTTTGAAAAATCACATAAATAATCATGTCTTATTTAATCTTATTCTTCTAAATAAATAAACAGGAAATTCTTTTTGTCCATTCATGTCTGAAAGCCTTCTAGCTTGGGCCACACTTGCTCTACATAGGAATCAGGGTGATCCCAGGATTGAAAATCTGCCCTTCATCTGGCGCTTGAACATCCAGCATTGGGATTTGTATCTGGATGAGGGGGGGAAACAGTTAAAAATTCAAATTTTATAATAACTGAAAAAAAAAAATTAGTGATTTTAAAAGTTTTTAATTTATACTGAGTTTAAAGTAACACAAAAACTTAATTTTTGTTTTAAATTCAGTTTAAAATATCTCCAAAGCTTTGTGAATTGAGGAAATCAATTTTATTTCTTCAAAATGCCAACAAATCATAGTTAAAGTGAGAGGTTTTGTGATGTGAGGTTTTGAAGTTCTGCAGAGATTGTGATTTGAAGAACTCAATTTTCAGCCTGAATTAGAATTTTGGCCAGAATTGGACTTATCGCCTGAATCACAGTTAAAGTGAGGTTTTGAAGTTCCATGGAGTGAATTTCGGAAACCAAAGTTATTTCATTAAAATTATTGTTGTTTTCTAAGCTTGACCAGAGGTGCCTTTAGTGTTGGGCCACTGAAAATGTAAATAACTCATTTTAAAGAAAAGAATTTAAAAAATCCTTTGCAATTTAAATTTACCCTTTAGAATAGGACAATGGGACTTATACTAAGTTAAACTTAGTGTAGTGAAAGGGTAAAATACAAATAAAATACCATTCCTATCCCCCAAAACATACATCTAGTGTCATCCTGGACACTTTGCCAACTACCTCCCCCTCTTTTCTTTTTGTTGTTGTTGTTGTATGTGTTATATGTAATAGGAGTAGGTGGGATTTCCTACCGCCCAGTCAATACTCCTCCCGCTTCTCTTAGACAAGAGTAGAGGCTCACACCTTGTTTCTTGTTTAGGAAGGGGTTCCCAGAACTCTCTCTCTGGCCTCTGTACTCATGCTGCTGTGTTTCGCCCAGGATGTGTGCAGTCTGTGGCATTACCTCTTCATTCTGCGGGTACACGGTTGACAGTTTTCTGGTTGCTGTTTCCGACTGGTAGTTAGGCGCCCTAACTTTTGTGTAGCATCTTGAGTGGCCGCTCTGATCAACAGATGTATAATACCGGGGTGTCTGTAGTGCCATGTCGCGCATGGAAAGGTATCCCTGCAGTAACCTCCAGTGGGCAACTCTGAGGCCACATTATGATGCAGGTTGTGCCAACTTCTCTCTGCCCACGTCATGGTCGATAACTGCCTGCTTCTTTTACTTCAAGCCTTCTCATCTTCCAACCATAATTCCACATGATGACTAACAAAGATTGAAAAAGTAAACCTAAACCAGTCCTTCAAAAATCGCCTAAACCCTTCAACATTTCATTCTCCAGCATCCGTGGCATTAGAACCAATTTCTGCAGTGTGGAATCTTTCCTCACTACAAACTGCCCAGATATACTGGCTCTGTGTGAGACCAACCTTGACTCATCTATCCCCTCCTCTAACCTCTCGATCCCTGGCTACCTTCCTCTCCTCAGAAAAAACTCTCAAACCCATATGCATGGCCTTGGTGTTTACGTCAAGGACCATCTCCCACTGGCTAGAGAGTTGTCTCTTGAATTGCCAAACCATTCGTACATGTGTCTCCGGCTATCTCTTCTCGATGCTGTAAACTATCTCTTCTTCCTTTATCGCTCTCCATCCTCTCAAGACTGTGGAATAATTGATAGCATTTCTGACAGCATAGACAAGGCTCCCTCTCTCCATCCGTTTGCTCACATATTAGTGTTTGGCGATTTTAACGCCCATCATACCAAGTGGCTTAAGAATGCTACTACTGACCTTGCAGGCATTCAAACACTTAATTTTTCAGTTTCTCAATCCCTCACGCAGATAGTTGGCTTCCTCATGTGTTTTGTCTACAACCAAGATGGTAAGGCCTCTCTTCTCGATCTGTGTTTTACCTCCATCCCTGAGTTTTGTAGCGCCACACAGCTCTGCCCTCTTGGTAACTCCGATCATGCTGTAGTGTCTGTCAACATCTCCTTCAACTCCACTCCCTGCAAAGAACCTCTTACCACTAGAACCTTGTTCTGCTATCAACGAGTTGACTGGGACTCATTCCGTGATTTCCTCCACAATGTCCCCTGGGATATTGTCTTTAAGCTTCTCATCCTGGGTTAAAGCTGGTATTGACGCTTTCATCTCCTCAAGGAAATTTAAGGTCAAATCGTGCTCCTCCCCTTGGTTCTCCACTGCTTGCTCAGCCGCCATTGCCCGTAGGAACCACTTCTTCCACCTATTCCATAGCGACATGTCCAACTGCAATAGACGTCTCTTTGTCTCCGCCCGTAACGAGTGTAAGCGCGTCCTCAACGAAGCTAAGTCACTATTTGCTGCTCGGATGAAGGAACGTATTGCATCTCACAAATTTGGCTCCAAGGATTATTGGTGTCTCTGCAAGAGTGTATTTAACAATAGCAAACCCTCTATACCTCCTTTGTTCAACCAGTTTTAGGTCCTGACCTCCTCTGCTGACAAGGCTGAATGCTTTGCTCAGAAATTTTCACTCAATTCAACGCTCGACTCTTCCGGTGTACCCATACCCAATTTCCCTCGTGGAACTGAGGCCCTATTGAGCGGGTTGCACATACCAATGACGGGGTTATCTCTAATTTAGACCCCTACAAGGCTAGTGGTGGAGATGGGATACCAGCCATTTTCTTGAAGAAATGCGCACATGAACTGGTGCCCGCCCTCTCCAAATTATATAACTACTGCCTCAAGGAATCTTGTTTTCCAGACTGCTGGAAGTCCTCATCGATTGTTCCTGTCTGTAAGAACTCTGGTGACCCCTCTAATTACTGTCCTATCAGTCTCCTACCCCTCTTCAGCAAAGTCTTCGAAGCCTTAATCAATGCCGAGTGGTTAACCACCTTACATCCCATGATCTGCTCTCAGACAAGCAATATGGTTTCCTCTTTGCCCGATCTACAGCTGATATGTTTACAGCCATCACTGAAATTGTCTACCAAGCTCTCCAAAATAACAGAGAAGCTCGTGCCGTGGCCCTAGACATCTCCAAAGCATTTGATAGGGTTTGGCATGCCAGCCTTCTTCACAAGCTCCAGGGTTATGGTATTACAGGTCGATTATGTGACCTAATACAATCATTCCTGTCAAACCGTGAATTGAAGGTCATTCTCAACGGATTCTCCTCCAGCTCCTATCCTGTTCCTCAAGGCTCCATCCTAAGCCCTACTCTGTTCCTTATCTTCATCAACGATCTTCCTGATGCCATAGATTCCCAAGTAGGCATCTATGCAGACGACACTATAATTTACTCCTGCCTCAAAAACAAATCTAGTGTCACTGACAAAACTAACCTGGCCGTTCATCTCGAAAAGGGCCTCCAATCGGTTGTGAACTGGGGCAGGAATTGGCTGGTTAACTTTAACGCCTCAAAAACAAAACTGCTCTCTATTAATCACCACAGAGATCCTTCCCTGCCCCCCCATTAGAATGTCTGATGCTCAACTTCTCGAGAGCACCTCTCTGCGGCTGCTCGGTCTCAAGTTGTCTACTGACCTGAGATGGAACAAATACATTGAGTCAATTGCTTCGGCCACCACAAGGAAAGTTGGATCCCTGTGCCATGCCAGGAAATTTTTCTCCCCTAAATCGATCCTTCAAATCTACAAATCAACCATTCGCCCTTGCATGGAGTATTGCTGCCATATATGGTCTGGAGCCCCTTCTGTTTGCCTCGGAGTTCTTGATAGGATCCAGAGATGGATATGCAATGTAATTGACCCTGATCTGGCATCTCGTCTGCATTTGCTTTCTCACAGGCATGTCATTGCCTCTCTGTCTTTTTTACAAATACTTTCATGATGATTGCTCCGATGAGCTGCTTGCATTGGTTCCCAAACTTCATGAATTCAAGCGTCCTACGAGGCTGGCATCCCACTCTCACCCTTTCACTGCTGAAACTGTTAAATGTAGCTATCTCTTCTACTCCAATAGCGTCATATCTTGCACCTCTCACCTGTGGAACTCCCTTCCCTATTCCTGTTTCACTGATAGCTATAATCTCCAACTATTCAAATGTTATGTCAATTGACATCTCCAGTTGCCTTGATCTATCCACTATCCTTCTCCTCATCCTTTCCTCTATCACTCCTATTTGCTCTCACTCCAAATCCTCTGTAACCCCTTGCATACTAGTGGCTTCCCGCCTTGCTTGGGGTGAAATGCTTAAAAAAAAATGAAAAAATTAATTTGTACCATTTTTGAAATGGTGGGGCCTTAATGGATTGAAATCTCTAATACTGAATTTTTAAGAAACCTATATCACAACATTAGTAGAAAATTATAATTACTATTAGATTTATTATATTAATTTTTAAAATGAATACCAGATTTTATGGGCTAATAGGTTAAATTCAAATTACTTTTCATTAAAAATATTTCAAGAGTAATGAAAAAAATGTTATATTAAAAGTGCAGATTTTTCAGTTATCATTATATACACACACACACACACACACACACACACACACACACACTCTTAAGCAAATATTTATGGATTCAGCCATAGTATGGATCACCGACTCAGTGTGAATAATCCTTCCCTTAACTGCAGAGTATGTGCTTTGCCAGGGCTACATACAGTTTTGAATTCAGAGTTTTCCTTCTCCTAGACTAGTTTCCACCTAAGGCTATAGAACACAGTCTGTCCTACTATTTAGGCATAGCAGGGGGCAGAAGAGTGGTATTCATATCTTGTCCAAGAGTATTAGCACATTGTCAATGTAATGAACTTGACTGGAATTCAAACTCAGTTCTGATTTCTCAATCTGAGCCACAATCCTTTACTCTACTGTGCCTAATATTTATACAGCTGAAAAATAAAGTACATTTTTAAAACACAGTCTTAAAATATTTTTTTTTTAAATTAGTAAAAAATAAAGCAAAGCAAAATTAGAAGTTATGAAAGTTAATTTAAAATGCTTTATCACTTCGAGTAAAAAATAAAAATCAGATTTTAAAAATTTTTAATAAAATTAATATAAAGAATTTTTTTATCAATGAATCATTGTTTCATGATACAAAATTTTTCTTGACCGTCAAGAAAAAACCCAAGACAAACCAACTTTCTTTTATGACAGTTTCCAAAAGTCGTAAGAAAAGCACTGGTTAAATATACTTTAATATGAAAGGGGTATTTAAACCAAAATAAAACTCTGACCAAAAATTAAAATTTTTGAAATTATTTTAATGCAAAAAAAATTAAATTATGGGACAAAATTACAATTACAAAGACTTTTCTTATAAAAATATTTTTAAAAATACAGATGGTTTCAAGGTTTTCTTGAGCAAAACCATTTTAGTAAAATTCTAGAAACTTAAAAAAATTGTAACTCAAATTATAAAATAAAAATTGAACAACATACAGAGTTGTATACTTTTTAAAATAAAAAATATACAAACTATAAAGAGAAATTAAGAAACATTAAAAAAAATATGACAGACAAAAGTTGTCACAAAATAATTCACTTGCTTAAAGTAAGTATTTGATCGAACAGATATATAAGATTTGTATCTCAAATTTCTGCCTAAAAATTCATCTCTTTTACTGCCTGCACCATTTTCTTCATTCAAACATTTATAAAAGACAAACTTTCTAGTGCTTCATTTTGAAATCAGCAAATATCTTTTTCTCATTTTGATAATTAACAATGATTGCCAGAGATGCTCTATAATAGTGCAATAATTTCTACAAACATTGAAGAAAATTTTAAAATTCAAACAAAGAATAACAAGGTCATTTTTACCATTATGCGAATATACCTTAATCAAAAATGGACCTAAATAATACTAACTTGGTCTTATAACAGTTACCGTGGTGTAGCAAGAAATCAATTACCATTTAACCTAGGCCCAAAACAAAGTTTCAATATCATAACTGTAAAACTGGAACTAAGTGATTTAAAGACACATATAGGATAAGTATAGGAGAAAATGATACATAAGTTTTTATATATCAAAACAATGTTAGGAAAATTAATGAAAATTGGAAAGTTTTTTTTTTTGTGTGACACATTACATCCTTAAGGACGTCATCAGACAAAAGTTATGTTTATGTTGGTTTAAACACACATTCGTATTAAGGAGAGGGGACACTGAAATTTTAACATTTTAAATAAATTAATAAAAATTTAATTTTTAAAATAAAAATTTAAATTAATAAAAATTTAATTTTTTTAAAATTTTAACCTTTTAAATTAAAATTAAATCATTAAAAATTATAATAAAAAATTTTCATCCAGTAATATAATTTCTCAATGTAAAAGCTAGAATAAATCAATGTGATATCTTTAGTTCAAGGTTCTGGAACTTATTTGGAAAGCAATACATTTGTGGTAGTCTGCATGGTTTGTTAAACAGGCAGAAAAATGCTTGATCTTATAGATTTACTTACGTTTACATTAAGACAAAAGTTATTATTTAAAATAAAGGGTATTCAAAGCTACATTACACTGAATAGATGAACTTTTATTGCCAGGTGAAAATTTGCTCCTCTTCATGCCTTAAGGTGACTACCACTTGCACCCCTACCTTGCTATGCCACTGAATAGTTGTGACATTTACATATATATTTCATACATCAAATGTGACAATTATTATGGGACAGTAGTTTTTATATTCATTTTTAACTTGATTTTTTAAATCTTATTTTTTTTGCATACTGATGAGCTAAAAAGTTCATCAGTATTGTGATAAAAAAGGAAAATAAAGCAAAACAAGTCAAAAGTTAATAGTAAAAAAATGTTTCCTCTAAGAAACTTAAACAACTAATAAGAGTAAAAGACTAAAACATTAAAAATATATGTTTGGTGCCTAGCATATAATAACTAAAAAAACTCAGTCTAATTTGGTTGTGTAAGGAGTTTGTTTTTCACGGGCTATCAATAACTGTGACCAGATTAATTTGTCAATAACTACAGTGGTGTGCTGAAAAGTTCTTGGCTTGACTCACTTCCCAAAATCTGACTTTAGGAATGTAGAAGGCGATTATCACCCTATTCTTAGGATAAATTTACTGATGTCCTAAGAGGCTCTTGATGTTCATGTGAAGGCCCATTGCTGAGGATGGTCAGTTGCTTACACCATGATTGAGACATGTTGTATGCAGCAGCAGCAGTTCTGCTGACTACAGGCAAATTGTCCTAAATAGGAATCTAAGACATATCACCAAGCTTGTACCGTCTCTCTTAGGGACAACCCAATTGGAGAATGGAGACAACCAACATATTTCCTCTCTCTTTCAATGCACCACATTATGACCAAACTTCAAAATCTTTTCAGCACCCCTCATATAACAAAATAAAAATTTTTAATAAGCACATAAAATAATTCCAAAAAATTAGTTATATTAGATAAAAAGAGAGACAGATATATTTGATTATAAGATTACATTGTAGTAAAATATATTCACAGAGGTACAAAATCTTTTATTTTAGAGCAATCCATAATAATTTTTTTGATTCTTATTAAACTTGTCAATGTGTTCTTATTTTTCATGTTGTTTTTCTGAATACACAAAGACTATGAAAAAAAAATTCTTAAACAAGACCTGCTTGTAATATGCTGCATTTAAAAAACAGCCAGTAACAATGTTTAGGTATAATTTTGTTCGATATTCATTGAAGTATATTGATAGTTGTGGTATTAATTTCCTATATAAGAATGAGCAACTATATATATATATATATATATATATATATATATATATATATATATATATATATATATATGCAAAATTTCAGATATAACTAAAAATATATCTGTAAAAGGACAATATTAATAATAAAAACAAAAGGAAAACTTATCTTAGTCGATGTGTTTTGTCCTCTGATGGACTTTATTAAGGCAAATGTAAGGATTTTATTTTGCAAGAAGTATTCATAAACAAAAGTAAAAATTCTTAGTTTTACAAAATTTTTAAATTTGAGAACACTCATAAATATTAATGAAGTTAACTGAAAAGTCAAGGTAAATTATGTAGGAATTCAACCACAATTTCCATAATTTACCTTGACTTTTCATTTAACTTCATTAATATGTATCAGTGTTCTTAAATTTAAAAATTTTGTAAAACTAACATTTTTACTTCTGTTGCAAAATAAAATCCTTACATTTGCCATGATAAAGTCGAACAGAGGATGAAACACATCGGCTAAGATATGTTTTCCTGTCTTTATTATATATATATATATATATATATATATATATAAACAGTAAATAATAAAGTCTTATGGAGATATTTGGCCTTCAATTTCATCTACAATCAAGGTCAGTAAACATGTACTTAGAATATTGCCTCCTCACTAATAGTGATGCCAATAATGAGATTTCAGGAAAGAAAAAACTGGATTTTCAAGATATTATTAACCAAATATAATACACACACACACACACACACACACACACACATTTCCCTCCAGTTAAAATGAACAGTTACGTTCTTAATGCTTTGAACATGTATTGGGTCTCACGTTCACTCCAGACCTCATAGATAGACCCCCTATATACTATCCATTGATAAAAGTGATTGAAAACCATTTTATGCACTTGTCACATTCTAACAGGAGCAAACAAGAAACCCACAAAAATAGCATATGATATTCGTTCAACTGACATTACTATTTTATTAAATAAAGTTTTCACTAAACCAAAAAATTGCACTCTCTAGATTTAAGACAATAAACACGTTTTGAACTTCAATCATAAGGTTACTTTTCTATCTATGTATGTTCTAAATAATCTATTATTTTTTTCATCATTAATTCTATCAATAAATATATGAGAGATGGTCTGAAAATAATGCATACTATGCCATTACATTGGGTCAGATGCAGAAGTTGGTGTTATGGTAGTAGAGATTGAATCTCTATGCCATAGAATACCTAATATAATATTTTTTGCTTTATTACAGTTAATAGCTGAGTAGTAGTCTGGCAGAATGGCTTCTGACATGAAAGTGCATGCAAAGCAGAAGAGTATCATTGAATTCCTCCATGTTGGAAAAAAACTGCACTCATTGACATTTATTGATGATTATAGAGTGCAGACAGTGAATGTGGGCACAGTTACACAGTGGGTAATGTGCTTTAGTATCACTGCTGTGAAAAAATGTTTGTCTATGCTGGTGCAGGCTTTTACAAGAGCTGCATGCAGCTTCTTCACTGCTGAAAAAATGCATTTCTAATGGTAGTGACTATAAGTGCATAGCTAATGGTAGTCATTACTATATATAGCAAAAGTGCATTTCTATGTAGCTATATAGAAAAATGCATTTCTAATGGTCGTGACTACGCAGCTGAAAATGTGTACTATTCAAGTGTTATTATGATCTATGTATCTGTTGTAGTTTCCATGAAAATGTGAAGGAAGCATTATCTTTGGAGAATCTTTCATATATAAAGCAAATAATTATATTATTAGCTATTCAATACAATTTGTAATCTACTTTGTTTTACCATTTCTTCAAGAAACGGTATTTAAAAGTTTTTTCGAAATTAAGGTTTGATTCGAATGGTCCATGAACTGACTTCACTGTCTTTGGAGTTGACAGATGTTAAAAATGGATACAATGAATCAAGGCGTTTTGCAAGTACACAGAGGCAAATATTTTACAACAGTGTATATAAGTAAGGAAATAATAATAATAAAAGTTTGTTTTCACTTCAAGAAATATATGCTAATCTAGTTTGCCTATGATATGCTTCAATTTTCATGAAAACATGGCTTTTAAGGAGTTTGAAGATATACCAAGTTTGAGTGTTATATAATGATAGTGTGAAACTTCTAAGACATAATCATGATACAATTTAAGATACCATTTTCATTATTGTATGTTATATAATTATATAAAGATGGATTCTCCAGTCGATTTTGACACAGGAGGATCCAACAACCTCATTCAGTTTTTATGTTTGTGTCATACATGACACTTTAGTCTTGCTAGTGACATGCATACAAGTTCACATATTGTGCAACAGCAAGGATATCAGGATATAGCTAAAGGAATATTTGCCGACACTTTTTGTCTTTTGTCTCTTAGCCGGTCAGTCCGACTGATTTTGACATTTCTGATATCACTGGCACAAATATTTTCAGTTATTTCTATCCAGGGCAACTCGCTCAAAGTTATTATGAGGCACATTGACAGCTGAGAGATTTACTCTTTAGCTTGGCTTTATACCTGAGCTACGGCCATCCAACACTCCTTTGTTCATTGTCAAGCTGGCTATACATGAGGACCTTAAGCATTCTGATGTCACTCATCCTTGCAACAGGGCCAGCCCAGCAAAGGTGTGACTGCACCAAGAAAGTAATAATTCCATCAATGTTGCATTTTGCAAGATCTGCATTGGACACTCTATCATCAAAAGTATAGCCACAGATCGAACAGAAACAACTTTTGTGGAAGACATCCAGCTGATTGATATGGGACTTACATGGGGTCAATGATTCTTATATATTTCGTAAAATACATCTGTTGGATGCTTTGGTATACATCATCAATGATGTTTCTAGCCAAAGTTTATTAGGAGTTTCAGGTATTTCAACATCATACCCCCTCTCTGCAGTGGCCCAGCTGATACTGATTGGGTATCAACCTGTGTGCCATCTATCAGCTACAATTTTCTCTATTTTCCCAATCACCCACTGTAATTCCTCTTGGAAATTTATAGTCCAATCATGGGTAGCTTCTGGTTCACCAGCAATCTATGCTCTTCCATAAAAAAGGAAGCAACCACAGTAACAGTTTCAATCTGGTAAGGAACATGGCAACAAGCTCAGCTTGAAGTGGTAAGTAATGATTTTGGTTTCTCCTCAGATATATATACATGCACACATGCAAACATACACATTAATCACATTCTACTTTTATCCTATTTCCATTCATGTTAATTATCCAATCAAAAAAAAAATGTAAGCCCTCTCCCTGTGTCATTTGTGTGTATATATATATATATATATATAAACATAACAATCCTGTGTAATTTTAGAACAAAGTAAGTTCTCAGGCATAATCATATGATTTCAGTTATCCTTTTCATTATTGGTGCATTTACCATAACATTTCATCTGGTCATTTTAATGTTTTGAATATGGTATTCAGTGAACAGTTTTAAATATTTATTTTAAAACATTATTAAAACTGTATTAATGGGTTAAATATCTCTGATTACTAGACAAATATGATAGTCCCTAAAAGAAGGCTGCAGAATTGTTTAACCTTTAGCATTCTGCATTATTAATATTACTTCTCTTTCCACTGCATTCTTTTTAAGGCCTCTTAATTGCAGTATCATTATTGTTAATTTCACTCAAATGTTTTTTTTGTTGCCATAGCAGGATACGACAACACAACTATGAAATTCAAACATATTCAGATTCAGGGATCAGAGTCATCTTCTGTGGCAGGTTAAATGTTTTGCATAGCACATGAAGTCACATACAGAGTGATAAAGGTTAACCAAAATGCTGTGATAAAAGTGCAAAATGTGCATACTTGTAAAATCAAATATCAAAACAATCTAATTGGTGTCATACATTTAGCAGTATTTAAAATACAAGAAGTTTTTGCATTCATCTTTTTATTTAACCCTTTTCTAGTTTCTATTCGATGAACAGATGAGCAAGCAATGCAACAGTTATCAAATCTTGGCCTAATCTATTGTATTCACTATTGCACAAATATTCTTGAGAAAAGAATGATTTCATCTCTTCTCCCTCCACCTTAGTTATAGGTTAAATAGTACAGTAGACTGGGCTTTCTGACTTTGGCTGGCATCAAATCTGGAAGGTCAACTCTGAATTTCAAACTGTAGAGAAAGTAACAGGAACCCCCTTCACTATCTTTCCGAAGAAATCATGGTAACTTACAGATAATAAAGAAAAGTGTAGAGCCATGATTGCCTATATCCTGAAGGGGCATGACATCTTAAAAGAAGAAAATTCTATGATAGAGGAAGAAATAAATAATGTCTGACAAATATGAAATGAAATACTAAGTTTCCTACAAAAACTATATATTGAAATTATAATTTTTAGTAAAGCAGAGGTGATTAAACAGCAAATAGTAACATTTAGTATAAACCTGGGTAAAGCTACCTTGGTATTTCCAGTAATGTGTTTGAGTTCATCTATTAGCTATGTTGATTTATATTAATCATGATTTACAATAGTTGATGAAACTTAAATAATTATCTGTTTACTTGTAAAATACCTGGTCTGTAATGATACCAAAGACAAATAGCAATTTTTATTTACAAATCTGATTAAAGATTATTGATGTTGATTTTTTTTTATATTTCATATTTTACTGGGTTCCGATGAAATTTTGAATATAAATTTTCCAATATTTGAGTAGTTTTGGCTTTCATAAACCAATTATCAAAGAGAGTTTGCTGATAATATTGTGACTGTATGTATGTATCATGTTTTTTTGCTATGTCATTTTTTTATTTTTTGATATTTTGCATCTTCACATGCAATGTTATTTCTTTTTAAGTATCACATCTTCAGTCATCAGTTTGTGTTTTCATGTCTTTTTTTCCTATTTATGAAATATATTTGGTATGTTTATTCCTAAATTTGTATTTTATGATCAATGTTTCTAGTATCTGTAGTCATTTTTGGCAGTTTAGTATTTTTTTGTTATTTGTAAGCATTTTGTCAGATTTCTTGTTTTGTTACTATATATGTGATAGGATAAAGAACAAATAAGAAATATTTATAAATCTAACACTGTATTTTATCAATGCTTATAGTATTTGTAGCCGTTTTTTGCAGGTTAGTATTTTTGTGTTATTGTAAGCATTTTGGCAGATTTCCTGTTTTGTTACTAATATATATATATATATATATATATTTTTGTCATCCACAGACAGACTGTTTCGCTGTTTCACAGCTCATCAGTGTGGCTAGACGTCCGGTTGCCTCTAGCTACGATCGAAACCCGACTGAATTTGCGTCAGTCGGAACCTCTACCCACTAAGCCATCAGCGTACGGTACGGAATGAAGGTGAATTTTAGCGTGTTTATTTTTAGATTCGGATAAACACACAGTGACTGAGAGTGACTCAATTCTGTCGAAGAGTCGTGCAGTATTAGCATAAATAGTCACTGTTTACAAATTCACACCCCAAACCAGAGGGCTCAACCGAAATTAATTTCAGGAGCTACTATATGATAGGATAGGATAAAGAACAAATAGGAAACATTTATAAATCTAAAATGTTTTGCTTCTATTAAGGATTCATTAAAGAATGAAATATGTAAACTTTTTTTTCATTTTTGTGTTGTTTGATTCTCATTGGTTAAGCAGGCTTCATGTGCATTTGACTAGTCAAGCAACATCCATGTGTAGAGTTGTAAGTGTATCAGAATTCTAGTTTGTAAATGCAAGATTCAGTTAACTATACATTAGATGTTTTTAAGAATGGATTTAATAAAGGTTGAGGTAATATAGTGTTTTTTGACGTGTGTTTATAGTTGGTAAAATTTTTATCACATCTTCTTCAAAGTAATTTCAACATAAAGAATTAAGTTTGTTTTTAATTAGAGTAGAATTTAATTTGTAAAATCAAATGCCAAACAGAACACAATCAAAAGTAAATAAAACTAAAGAATTACAATAACATTTGGTCATCTGTATTTTAATTGTTCTCATTTATAGCATTGGGACAATGCTATAAATGAGAACAATTAAAATAAATTAAACACATTTTTTTAAAAAATCTACAAATATTTAAGCATCTTTTACTTGAAAATTTATCTATGAAATATTTATTTTTTTATATCATCATAAAGGTTTGTTACATAGGGATGAGAAATTTATACTTTCTTTTTGATGATAAACATGCACACACACACATTATAGCAGCTACACATTACATTGAACATATTTACTTTATATTGTTTATACTATATCATTAACGGTTGGCTAATAGTTATTATTATGGTAACACAATATTTCTGTTTAATATATAACCATTATAAATTATAACAAACATTGGATATGATATTAGATTTTAATATTGGCAGCTTTGGATGAAGATCTCAGCATTGCTGAAGGCAGTTCCTAGTTGAAAGGTTTATTATAACAAATTGAAAAAAATTTGCACATCTGATATTCTAATATTAGCTTTAGCATTAATGAAAAGTTATGAAATTTTTATCTGGCATTTGGAATATTTTCCCAAATTTGTCTAGAAGTGAATCTTAGTAATAAATCTTTTTACTTTTTACATTGTTCAAACTGTTGATCTGATCTTTATTGTCATATTCACAATGTTTTGGCCATTGTACTCTCCGGCCTTCCTCAGGTGATATATGTTAAAATTTCAAACGGAATCCTTTATTTCATCCACCGAGGTAGATTTTTCTAGTTCAACATGCCATGCCTTTTCTAGATATCTCAGTTTCAGTTATTTGCCTTTATTAACTCAACTCCCCAAGTTTTTGTTCAGGTATTGAATTGATTGACATGGCTCAGTGGATAAAAGCATCGGTTAAAGTAATCCAGTAACTTGACCTAAAAAAGTTGTAAAGTTCAATATCTGACCACACTAGAGGTGAACAAAAAACTTGGAGAGTTGAGTTAGTAAAGAGAAATAACTGAAACCGAGATATCCAGAAAAGGCATGGCACGTAGAAATAGAACGATCTACCCCGATGTCATAAATAAAGGGTTTGGCTTGAAGAAGGCTGGAGTGTACAACATCCGAAATGTTGTGAATATGACAATAAATGTGAGGACAACAGTTTGAACGATTTCAGAAATATAGACAAACTCTTTTCACAACAGACAGCACACAAGAGTTCAGAAAGGAGAGAATATTTTGCCTGAGTTTTTGCTTTGATTAGTATTTAATGGGTAAATAATTAGTTAATCACTTTTCTGAATGATGCCATATTGCTAAAAAGCTTTCAAACCAGTATTTTGGCTAATACCACATTGTAGACACACCATGAATAATATTAATATTTTCTGCCTCTTATTAAAACAAATGTTTATATTTAAAACAACTTTCTGTTAACAATGATATAATTTAAAATATTTTTTCTGAACTTGTCATGCAAATATTTTCTTTTGCAACATCAATAATAATTTGTACTAAATGCTTTCAATAAAAAAATCAATTACTTCCACAAATTTTTTTAAGCAGCTTTAGTATTTTTCAACATTTGGTAAAAATTCAGGTGTTAGTATGTACACATAAAATTCAAACAGTAAAAATGAACAGGGTCTGAATTGATCAACAATGAATTCTTTCTGCCATAAAAGACAATATGAGTAACACAAGAAGATATAAGGTATGTCACAATTTGTATAAAACATGAATGTGTGGCTGAGTGGTTAGTGTTAGCATTCAAACCATAAGACCCAGGTTCAAATCTCAGCATAGTCAATTAAGGAGGTGTGTTTTTGATAATATCAAGCTGAGGAAATGATCCCAGTGTGCGGCACTATTGGGAAATACCTGAAACCATACCACGAGTTGACTTTAACTGTATGAGTGAAAATGGGATAGACAAAATATTTTTTAGAAGCTGGCAATGGTTGTGCCGGCAGTCACATGTTCCCACTTAATCGTTAGATAGAAGCTCTTTAAACTTGGCTGGCAATCTACACATGGTATCTCAAAAAAAAAAAAAAAAATAAACAAACAAAAAATATGTATCTCCCAGCAGCTTGACCACATGTGGGCCTAAAACCTCAATGACTAACATTCTTAAAAAAGGAAATGTCATGTGAGTTTGCAATCTGCCACAAGCAGAAATACAGGGTGCAGCAGAAATACCCCCCCCCATAGTAAGACAATGGCTAGATGAAGACGCCATTGCCATTAATGTCTTACCATTATGTGGTCAGGATTTCTGTCACACTCTGTAGGGCATAATGATTGTATAAAAATAATTTCAACGTGAACCTGCTGTTGTAAGTTCTAATCATAGTAAAATCTTCAGTAAAATAGAAAAAGTCTCATTATTTTGAAATTTGAACTGAATCATTCATTTTTCTCATCTTCCTTAAATAAATCTGGATATTTTCATTGGGGAACTTCTATTGTCACAATGCAAATATGAAACAAAGTTGAATTAATGTGGGGCCTCACTTACTATCTAATAGCTTCAACATCATTGAGTTGTGACAACAGGTCCATGCCTAAGCTATGCTGTCAAGGAACTCAGCCTCTGGTTGGATCACTGATAGTGGACAGATTGATTCAGCATTTTTTATGGCTTATCGACTCATTGCAGGTTATTTAAAGCCAGGAAATGTTTTTAGAGTGTAAGAATTTTGTTTTTTGAGATAATGATAGTTTAGTGATACAAGTCTTAACTCATAGTTGTGGGGTGGGGGAAGAGGTGGATATATACCATTCCCAATGGTATTTGGGCATAAGTGAATATAGTGTACCCAATGGGAATTAATAATTTTGAGCCATTATCCATTACACCACTTGAACATCAAAACTTACAGGTATTTCCAAGCAGTCACCTATCTAGGTACTGACCAGGCTCGACATTGCTTAACTTTGGTGATTGTATAGGAACTGGTGTTTCAATATGATGTGTCCGTAAGCCTGGACAGACTGATGCTGGTGGTGAATTGCAAATTCCTGGTTAACAGAGGGCTCTAATGAAAACTATGGGTTAAATAGCAGGACAGACTGGGTTCTATAGCCTTGGCTGGCAACCAGTCTACCACAGAAAGAAACAGCAACCTACTGCAGGAAAATCTTCTGCCTAGTCACTCATGAATCGAAAGATTGCCCAAGTGGGCACTTAACTGACTGAATGAAAATTCAGAAGTGACTGTTTTGGCACTGATGTCTAACTTCTGTGTCTTCGAGTATTCTGTGGCAAGTTGGAGTTGTCAAACATCACAGTACTCTCGATGGTTTGATCAGAATCAGTGATTTGATAGGACTGGGGAGTTGTCTTATCATAAAACTACTCATAAGACAGTACAATGACAACATTGGCCAGAATTGACTGAACATATCCTGAGAAAATACAATGTAATACTGGCTGTGTTCTGAAATTATTCAGTGCTGGTGGTATTTTTCACAGCAACCAGAGAGTATCTCTGACCTTACTCCATTAGTACAATGGAGAGGTAGTGCTTGGAAGACAGGTTTTTCAGAAACTAGGCTTATACTTATCGATTTCTGGTTATGAATGATCAGAAACACTTGGCTGGGCTTCATCAAAACATTTATGTGTATATAAATGCTATAAAAAAGAATGACCAAGTATAAAATGGACAATTAAGATCTTCCTTATCTAAAGAATACAGACACAATGTCATCATTAGAATGGAAATACTATAGCAGGTTTTTGACAATATTATATGAAAATATGGGCATGTTTATTAGCAATGTTTGATTAACAAGCAAAACAAAATTATGAGAATAGGTAATTTGAATAAACATTGTCATAATAATCAAACAATGCAACTTTTGTTTGTTAAAGAAATACTGGTAAGAATAATAACTGGAATATGAATGAGATTTTTTTGCAGAAGTTTTATATTATATATATATATATATATATATATATATATATATTCTCAGCCATTATCATTATCATTTTGTTAAGTCTGCAGGAATATGCATTATATTATTATGCTAAAATACTGCAAAAAGATCAATAATTTTTTTTTATCAATTTTTAGTATTTTTTAAATATTGTTTTTATAACAATGAGAATATCAAATAACGATACAGAACAATAACACAGGTCTACAAAAATTATTTTGAAATGGTGCATTTTGCCGAATTTTGAACAATTTTTGGATGCTGAATTCAATAACAGCCATTTTCACCATTAGCTTTAGTTTTCAGCTAGGTCACTGTAAATGTTAAGAAAAAATAAATGCTCATTCAATCTTAGTGTGAAATAAAACAAGAAATATAGCACAATAGTGATTACAATTAGAATATTGGGAGCACAATATTCATGGCAAGAACTTTCAATTATTTGATCTTTGTGAATGCTTAGTAGACTGGTCCATTTTAAGTTCCAGTAGTTAGCTACCATCCATTTGTCCTATCTTCCTTGATATCAATCTTCCCTATCAGATCTTTCAGCTTGCTTATCACCGAAATTAAATTATATCATTGATAGTCTCAAGTTTCTATCCCAAATGTTTGATGCAGATTATGTAAAGTGATTATATCCAAGAACTTTATAATGATTCCATTCAGAATTTAGAACAATACAATTACAATGACATTATCATGTGTTGCCATAATATAAAAAACAGATTTTTGAGCAATCAGGAATTCAATAATATTCATGGAGGAGGCATTCAGAATTAATTTGAACATTATGGAAAATTTGGTTATAGTCTTTTTAAAAAAATACTCAAGTTCTGTACAGTAAAATGGGAAGGTAACCAGTAAAAATGGATTTGATGTTTGAACTCAGCATCCCAAAATTAGGTAAGAAAAATTGGCTTGCACCAAAACATGTGTAGGCAAGTGTAATGAAAGTAACAATAAAATATGCTTTTATATGAGGTATTAAGTCGCCTTTTTAAGAATTTTCTTCTTTATAGCTGGCTGTGAAGAGGCAGGAAATACTGCAGGTAAAGCAAACTATCACAGAGTCTGCCAAATAACAAATGTTTTTTTAAAAGTACGTTTTGTTTGTATCTTATATTTGCATAGTAAATATCTTCAGTGTATTTCTGTAAAGCATCTTTGTTAAAAAAATACTTCTAATAATAAAAAGTAAATCAACTATGCATTTCTATAATAAATCTTTTGAAGCATTCTACAATAAAACATTTACATACAGATAATGATTTGAAATTAATGACTTTCTACATTTGGTTAACTTTGCAATGTACTCTTTTATATTAAGCAACAAACTACTTTTATTTTTATGATAAATCACTTTGAATATATTTTTTCTCAAAAAGCACTAGCAATCTATTTCTATAGGAAATCATTTACAGTACATTTTTACTTGTGATGTAATTCCACAGCAAACCAGCTGTAATACATCTAAAGATTTTCATACAAAATATTTATCATGTATTTAAAATGAATAGGAAAGTTAAGTGATCTAGAACAGTGGTTCCCAAACATTTTTACTCTGGGCCACATATTCGGAATGAAAATCTTCTCATGTCTCACCAAATTTTATGTAATAAAAAGTACATTTAAAAATAAAAACTAGAGAGAGGGTTAAAGGGAGATAACTGCAGATTCAGAGTCAGAACATTATCATTGATAACTCTCTCCTCCAATTTGCAGACACTAGTTACTACATTCTTAATACTTGATATAATGCAAAAATATCACAATGATAAAATCAGTCAATAATTATTTATAACTCTTTATACTGGGACTCATGCATGCAATTACAAGTAATCCATAATAATATTTAAAATTTCGAAATCATATTTATTTTTGGTATATGAATTTTTTAAAACTTTCTAAATCTTTGATTGTCTTTCAATCATTCCGATTCACCTGCTATCCTCTTCTGCCGCACCTATGAGGCACGCAGCATCATTTGGGAACCACTGATCTATAACTTCAGCATTGCATTTGTGGAATGATTTATTGCTGATTCATTCCAATAATATACTTTCAAAAAGTTAAAATAGTTTAGGAAGACTTTATAGTGTCTTTAAGCTTTATCAAGTACTTTATAGTGTCTTTAAGATTTATCAAGTACTTTATAGTGTCTTTAAGCTTTATCAAGTACTGAAGATAACACTGTATCAGTAACACATGGAATTTAGATTTAAAAAAAAAACAAAAAAAAACAGACTATACCATTTTAAAAATTTTTTTAAAACTTTGGCCAAAACGATTATTACACATTTGTTTTTTTTTTTTTTAAATGTATTGTAAACTGTAAATTAAAAAGAAAAGCTTTTTTCCAATATGGCATCAAATTAAAAAAAATTGAGATCAAAGAATCCATGCAGGAAATGGCAGGAATCAACGTGTGTTCTTCAAATGCAAGATATTTCTTTTGATCCAAGAGAAGTGACTCTCTAACTTTCTCTGTTAGGCATCTATTCATATCAAAAGGATATAAAAATGTTAAGGAAAATGTTCATAAACACAAAAACAAGAATGTGAAATAAAGATTTTCACAGGATGTGACCAATTTAAAATATGTTGCTTAAGTTTTTCATTAGAAAAATAAATACTCGTTGAAATTCATAACAATGGTTGACAATGCTTCATTTAATAAAAAAGTGAAATGAAATATTCATTAAAAATTAATAAACATTAGTTATTAAATTTATAATCATTGATAATGCTTCATAATTATAATTTTAAAATTGTAAGTTTATAACTAATGTTTATTAGATAATAAACATTAGTTATTGTTGTAACCTAGGGAAGGTTACTGAATAAAATAATAACACGAAGGTTGGTAATGAATGATAATACTTAGGACAAGAACAACACGCATAAGATTCGCCAGAAGACGTAGTCAACTGCTAGAAGTGAGTTAAGTGAATTCCACAATGAATCACCAACTGCAGGATATCTACCAACTGCTCCACGTGGTCAGATGTGTTACAAGGCCGAATTTAATGTGGGGTATCCGAGCCCATAGGCTTGGCCAAAAATTCCCTGTAGACCCTGTATAAAACAGGGTCGAGTAAGTATTTCCCAAGACAAGACTCTGCCCTTCAACATAACCTTGTCTGGAAATCCTCTCTGAGGCAGAGAGTTTGACCAGCACAGCTGGAGATGAATCCCCCAACTACAGACCAACATACAGTATTTACTACTGTATTTATGTGAATGGGGAAATACCCATTATCATCCATAGGTATGCTACAATAGTTATAAACTTAAAATTGTTAACAGTGGTTCATTTGATAAAAAATAAATTAAAGATAATATTGTTCATACTGTTAGTACTATTAATACTTACTTTGCATATGCTGTGTAGAGTTTATCATCTATCACTTGCCTCTCTGCCTCTGGGCAAAGAGCAACTTAGTTGTGGCTCTGTCCGTGGACATAAAGGCAGCTGAAGAAAATAAATATTGTGAGGTGCCTAATCCTGGAACCCCATCATTGCACTAGAGGGTGGGGTTGTAGTCATACCGATGCCAGTGCAACCAATGGTTGCAGGGGCTGGGTAATTTGTGGCCCTGGCCCAGGTGTATGCACTTGGGTGCTCTACATTACCCAACCTGACCATGTTTCACTCAGTGGAGAGACAGGCTAAATACTACTATTACTACTAGTAAAAACAAAAACAAATTTCATGTTAAAAGAGATGACAAAAAAGAATGAAGACAGGAATTAAAAGTTAGATTTCTCCTCAAATCTGTTGAATTCTCCTTATTTGTAATAACAATTGGGGCAGCAAACCTGGTTTTTGGGAGAAAAAGGATGTCAGTTTGAATCTCACCAAGAGTTGATCCTTTTTTTCTGATCCTATTCTAATCAACTCACTGTTGTAGATTGATTACCTGAGTAAAATTATGGCTAAAAGCAATTAAAAAAAATGGGTTATCTTTTGCTACTTTTTAAATTTATTTTCTAACTTTTTCACAAATACAGATGTGTAAAAATATACTATCCGAAAGATTCATTTAGTAGTCTGAAAAGAAAAAAAACAATTTTGAATGCCACATCTTACTTTATTTATCAATACGTAAATTAAAAGGTGGCAACAAATAATCTGCAAGAAATGCATTTTAAAAACTGGCAACAGATAACCCACAAGTAACAAAAAATGAAATTAAAAACTTGTCAAAATTAATAATAGTAAAAGTATCATATACCGTACCTATGAACACTAATGGGTATGGCCCAATCCTCATAAATATGTTGGACACTATTGTAAGTGGGGGTAATATGCTATCTAAGTAGTCCACCATTAGCTGTGGTTTACCTACTTCACGCTGCTGGCGAGTATTGTATTTTGTTGATGTTATAAAGATTACCATTTCATTTCCAACCTCTCTTTTGGTTGTTTCTCATTCAGTAACCTTTTCTAGGTTACAACAAAAGGTTAGTGTATTATTACTTTAATCATAAAATGTTACATGTATATCATACACTCATTTTTAAATAAAAAATAAATTTATGATAAAATCAGCAGTTTTGCAAGTTTTGCTAATTTTCAAGTACTGAAATTTGAAAATGAACCTTGCAAATTTCATCATAAATTTATTTTTTATTTAAAAATGATAGTATGATACACATGTAGCATATTTTATATATATATATATATATATATATATATATAAATAAATAATTGTGTGTGCATGTGTGTGTATAAAGAGAGAGAGAGGGTGAGTGTATCTTTTTACTTCCTCTAAATTTTAGAGAATAAATTCTGAAATATCTGAATATTTTGAACATATTTTAGAATCTAAAATATACAAATACAATAAAATCAACATTTATCAAATAGGAATTACTTACAAACAGATTTTTCGGGAGTTAGCTTCATCCTTGATGTAAAATTGTTTGAAAAATAAAATTATTAAAGGATACTGAAATGTGGAGTTTTTTTCAGATTAAAACATTTAGTGTTTCCATTAAAAACATCAGAAACTGCAAAAGAAAACAGAATATGTGTAACATAATTAGAATCAGTATAGGAAAAAACACAGTATTCATTTTTAAATGAAATTGTACTTTGAAAACAAGCTTACATTTTGTCAACTTCAGAATATGAAATGAGGAATTTAACCAAAAAATGAGAATTTAATTAAAAAGTAATTTAAGTGGGTAAGATATTTCTATTGTATAAAGTATTTATTTAAAAGTAATTGCTTCATTCTTAAAATTCTTATCTGTATGATAAATTGTGGTGAACACACATCAGTACAGATGCAAGAGAGGCCTCAGATCACATGTGCATGTTTGTCAACACCAGTTATATCCAGATCCAGTGGCAAAACAAGCAGTCAGCAAGACACGGTGTCTTGTGAAGTCGGTCTCATGGGCATTTTTGTTTCTCAAGTAGCTGTGGTTTTTGAGGCAATGTTATTTTTTGTTAGCTCCCATCTCTCCCCTCTCTGCCTATTACTTCCATAGTTGCTGGAAGAACAATCGGTTAGGTGCCCTGCCACCCAATCTCAACAGACTCTCTGCTTACATTACTACAAGCTATTTCAGCACTAATGGCAAGTTCAACCTGAAGCTAATCCTTGAATTTGATGGTTCAAGACCATGGTCTCACTATCGTCGAATGGTTTGAAAAGGCTGAACTAGTCTGTGATCTGTGCGGCACATTTTCTGTATTCCAACAACTCAACAAGGAAGAAAGAAAAGACACAACATACAGGGATGTCCTGTATGTTGCCTTTGCCACAGATCCACTTGTAGCATACAGACTGGTTGTATGCTAGGTGCTTGAATTCAAATGAATCTGTAGACGTCTACTTGGCATCCCACCATAGTCTGTCAGAACACATTAGATGGCTGCTTCACACTTCCTGTTGAATGGATGCACTGGATGTCAACCAGCTATTAGACTAGGCTAAAGATATACTGAAGGATGATACACTGGCACCAGCATTGATTGTGGCAGCCGTAAAGCCTGAACTGGGTACAGACTTGACTTCTGACAGATACACAGAGTGATATGATCTGACACATCACTTGGCTTAAGTATTGTTTGAGTTGATGAACTTGTCAAAGTGGGAATTGTCAGGGGGATACAAAACTATATGGTGCTATTGCTGTGACAAACTGGAAATGGAAATGTCAGGGGACCAGTCATCAGCACCAGTCTCAGTCACCACCCAGATATAAATGCAGTGCTGCCTGTAGTCAATGTATTGGTTGATGGGGAGTGGTGTTCAGCTCTCATTGACTCTGGCTGCTCTTGGTCGACTGTTAGTGCGGAAGTGCTTGTGGTGCTTTGACTTACTTGCCAGAATATATGCAATACCAGCATTAGGTGGCACCCATATCATGCAAACTTGAGCCACCTCTCCTGCAGCAAAGAAACACCAACATGTGCAGCGATCCATATTGACCAACCTGACTTTTCTGTGGAATTCAACCACTAGCAAAGGATCTGGACTGCAAAATGGAAGTTAACAGGTGTGGCACCAGTACAGTTACACAACAGTACCCTGTCTCAAACAATGTTAGAATATCTATGAACAAGAACTCCAGACATGGATCACCAATGGTTACCCTGAAAAGAAACTGGGTTCACCCAAATGCTTAATTTCCTTAATGGCCATTGTGGAGCACAACAAAGGAAAGGATGGACTATTGTGTAGCTCAGCAAATACATTGACACATTCACTGCAAATGTAGACATTTGTTTGGCCAAATTGCAACAGTGACATCAACAAGGGTCAAATGTAGTCATACTTGACTTGCAAAAAGCGTATCTTCAAGTACATGTACACGAGTCACTGTAGCCATATCAAACTGTAATGATCAAGAGGAAGCAGTTTTGTCTAACGCGGATGGGATTCAGCCACAACCTCTAGTCATGAAGTCCATTATTGACACCTTGTATCACAGGAGGAGTCAGTTGGGCAAGTGACATCGGTGTACATTGACGATGTGTATGTCAATGAGAGCTTTATGTCTGCAGAACATGTCAGGGCAAAATTGGCCCAGTATGAGCTGATGTGCAAAGACCCAGAACATAGAACATTTGAAGGATGGAGCTAGCATCCTCAGACTGGAAGTCTGCAGGGAGCGTAACACTGTAATGGATGCAGGAAAGCATGATCCCAAATGTCCCTGATGTTATGACCTAGCGGAATGTTTTCTCACTATGCGGGAAGCTGGTAGAACATCTCCCATGTGTGGATGGTTGCGTGTGGTGACCAGGTTCATCAAACATCAGGCAAATGCAGTCACAAAGGGATGGAATGACGAAGCTGATGACATCCTCCTCAAGCAGATAGTGGAGGAAACTGTGGACAGATTGCAACACAAAGATTCAAGCTCTCTAGCGACAGGAGTGGTGCTGGAAAAAGATGGAGAAACATTGGAGGATGCATGCTGGCTTTGCCCAACATATCAACTTGGTTGTACTGGATGCTGCAATCAGAGGGCCTCACTTTGGCCCTCTAGTGGCAGGCAAACAGTCTATACATAAAAAAAAACAATTTCTTATGTGTGTACCACTGGCTGTCTGATATCCTCATAGGCAAAGCTAGGGTACGTACCAAAGCATCGAACAAGATGCTGGGGCAAAGAAGGTTGAGCATAATGTAAGAACTGGTCCAAGAATATAAGTTGCCTGTGGATGTAATGCTGGTCACATGAAACCAGAACTTGGCAGACAAGATGACCCATGTATCAAAAGTGGCTCAATATGGCCAAAAAGAGAGATGAACTTGTGCAGCAAGTATGTGCTGCTTCCCTTGACACCATGACTCCTACTCAGATAATGGAAGTACATCAATGCAGTGGGCATCCAAGAGCATGGCATACTACATATTTTGTGAGAGTTTGTCCTTCTGTGACAAAAGACATGATAAAATCAGCCATTGGGATCTGTGTAGAGTGCACAACAATAGATCCTGTTCCAGTCCATTGGCAATAAGGCAGACTGTGAGTGAACAGTACTTGGTACCCGTTTGGTATGGATATCACTCACTACCACAGCAGTCAGTACCTAACACTAACAGATTGTGGCCTTTGACATTTTTCTGTGTGGTGGCTGTTACACTGCCAAGACTCATTGAGTACCATACGTCGTCTGGAGTCTGGAAGAGGGGACCAACACAAGAGATACTCACAGACAATGACACTGCATTCCACAGCAGGGTGTTCCAGGCCATTGCCCATCAATGCACGCATGTCCTGGAAGGAAATGGAATAACAAAATGGTGTCACAAAAGTCAAGATGATTGCAGTCAGGATGAAGTGTAGTGTTGAAGAGGCCACCTACTGGTACAATGTAACCCCCAGAGATGATACCTCATCATTGACTATGTCCACAGATCAAGTCTACAGATATGAGGTTTGGCTTAAATGGACCAATTCAGTACCTTCAATGATGTCTGAGGTTGGCCACAACATGTACAAGGTGGGAGACCCTGTGTAGGTATAGGCATCACAAACCAGTGTACAACAACTTTCGGAAAGGGACAAATTACTGGACTCGCTAGTCCACAATCAGTCTTGGTGGACAGAATGCCCTGCCATGTCAGGCACCTTCATCCTTCCCAAGTTCACAAGATTTAGAAAGTTTTATTTTGAGAAAAATATTTATTCTTGCAAATCTTTCAGGTAAAAAAATTAAAAAAGAATAACCATGTTAATTTTTTTTATTTGTGAGTCTAACACTTTCACTGCTATTAACATACATACACATCTTTCTAAAAATTACAGTGCCTGCTGTTAACATCTATATACATTTTCAAGAGGTACTTATGTTTTTACAAAACTTATATTACCTACTGTTAATGTATTTATATGCTTTCAGCATACTGTTCCACACACTTACCATGATAGAAATTTTTTCAATCCCCAATATTCATATATGCCGTGGCGTATGCAATCCTTTTACCATTACAGACAAAGGAGGATCATGAAGAACACCAGAAATGTGCCCAAATTTCAAAGAATAGGAAACATGATATGGCTTCACTTTATCTTTTTGTGTGAGAATCATGACAACTTGACTGAAAAAAATAAAATAAAATTTATACAAATATATAAAGAATATAAAATAAAAACTTTTCATAAAACTACTTGCTGCATCCCCAACCGAATATGTAACAGGTTGTATTGGATTGCATAATGAAATGAGACAGTACACACACACACACACACACACACACACGAGTGCTGAAAAGTTCTTAGGCTCACCCACTTCCCAAAATTTGACTAAAAATGTTTGGGTTGAAATGAAACTCTATACACAAACACAAGAGAATGCTGAAAAGTTCTTGTTCAAGTTTGTTACATTCACATACCCTTGAGAAAGGTATGAATCCATTTGCTCGTACAAGCTATGGGCTAAATAGTAGGACATGTATCTGGAAAAAATCATTGTTATTCTAAAAAAAAAAAGAAAAATGGGTCTGAAGGATGCATAATGAGGAAAGGGAGCTTGGAGAATTTAACACACACAGAACATATTAGTGGCAGAGGGAAACAACAAGTAACCTTCTTAACAAGTTTATGTAAATGGATGAAAAGTGGGAGGGACAGTAAAAAGACAAATGCACTACAGAGGATAGAAAATTGTGGAAAGCCATGATCATCCACACCCTGAAGGGACAGTACATAAAAGAAGATGCCCAACAATATCTGAAGGGATAAGAAATACTATGACATCCCCCTACCCAATGGAACCAGATCCATTTAATATATAGGGAAAATTACAGGAAAGTAAGAAAAATTAAAAAATAACTTGCATTATATAAGTGGGTGCTGTAAAGAAGTGCTTGAAAAAGATAACATCTGCTGTTTTCTCATTTTGGTTAGATTTTTGGAAATGAGTCAGGTTAACATTTAGAACTGCATCATTTACAAATATTAATTCCCCTTTTACTGTATATGGAATCCCCTCAAAATATAGTGTTTTATATATTACTTCAGTATATATTTGAAATGGCAGTAGCCTGGCTACCAATTTCAGTCTTGGGTTCTTTTAGGTTTTGCCATAGAAGCGTATGATGACACAACCAAGAAATTCAAATTCAGCTTGCATTGGCAGGACTAACATTTTGCTTGGTGAAAATAGTCACCTAGAGTGCTAAAGGTTAAGAACTTTTCAGCACACCCTCATATTAACCTTGGAAATAAATGCATAAATCAGACCAGTTTTAAAAAAAAAAAACGACGAAAAAGACAATTGGAAAGCATTTTTGCATATAAAATATGGAATTCCCTATGTCACAAGAAATATTGTGAGAAAGGGTTTCATGGGTTAGTCTGATAACAATATTTACTACTATTTTCTTGTCTGTCCATCATTTTTCTTTTTTGGTGGAACAAAAGAGACTTATTCTTGAGGGAAACGCTATATAATGGACTGGATAATGTTGTGGTAACAACAAAAACAAGGAAAAAAATTAGATCAATAACCCCAAACAACTCTTGACAAAAAACAAAAAAAAACTATTATAAATATTTTATAAAAGCTGTGGGGAAATAAGATAAAATTTATATGTAAAAAAAATAATAATGAATAATACAAAAACATTTTTTTGCCCCCCCATGATACTAGTAATAAAGGAACTGGAAATTTTATTACTCGTCTAATGGTGATACTGGTTAAATCTACATAAAGACTAACATTTTCCTTGCTCCAAGATGTAGCAGGACATGGAAAAAGGTTGGCCCCGCTGGGTCATGTTTGTTTTCCCAGTCCACTGATGACTGAACTCTCTTACCAACACATGGCATTCATGCATGTCTTCCAAAACCTCCACCTGTGAAGTAAATCAACTTTTCCTTTGGTTATTCCAACTCAGCATAGGCTGACTTGAACTTGACCATTATAACTATGCTTAAACTTCCAACGATGGAGTGAGTATAAACTTTTCTTTGGTCATTTCAACTCTGTGCAAAGCTGAATTGAGCTCAACAATTATAACAATGCTTATCCTTACTCACTCTACCTTCTGGACCAACAAAACAAAAACAGACATACCATTATATCCATGCTTAAACCTCCAGCAATGAAGTACAAACTTTTCTTTGGTCATTTCAACTCTGCGCAAGGCTGACTGGAGCTCAAACCATGAAAATGATGCTTATAATAACTTACTCTAACTCCTAGACCAAAAAGAAAACAAACATACCCAAGAGAACTTTGTTTCACTACAGTTTATATAAAAAAAAGAAAAGAAAGAGAATAAACAGTTTGTGGTATAAACCCAAGTTTTTGTATGCTTCTTAATCATTTAAATAGGAACATGCGAGTTAGCTTGGACATTCATAAGTCTAGCACGCCAACCATCATGATCCTGCATTATGGTCGGATGGTCCTTAGGGTGGCATTCTGTGTCATAACATAGCTGGTCAATGTAGGCGGTTGCTGGGTGGCCAACTCATTTTGCTCCATATTATTTGAAGATATCGCAGCCACTTTCGGCTGCTCACTAAAGCGGAAGAGAACAGGGCATCTCAACCTTGACCTTTCCATCGTGATCCCTACACGCTTGTAATCTCGTTTAGAGATGAACTAATTATCTTTTTAGTTCGCTGTTATTACGAACCTAGTCGTAATACGCCTCTAAGCATAGCAAATTTTTGACATTTTAGTGATGCCATTTTCTGTCGTAAGGCACTCTGAACATAACACAGTGACTCCTTGCCGAATTTGTGGTCGGTACTGACTAGTCGGCTCTGATACAGTCGGAACAACAGGCTCCTGGCCTCAAAGGCCAGGATGCTGCCCCAGGCTGTGTATTAAGTTACGCTCCCATTTTTTTTGTCTGCCAACTTGACGCGAGTTGGAACTATCTCTCTCTACTTCAACTCTCTACTCCTGGCCCATGTTCTACTCTCGGCATTCCACTCCTACTGGCTGCCCGCACGTCGTCCGCAACCTTTCCCCGTACACACTAGTTGTAATTATTACAGGAGGTTTCGATTGGACTCGACCTGGCAGACCCACAAACGCCAGTACCAAATATCCGATATACCCAACAACGCTGCAACGCCAGCAACCATCTGCAATGACCAGCAGCAATAACCAGACCAGCCGACCAATAGTGCTAACCAAACCAGACAACCAGCAAAGCCCACCTGTGACGAATAACCAACCTTTCCCGTACATTATTGTTAGTAATTATTACGGAAGGTTTTTCGGCACTCACTTCGACTCCAACTGTCGACACAACCGGAGAAACCACATCATCAACCTCCAACCGTCGACACGACCGGAGAAACCGCATCATCAACCTCCAACCATCGGCACGACCGGAGCAACCGCATCATCAACCTCCAACCATCGGCACGACCGGAGCAACCGCATCATCAACCTCCAACCATCGACACGGCCAGAGCATCCGCATTAACCAACCTTTCCCGTATACTATTGTTAGTGATTACTACGGGAGGTTCCGCATCATCAACCTCCAACCGTCGACACGACCAGAGCAACCGCACCTCCAACCGTCGACCCGACTGGAGCATCTGCACATCAACCCTCAACCGGAGTGTCCGCATCTGCAATGTCGAACCAATGACTCAACCAGAACGTCAGCACCTCAACGTCCAACCGACGGCATTACCCATATAATCCACTAGTTTTCTCCTTCATGTAATAAACCCAGCGTAAATCACACATATCTTCGTTCTGTTGTCCATATTGTTTCACCTGGTCAGGTCACTAAGTAAAAATGTGGCGGGCTCCTTGTGACATCATCATTTACGACACGGGCGCTTAGGCCATCGCGCTCCCCCTCCACGGTGTCCGCTACAAGCTTATCAACGCGACTGATTGACCACTATTGAAAGTAATGTAAGAGATATTTACCGATGCAGGGGTGGGATTACATCAATTGATGAGAGATTATCCCGTGTTGATACAATGTTGGTGCATTTTTGTGGGTCACATGTTATACGGATGGTTGCTTGGTGGACAGGAGAGAGGTTTTCAACCATAATCATAGATCCAGCCCAGCCTTTTACTAAGCTGCACACTTGGACATTGTTGGCAAACTGAGAAAAAATAAAATTTACAAACTTATTTACACTTTGATTTTTATAAAGTAGAAATATAAACATTAAAGACAAACATGTCTCTGGTAACGCATAACATTTCGATCCAAAGATCACCTTAAATCATCATTGGGACTATCTCTGACACATTTATTAATTAATGTTTTTAATGATTTACACAGAGATTCTGTATTTGATTGTAATGTCTTTAGTTTTCATGACTATATATATATATATATATATATATATATATATATATATAAAGGGACATGCCATCTAGGTAGGCAGTGGCTACCCTGAATAAAATAGATCAGCAGCTACATTGTCCTTCTGTGGTATAATATGCACGTAATTCAACAAAATTATGAAGGTTATTCTGATTATTATGCATAAAATGCAAACTATTTATTTATTTATTTTTTGTAGATTTGCTACATAACGTTTACAAGCTGCCTACCCTGAGAAATTACTGATGGCACATGCCTGATTTTATATATATATATATATATATATATATATTACTACAAACATTATTTTTTAGTTGATACCCATATTCGAGAAGATGCTGCATTTATTTTAAGCATTATTTATTTCGTATATTGACCTGTATACTTGAGAAAATTTAATAAAAAATATATGCCCTCCAGCAGGATTCAAATCAGTGTCTCTCTTTGCAAGAGGAATAACTGTCCAATCCAGCATGCTTTTAGCACTTGGCTACAAAAAGCTTCACAATCAAGCTAGGTTCTATTTTGCCTTTAAAGCACACTTTCTCATTCAGATTTTTCTTGAAACGCATATCTGCTCAGTTTTGTATCTGAAAAATACATAAATCAATTTCTAAAGCAAGGTTCTATTTGCTTGATTCAAATCCAGCCCCAGGGGACATTTTCTTTAAGTTTTTTCGAGTATGCAGGACAGAAGACAAAATAAATACTGTTTAAAATATTAAAATAAATGGAGTGTCTACTCAAATATGGATTTCCACTAAAAAAATAACATTTGAAGTAATAAAAATATGTCAGATTAAAAAATAAAATCCATTAATTCTTTAGAAATTGCTATATATATATATATATATATATATATATATATATATATATATAGATATAAGCATGACCACTCAATACATGATTAAATTAAAAAATTGGGAAGAAACTATTAATTAATCTACAAAAAATACCAGGAAAAGTAAGTCATTTTAAAGCATATATTTCCTTTATTACACACTGATTTACTTAAACTTGTGTCCTGATTTTGGTTGCTGTACTCTCAGGCCTTCTTCAGGTGTCTGTGATTTAACCCTTTATTCAGTTCATGGAAGTAAAATGTTCTCATTCAGCTATTCCTACTAGAAGAATCCTTTTATTTTTCTAGTTAATTAATTTTTGTGACATCACTCGTCTCTTTCACAGAACCAGAGTATATGACTTTTTGCACTACCTGACTCAGGGATTGAACTCATGGAAGTTAGGTATCCACTTTTATCCACTAGACCATGAGTTCAATCCTTGGGTTGGCTAGTGCAGAAAATCTTAACATCTGGTAAGGGGAAGAGACAAGTAACATCACAAGGAAGAATTAACTCATATGCAATATCCCTTAAAATGGCGAGTGGAATGAGAACAATCTATCCTAATAAATTGAATAAAGAGTTTGAAATTCCCAAAAGGTTATCAACAGTAGACATTTGAAGGTTGGTGAGTACAAAAGTAAGTATAGCAACCAAGATGAGGACACAAGTTCAAGCAAATCAGTGTATAATAATGATAATTCCTTATCTCAAAAAAAATTAGACAATGCATATTTTCTTCATGTTAATTGCATTTTCATTGATATTTATGACATGGGAAAACTGGCTCTGGAAATAAACAATTGACATTTATGCATATTTGTAAGAGTCACTTGAGATTTTTCAGCTGCTGGAATATTAATGAATTTGTTTCTCAATATGAATAAAGAATAGGAATATGTGACAAATTATGGTCTATTAATTAACAGGTAATAGCCTAAAAAGTATAAAATATTACAAAATACAGGTAAATAGTCACTGTTTCATTGCCAATAGAGAAACAAAAGGAAAGACAGATAAATGAAGAGAAATAAAAGATTCTGGAATGCTGCCCTTGATTATGTAATGCATTTTTTTGCATATTCTCTTAATATATAATAAACAAGTATGTTCTTTTGTTGCCTGTTTAAATCAGCAGATGAGACAGTAGTTGGATTAAATTTTATTGTATCTCTACAGAGTAAGAATAGATACATAAAGATAAAGAAATTAAATGAATAAAGAAATTTTAAAATTCTCAATTTTATATCAAAAGTTCAGCAATGTTTAACCTTTGTGCCTGCAAAAAGGTGCATCAAAAAGATGATTATTATTCACTTGCCACTTATTACTGTGTACACTTTTGACTCCCTCTGCAATGTTTATTATTTTAAAATTCAAAACAGATATCATGTTTATTCAAATTTTCTTGTTCTATAGTTTGATATTTTTATAAAATTATGAATAAAAAGCTTGTTTTCATAGTTATTTATAAGATGGTAAATAATAAATATTGCATTGTAGATGGTTTACATATTTTGATAATTTTGTAATTCTTAATAAATTTTTGAAAAGAAATTTCTTTTCAAATTTAATTCTTTATAAAATAGTAAATAATAAATCTCTATAAAAGGTTAATAATAAATATTGCATTGTACTTGGTTCACATAATTTTTAATATTGTAAAATAAACATTTCCAAGGGAGTCAAAAGTGTAAACAGTAATAGCGGTGTCAAAGGAATAACTGCCATTTTGACATACTTTTTTTTTTTTCACAAGCATGAAGTTTGAGCATTACTAAAAGTTAAATCAAGAAAAAATGTTGACACGGATTAAAGAATTAAAATTTCTTTAGAGTCAAAATGTACTTTATGGTCACATGCTATGGCTGATTCTGTATTGCCAAAATATACCTAAAACCAGACATTTTAGTATAAAAAAATTGCAAAAAATGTCAACAAATAGAAAACTAGATTGAATATAGTGTATTAAGTTATTCATCCAAAGCATGAGCTATCATTATCATAGAAAATTTCTTTTACTCTATATCCTCCAGATGTTAATTTAAACTGGCACCTTTTTTTCTATATATCTAAAATATAATCTGGGAAAGCAAAATTTTCACTGAAATATGTTGGAAAATTTATAAGTTTTCATCTGAAATCAAGAAAATACAAACTTTAAGCAAAATGCTCAAGTCTATTGGAAAAAGAAGGTATTACTTTAAACTGATGCCAGAAGGATAAGAGTTAAAATGTTAAATGTAAAGGTGCGATAATATACAAAATTGTTTTCATGTGTTTGTAAAATATTTAATGCATCCCCTACATAGAGAATTGAACCAAAAATTATTAATTTTTCCGCATTTAGCAAAAGGGAATCCTAGATAATTCTGTGAAAATAACACCAGAACTCAAAAGACAGCATCACTTTGTCATTGGAATTTGAGGAAAAGGTAAAAAAAAAAAAAAAAAAAAAAACAAGAATAAAAAATGAACCAAATTTAAACAGAAATTGAATGAAATTTGCTAATACAAACAGACAGGATTGTTTCATTTTTATACCTATCTAAAATTTTATCATTATTAGAAACACAACCCCTGGCAAAAATGATGTAATTAGCACACTTACAGAATGTTCCCTTAGGTATTATTTCTTTAGCATTAAATAAGCAAATAACAGATAAGGTGCAAAAATTTTCTTATTTAATAGCTGCACATTCTAGTGTCATAAAATATACTTTAAACAAATCAGATTATATTATTTAAATCTAGGGTATAATTTTTTCCCAAACAATGGAGAAGAAAATATGGAATAACACAATATGTAGAAGAAAAAATTATTGAATAATCCCATAACTTGCATTCCTAAAAAGAAATACCAGCAAATTGGTCTATAGTTAAAAGAGAATTCTTGCAAAGCTCAACAAATGATTGAACATACGTAATTGAAAAGGAACATGGCTGCAACCAAAAAACTGTCAATTGAAACAATGAAAAGTATCATAAATCCATTCAGGAAGTCAATCCACAGTGGAGTATAGTTGTTCCTAGTCAGCTGTGTCTCAAATTTGTTGTAAATATTAAAGAAACAGGATGCTTAAAAAAAGAAAAACATACTGGTAAACCTCGAAAGACATCAAAGAATCAGGATAGACTGCTTAAAGAAGTATGTCTTGAAAATAGAAAAATTTACAACAAATCAAATGGGTTAAAATAGGAGTCAATGTTTGTGAAAGAACTGTAAGAGATTGGCTGAATGAAATGGGTTTTACATACAGAAAGTGCAAACAAAAAACAAAAACCAGCACTAACAGAAGAAAATGAGGTTAAAGTAGGCTAAATAGAAACAATCATGGCATGTGTGGATGATTGGATGAGAGCAATATTCAGTGATGAATCAAGAATCTGCATTGGCCAAGGCAATGATACTGGAATTTTTGTCTGGTGTCTTTCAAATAAAACAAAGAAACAAGTAATGATGAAAACAATTAAATCTCCCACATCATTCATGATATAGTGATGCTTGTCATTTAAAGAACCAGGGGAGATGACAATCATTGCCTCAAAAGTCAATGCACATATGTAGATTGAAATCCTGGATAGTTTTCTTATTCCAGCAATAGAGAATTGGTCATTTTTTAGGATGATAATGCATTTTGTAACAGAGCAAAGAGCATTAAAGCTTTTCTTCAGTAAAGACATATGAAATCAATAACATAGCCAGCAAACAGTCTAGATCTAAATCCAATTAAAAATTTATGGTAAAAATTGACCATGAGAAGACTCCATCTCTCAAAGAAGATCTATTACTCACCATTTGATAAAGTTGGAATGACTGATATAGAATATTGCTTTTAAATAAGTAAAATCTATGCCTGAAAGAATTAAGGCAGTTCTAAAAGCTTGAGCAGGGGGGCAAGAAATTATTAATTCTAATTTAAAATTTTTTTCCTTAATATTAGGTTATCCCATATCTTCCTTTGCATGTCTAAGGAAAAAATTATACAATTAATTTAAATAATTTAATCTAGTTAGTTTAAAGTATATTTTATGAAAGAATATTATGTTATTAATTAAAAAGCATCTTGCATCTTATTTGCTGCTAAAAAAACAAAAAAAATCTACGGTGAGTGAATTCCATCATTTTTGTCAGGGCTAGGATGTAGATACAGATATAAAATTGCTGAAATAAATGTAGCTTCATATGAAAGATAATTTTGAATGTATTAAAAATTAGTATGTCTTCTCTCTAAAATTAAATTGTATAAAAGAAAAGAATTATTTGTTTATCAGATATGATTTTTTCCCCTGAAAAACTACTTTCCCAATGACACCATTATTTGTTAGCTTATGGCCATATCAGTTTGAAACACCAGTTCCCCTGTACAATCACTAAAGTTAAGCAACATCAAGCCTGGTCAGTACCATGATGAGTGACCACTTGGGAATACCAGGTGCTGTAAGCTTGGATGTGTGAGTGATGTAATGGATAATGGCATGGAATTGTTAATGGAGAGCAGAGTTCCAATTCCCGTTGGGTTCATTATATTCATTTATGTGCAAATCCCCTTGTGAAAAGTATGAATCCACCTCTTCTTCCCCAGCTATGGGTTAATTAGTAAATAAAAAAAAAATAAAAATACTTAAAATCTAAAAATATTTTTTGGTTTTAAATAACCCGAAAAAGGCAGATAAGCTGTAGAAAATGAATCCATCAATCATTATTTGTCATGTTTTCATTTAAGCTTTTAAAATCCCTTTATATACACACACACAAAATGAATATTTCAATTTAAATGGCTTTTGATGAATTTCTTCAAAATTATTAATAGAGAAAAAATATCTGGTTGGAAATCAAGTTCTTGCAGTATGTAGAACACTAAATTTTTTTTTTTTTTTTTAGATATTTATAAACTTTTCCTTCAAACCAGATATTATTTTCTGGTAGAAATTAGCATTTAAAAATATTGCTATATAAGACACATATCTTAGGGGGATTAAAGTTTTGATTAAAGCATATCTGGTTTGTGTGTTCAATCCCTGGTTTGGCTAGTGTAGAAAAGTCATACACTCTGGGTCAGACAAAAAACAAACAAGTGACAAAGACAAGGCAAATTGACTAGAGAGATATGGATACAAGTGGAGAAAATGGAATAAGAACAATCTACTTCCATGAATTGAATAAAGGGTTCAGCTGAAAATGTTACTGATTATGACAAACACCTGAAGAAGGCTAGAGAGTACAACCACTGAAATGTTGAGTCTGCTGGCCTAAATAAAAAGGCATATATAATAATAATAATAATTCCTCATCTAAAAAAGTTCAACATAAATTATCCAGAACAAATTCATTTATAATCAAAACTCATCACAAACAAACAGAGAGATATCTTTAAAGTAATCAGATTGCCAATCCTACTGAATAATTCCCTTTTTACTTGTATGATAGACTATAAGGATAAAACTAATTCCAAAACAAAGAGAATGTTTATTGCTATTGGCCAAAATTCAAATGAAAATTATCAACTCTTATAACCATAAAATAAATTTTCCTGCATTAAATATACTAGTGAATAAATTAATTTAAAAGCAGATATTATTAGAAAAAACTGCTTATATTTTTTAGATTAGCTTATAATGCAGTATATGAACTAAGAGAGAATAAAACAGAGGCCTGCTCAGAGTGGGCTAATTTCAAATCCCACAGATGTTAACAGCTTCAATATGGAAGGAAATAGAAAAAAAAATTCTAGCCATAGCATCTGATAGGGATATTTATTACCTCTCCCTCAGATTTCAATGCACCTTCTTTACACGGAGGGTTTGTCTCTCATTTTGTCATGAAGAAACCTACCATAAGGAGGGGAAACGTGTCTGCATAGTTTTTGTACTTTGTCTCCTTATCTTCATGTTGCAAGTTACACTTCTGCTCTTGGAGATTGTAGTGATATGTAAATGACTGCCTAATTAGCATAGCTAAGGCATAGAGAATACATAAATGACTAAACAGTAAGGGGAAGGGCAGAGTATAATACACAAGATTAATGTATTAATATGGATTGAGAAAATACGAAGGAAGTCATACTTCATAACAGAAATATAAACAACAAAAACTTTTTTTTTTTTTATTCTCAACACTATCAACTAACTTTTCTTTAAACTCATAATAAAGTGTGTGTATATATATATATATATATATATATATATATATATATATATATACATACATACATACACACACATATATATATATATATATATATATATATATATACACACACACATATATGTATGTGTGTGTGTGTATATATATATATATATATATATACACACACACACTGTATATTTCTGCATATAAAACGACCTTTAGATAAGATGAGGTCCAAAAATATAGCAAATTTTCATGAATTTATCCTATACCTGTAGTATAAGATAACTGCTTATTGATTATATAAAGCTGATGTAATTGGAAATGTTGTACTGTATCCTTAGAAATTCAAATATTAAATTAAATAATAAAATCTATTCTATATCATGTTTTTCTTACACATCCCCTTAAAAGTAATAAAGTTGTTTTGTTTATGTTTCATCACATGATCTCTTGCAAATACTGATTCTTCTTCTTTCTCTTCTTTTCCTATATCTAAACAGTTATAAACAGCCTAGTGTACTAATGGCCATTTATTTATACTTCAACAATTTAATGAGAAATGAATATTATGTTATCCTAAATGCCGTAGTAAACACTAATGTGATGATTATTGAAAGTTTAGTGAAAAATAAAGGTTGCTGCAAATGTAATCGTAACTTGATGTTTACATTTTCTCAGCTGAGCTTGCATGGATACAATCTGATTTCATTGATATGGAATTATTCTTCGAATAGGCAATTTATTATAAAGTTATGCCAGTAATATAAGGTAGAAATGATTTTATTACCTTTATTATCAGGTTATTTGATAATGTGAATATTTTCATGTACGTTATTGGTTGTCACGTCAAGGCCGAGGTTATCCTACCAAACATCACTCAGAATTAAATGTTTCTTTTTTAGAACTGTAGTACATGACAACCCCTAATTTTTAAGGGTGACTTTCAAGATTTAAGGTCAGCTTATACATGGAAATATACAGTATATCTTAAAATATAAAACAATTTTAAATTTGCTTAACTCCTAGAATCATTTACAAAACTTATTATGACTCAAATTGATCTTTTTTAAGAAAACTTCAATTTAGTATAATCTTTAATTTTTTTGAAAGGATTTTTTTCTTTTAACAGAATTCATTTTTGGTTGATTTTATATCTTCAAGTGTAAACTCCTGTAATACAAAATAAGTAAAGCTGAAATGCATTGTAATGTTGCTTACTGATATTTCTTTCAACCACAAGTGAGAAAATTGCATACATACAGGCAATAGCTAATTAACAAGCATTCATTTCAATGGTATGGTCCAGTAGGCAATGCTGTACAATTTTTTTTTCCAACATTTAAACAGGAAAGTGCAAAATAAGAGATGTTAAAACAATAGGAACATTCCAAGCATTAAACAAAAATTTAGATTTTTAATTGTAAATCATTTTAGATAGATTTTATCACATAATACCTAATGCATTTCAACAGTAAATAATTACTCTGTGATACATTTCTGTAGATAATTTCCGATGCATTTCTACAGGAAATCTATTGCGAAATAATTCTATATGAAGCCACCTTCCATGCATTTCTATATAATTACAAATACATTCCTAAAATAAATTTTTGCATCACATTTCTATAAAAATAAAATGTATAAGAAAGTTATTAAAAAATGTTATTTAGACATGAAGTTAAATTTTGAGCATGGAATTATTAATTGATGACAGAAACAAATTTAAGATACTGTAATCCATATGGAGCATAATTCTGCTAGGATTTGTCAATAGGCTTACGTGCTCTCTTCGTCCTCTTTCCAGAATCAATTGAATGATGATGTCTGCCAATAGATATTTTTCATTGTAGCGTTTTGATGATGGCCTCAACTCCTGCAGCAAAAAGTCTTTGGTACAATGGAAGACCAGAGTAAATGGAATGACATTAGCTTTTGGAATGGACGCTGAACTTTGTCCATTATATTCTATGATAAGAAAATAAAGAAATCATATTTAATTAGATTACCTCTGATCAACTAAAACAATAAAAATTACTTTAGTGTATTTTGTTCTACGATAAAAAAAAAAATACTTTCTGTTAGAAATTAATATTTAAAAAATTTTAATATAAATTTCTTGGTTCATTTTACTGTCCATCTGTAATATATTCTTTGATGCAATGATATTCTGACATTGTTGTAAGCATATTCAAGAGTTATAAGCAGCCATTTTCTTTTCTTTGTGTATCTAAATATAACCAAAAATAGTTCAGTATTTATCAAAATGATGGCACTACTGATCTGCTCATTAAAAAAAAATAGGGAAAATCTTTTTGTGACTAATTTTTGTTGATTGGTGTTCATTAGATCTTCCCCTAAGAACACTGTCAGAATTTTTAAAAATATTGACTTTTTATAATTTTTGTAGTGGGTCCTCTTCTTAATATAAATACAGTGTCAAACCAATCCTTGTTTATTTTTAAAGATATTTTTACCTTGATTTTATTTACAAATGTCAGATTTGAAACTAGGTCAACTTAATTGATAACTGCATACTATGGATATTGTCAGCTTTTTTTTTCCAGTTAGGGGTGTGTATTCATTGAAGATAAATATTAATTATCTCCCATTGTTTGTGCAAATGCCTCTGTAATAAAGTCAAAGCACAAAAGGAAAATGTACAAATCTATTTTAAAAAAGTTTATTTAAAAATTGAAAAAAAATGATGAAAGTAGTTGCATGCAGTTATAAATAAAGTGGGTCCAGTTTGAAATCTGACATTTGCAAATAAAAAACAAGATAACTTTTTAAAAATATCAGAGATCAATTTGACATTGTATGTTTATATTATGAACTGGCACCCCTTCTAATATGACAAAAAGAAAATCAATATTTTTCAATTCCGACAGATATCATGCTTAGAGAACAGTTTAATTGTTCATTAAAAAAATGTCACAAAAAAAAGTTTCCTATTTTTACAAATGAACCAGTTTCTTTCAGTCATGCCCAAATAGCAAACTATAAAAGTCTACAATCATTCTTATTCACACATTCTAAAAATTTGACATATAGACAGCAACATGAGCCAAGTCAGTTATATTAAATGGACTTCATGCAACTCTTTCATAAGGCTAAGTTCTACATTATCTATAATTTGACTAAAGAGAAATCCAACAACTAAAACTGAAAATCATTTTTTTTTAAATCATAGAATAAGCTTAATTGTAGGAAGTGTAATTACAAATGTCTCTAAATTGTGCCGTGTAAAAGAATCATGCTTTGCCACAATAGAAAATTCAAAATCTGAAAACATGCAAAATGCAGTGTGATTTTGTGATGTGGCTAGAAAAGTGAGAAAATCCATAATATGCATACAAGATGAAGACAACTTCAAAAAGCATGTTCATAAAAAAGTATCAACAAATATGAAATATTTTGTTATTCAATGTTTATTTGCACCACCTTCAGAATATAATGTTCAGAGAATAACATGAACATTCAAATATTAATTAAATCAACCCAAATTTTGAATTGTCAATCAAATCTTGTTATTTATATTATTTACATTTGGATGGATGTTCTCATCTTTGTTATCATAACTTTTTGGCTATTGTGACCTTTGACCTTGTTCAGGTGTCTGTTGGTCAAGGTTACCTACAAGGAATTTCAAAATGAACCCTTTATATAATGGGGGTATAATTTATATATGGGAGTAGATTGTTTTTGTTTCATTATACACACTGAGGGATATCTTGTCTTGTACTTATTTAGTACTATTCAATTATTGCTTGCTTTGTTTCCACTGAGTCTAAATCTGTACTACCTGATCCATAGATTGAACTCAATTACTATGTCACCAAATTCATAAATCAACACTTTAATCAAGGCTATTGCCCCATGTGACAATCCTGAATCTAAAGCTAAATAATAGATTAAAGTGTTGGTTTGTGAATTTTGTAACATAGTAATTGCAAGTTCAATCCCTGAACCAGGTAGTACAGGCTTATACTCAGTGGAAAGAGGACAAGCAATAACTGAGATGTACTAAGAACAAGACGAGATATCCCTAGATATGGATAGAGAAATAAGAGCAATATATCACCATAGATTAAATGAAGGGTTCTGTTTGAAATTCTCTGAAGGTTACCTGGATTGACAAACACCTTAACAAGGCCAGGAGGCAGAATGGCTGAAGTTTTTTGATAATAACAATGAAGATGAGGCCTTTCACCTGAATGCAAATAATGTAAGTAAAATAGACATGTCAATAAATGTGTAACTGATCCAGCTGTTTATATGGATATTTGTCATTTTGCCAACTGTTGTTAATTCAGATTTATCTAATTAAAAAATCTGGAAAATACAAAGCTATGAAATTTTTCAAATATTTCCTACTCGCAAGATAGACACTAAGTAAAAGAATTAATGTCCTCATTTTGTTGTTATTGTCAACAGTGTTTCAATTACAGTGCCCTTCAGCCTTCTTCAGATATCTGTCAATCTGGGTAACCTTCACGGAATTTTGAACTGAACCCTTTCTTTAATCTACGGGGAAGACACCTCTAGAAGGCTGGAGGACACAACAGCCAAAATGTTAGCAACAAAGATGAAGATATTAGTCCAAATGTAAATAATGATAAATCTTCATCCCAGAAATTCAGACAGAAAGAAAAATATTTTTAAATTTTCTAAATAACTTTTTGAAAATCTGAAGTTTAAATTTTCTGTTGAATATAAAATTCAGAGAAAATTTAAGATAAAATTAACTTTTTTAAAATTTAAAATTTGCCAAAGCCAGGTTGAATGTAAAGTTTTATTATTTAGGCATTCTGCTAAAAATGGCATCCAGGTTTTCTTCTTTAAATAACATAGGCACATTTAGTTTTGTGTGCAACATAACCACACTGTTAGGTCTCTTGGGAAATTATAATGGCTCTCATAATGTTTCTATAGAAAATTATATTAAAAAAATGGATTTTTGAAAATTTATTTTTCTTAAAGAAAAAAAAACAGCCAGCAAATTTTTCAAATATTTCCCTCTCTCAATATATATACTAAGAAAGGAATTAATGTCCTCATTTTGTTCTTGTTATCACACTGTTTCAGCCATCTGGCTACATCAGCTATCTGTCAATCTGCATAACCGTCAGGGTATTTTGAACTGAACCATTTATTTAATCTATAGGGGGAAACACATGAAGAAGGCTGGAGAACACAATGGCCAAAACGTTATAATTATAGTGACAAAGATGAGGATATTAGCCCAAATGTAAATAATGATAACTCTTCATACCAGAAATTCACAGAGAAATCAAATATTAATTGCATATAAATATATTTTTCAGAGTTATCTTTACATATCTGTAGACAGAAAAAAAATAATGCATTAACATACTTTGAAAATTCTGGGGAAATATTTCAAGCTAGGAGAAATAGTAAATTCATTAAAAGATGAGCTTTTTTATTTTTATTTTCAATTATTTCATCCCAAGCAAGACAATAAAGCCACTAAGACACAAGGGGGTTAATGAGTGTAAGAGAATATGGGAAAACAAATTATTAAAGAGAGAGAACAATAAAAGACAGAAGATAAGATTGCATTTCAATTTTTGAAGATCAAACTTGACTGGAAAGCAAGAAACCAGAAGAGAGTTCCACAAATGAGAAATGTGAGAGAAGAAACTGTTAGCATAGAACTTACGGCTACATCTAGCCATTTAATCAGTAAAATGATGAGACCTGGCTGGCAATTTAGTACTGCACTTAAATTCATAAAGTCTGGGTACCGCAGAGGAAAGTTCATCCAAACAATTACCATGAAAATATTTATAGAAAAGGCATAGAAGAAGCTACATTATGGTAATGGGAAAATGACTGAAGCTGAGATGACAGAACAGGATGAATAACATTGCAAATTCTTCTTTGTATTTTATCAAGAATCTCTAAATAGATAACAGAAGCACCAGAGCAAATGTGGTAGCCTTTATGAAAGTATAAATTTAAATTCAGCTAATTGTTGTTGATCCAGATTTTAACATTTGCCTTTATACATGTTATCCTTTGATAATATCACGTATGTAAAGAAATCTGTAGTTTTTACTCTTTGATGAAAATTTGTACAATCACTTTAAATTAGCAATAAAATTCATTTTGAAAAATTGCTTTATAAAATATACAGGATATTATATTTTAAAGTTTGGTGATTGATCATAATGTAATATATGTTGTATCAATGATTCTTTTACTAAATTTCTTTTATTTTCACAACCTTCAAATAAACAAAATTCATTACCTAAAAGATATTTTAAAGCACAAATCAAGTAAAAATCATTGTTTTTTTTTTATTAATAATTAAAATTTAATGACTTTCTTGAAATTCTATTCAATAAATTATTTCTAAATGAAATACTAAAAGCATAAACTGAACTGTCTTTATACGGAATGCAGCAGAAATACCTCCCACATAATAGTAAAACATTAGTTAGAGCAGTATTCCCAAATTTTTTTCTCTGTGTCACATTTTCAGAATTAAAATTTGCTTGTATCTCACCAAATTTTATGTCATAAAAAGTACATTTAAAAATAAAAAACAGAGAGAGGGTTAAAGGGAGATAACCGCGGATTTGAAGTCAGAACATTATTATTGATAACTCTCTCCTCCAATTTGAAGACTCTAGTTACTATATTCTTAAAACTTGATATAATGCAAAAATATCTCGATAATAAATTCGGTCAATAATTATTTAAAATTATTTATAGTGGGACTCATGCATGTAATTACAAGTAATCCGTAATAATATTTTAAATTTTGAAATCATATTTATTTTTGGCATATGAATGTTTTGAAACTGTTTCTAAATCTTTGTTTTTCAATAATTCTGCTTCACCTGCTATCCTCTTCCACAGCACCTATGATATCTTACATTATGTGAGAGGTATTTCTGCCACACACTGCATATAACAATGGTAATTTGCTAAGTGTAGCTTACATGTGGTACAAGGCCAAAAGTGTAAAGCACCCACTGAGGATCAAACTCACTTCTCAGTCATAATTGATCTAGTGAGACAAGATTGTTAACTATTACACCACGTTGAGGTGCCCATATGCTGATTTTCTAAGCATAGTTTAGATGTAGTACAAGGATGAAATTATGGGGCACCAAGTGAGGATCAAACTCACTACTCAGTCATAATAGATCTAGTGAGACATGCTTGCTAACCAGTGCTCTCTGCTAAATACAATGAGTAGATATTTGAAATTAACTTTTTTTACAAAGGGGTTTATTATTGGCTATTAAGTTAAATAATTAAAAAATATATAACTATTGTATATTTACATATATCTCCATGAATAACAACTGATAAAACTTGTTTCAGATGATATCAACAAAATATATTATCCATCTATTATTGTGTATTTGTTTTGAAGGAAAATAAGTGTTCAAATATTATGGAAATGCATCTTTAATTTTTTCTAGCATTATGGATGGCAGAACAAGGATAGGGGAGCTTAGCAAAGGGAGAAAAAATGCTAAGAGCCACACTAGATAGGAAATTGTGGAAGGCCATGACCACCTTTCTCCTGGAGGGATGCAGCACATAGATGAAGAAGAATTACTAATATTTTCGAGATTGTTAAATAGAAAAAAGTCTCATAAAATTGAATAGAATGGATATGCTCAGAATGAATGTGATAAGAAATCAACTGATGAAAAATAATAATTAACGACAAAGAAAGATTATTTTTTTTAGCATTGAAATAGATTCTTAATTCATCTTGTTTTACAAAAGAAAGTAATATACAGGGGTTGGACAAAATAATTGGAACAGGTGCAAATTCCACTCCTATATTTCAAAGACCTATTATATTAAGAACTTTAACTAAAACTTCGTAATTGCTGGTTATATCTATTGTAAAAACGTTTATTTATCTAATTTACTGGCTTTGGCTTAGTTATTTTTAGAATTTAGTAAAATTTAAGCTAAATGCGTGACCTCTCTGAGTTCAAAAATGGGTAAATTGTTGGAGCTCGCATGGCAAGAGCCTCGATCACTAAGGTTGCTAAGCTGTTTGGTTTTTCAAGAGATATCATATCAAGAACTATGTCACAATTCAAGAAACAGGTTAAAACCTCTAGCAAGCATAGCAATTCGGGCCGAACTTGCAAACTTACTGACAGGGACAGACGTGCATTGAAATGCAATGTGGCGAAAAATCATTGGACTACTGCGGCCAAAGTGACTGCTGAGTTGAATAATCATCTGAATAGTCCAGTTTCTACTAAAACTGTTCGTCGTGAGCTCCATAAGGCTGGATATCATGGAAGATTTGCCGTAAGGAAACCTCTTCTCTCCACTCGCAACATTCAGAAGAGGTTGAAGTGGTGCAGAGATCCCAAGGTCTGGTCTGCAGACCAATGGAATCAAGTCATATTTTCAGACGAGTCCAGTTTTTCTCTTTTCCCAACTTCAGGGCAAGTTTGTGTTGAGGCAGCCTAAAGAAGCTTACAACCCTGACTGCCTTCTTCCAACAGTGAAGCATGGTGGTGGATCAGTGATAGTTTGGGCTGCTATATGATGGAAATGTCTCAGTCCAATAGTTGCACTGCATGGTAGAATCAACAGCAAAGATTACCTGAACATTTTGGGTGATCATGTTCATCCAATGGCCCAGACTTTATCCCCCTGATGGTGACTGCATCTTCCAAGATGATAATGCTCCAATACATACTGCTTGAGTGGTTAAGAATTGGTATGAAGAGCATGAAAGTGAGCTAGATCATATGGTGTGGCCTCCCCAATCTCCAGATATCAATATTATTGAACATTTGTGGTGCATTTTGGAGCGACAAGTTAGGAGCCACTATCCTCCACCGTCGTGTCTTAAAGAGCTGGAGCAGGTATTAATGGAAGAATGGCTGAAAATTCCTCTGGATGAAGTCAGGAAGCTGTATGATTCCATTCCTAGACGTATTAAAACTGTATGTGAGGCTAACAGAGGACCAACTCCATATTAAATAAATTTTCTTTGAATTTAACAAGTGTTTCAGTTATTTTGTCCAACCTCTGTATTGTATAGAATTGAGAAAAAACTTGAATATTATATAGCAGGAAAATAAAACCTTCAAAACTCTTATTATACATCGATTGGCTTATTGATCCTTATTATCCTTAAAAGGATATTAATAAAACTCAGATAATATCAACAAAAACAATGTATTCAAAGTGGATTCCATTATTTCGAATTACAGTCACAACATGACCTTCAAAAATCTTTGCTATTCTAAACCATTAAGTTCTTGGACATTTCAGGTCACTCCTTCATGGCAGCCTTGAGGGAACTGATGTTGGAGAGACAAGTCTTTTTGGTGACTTGCTCTAAAATGCCTCACAATGTAGTCAATAGGTACAAGTTTGCATCTGCAGAACTACTGAACCTTCTTGTCAGTGTGGCTGGGAGTACTGTTCTGGGTTCACATATAGCTTCTGTCTGGGTAGATGACCGTGTCATGGTAAAACATGACACCTCAGGACCTTGTAGTAGTACCCACATTGTTCCTTTTTTTAAGCTTTGGGACATTTTTTTATTGCCTGAGACCACAGCATCCAAGGCCATAAATGGGGCTGGATGTTTGATCTTGACAGTGCCCCTGACATCAACTGTTGACTTCACAAGGTAGGAGTCATTTTGGCCAGATCCTATCTTATGCCTAAATGTTGTTGATTTCTTTGCAATTTTCATTCAGTTTCTTGTTGCTCTCACTACTGTCTATGGCCATGTTTCCCAACATAGGGAAAACACCTCACGTGGAGATTTGAGTTTTAAGGGGGAGGTGGGCAATTCGAGAATGAGTTATTAACAGTGAATTTTTTTCTAGTGAGTGTGAGAATTACTACATACGGTGCATATACAGCATGCATACATAAAAATATTTATGCGTATGTATGTACTGTATGCAGAAATCCCTTGATTAGTACAGCTAATGTGTACATTGGTAACTATAAAAAAAATCAATTTTCAATTACTATGGTTAAACTGAAGAATGTTTTACCACACTAATCGAATATTATGTATGCACTAATTGAATTTTGGTATATAAAAATTTTAGTGCACTAATTGAAAACACTTTAATCAAATGCACATTAATTGTGTGATACCTATATATATAATTTTTTTTTTTTTTTTAACAATTTCTTAGTAATTTCTTCCTCAGTACTTCAACAGTCCTTTTGTTTTTTTTTGTTTTTCTCCTTTGTGGATACCATGTTTTTTGGAAGCTTGTTTAGATCAAATTAATATGGCTTCCTCTATGCGAATAGGAGTTCACTTTTTGAATAATGAGAATTATATGTCATAGGAGGCATCAGGATTTTAGAGACGCTTAGGTGGGACATGGTCAAAAAAAGGTTGTGAACTCCATGTCTATGTTCTTTTCACATGGTAAACAGTACACACTGGCAAAACCAACTTTTTGCTGTCATCAATGATGGATCTATTGACATGATGGTTTATAATTGGAATCATTTTAGGCCATTGTCTTTCAAATTTATTCACATTGGTGCAGATTTTTATGTGAAATTAAAGGATAGTTTTAATAAATGTTTTTCAAAACTGGCAATATTAAAATCTTAGTATTAAATATGCATTTTCCATGCTTAGCCACTGTGTTACCCATTTTCACAGATAACTCCATGGACTTGACAAGCTTTGTTTTGGTGGTCTAAGCTGGCAATCCTGAAATCGCAGTTCACTTTCATCTAAACCATGGATAGAAGTTTTGGACCCCAACTACTGCGGTTTATCAGCGCCAACCTGTATTTATACTGAATTTGGAAATTGTTTGGGTGGTAATTATCGTGTTTCTATATTTATGTCTGTTTATTGTGTGCAGAAAATAATTCTATCTGGCTGATTTTCTAGAAATTCACCATAATATTTTTTTCTGATTTCAAGTATATAATAAGCTTATTCTGTCTTTGTTTTGTTTTTTTTTCTTAGTGAATTACGACCAGTTCAATTTCTATATTAACATTTAAAGACTGAAAAGCTTTAGGTCTTTTCAATAAATTTTAACCCCTTCCTCACCAATTATTTTGTGAAAAATGTTTCACTTTCAGATGAATTTTTTTATTTGTTTTTAATATAGTAACTAAGAAACTGAGGCACCTTGAATTATCCAAATGGTGGCTAACACCTGTACCAGACGTAGGAGTTGACAACTGGACTTGTTGAAGGGCATAAAAAGAATCAAGACTGACGTATAAACATGTCTGTAGCTGTTTTTTTAACGTTATGTTTTGCGTTTATTCAACCGTGTCTGAAAAACACACTTTCATTAAAAAAGTATATACACGATACACGTCTAGGATCAAGAATATGTAATTTTCTGAACTACAAGTAAATGAATTTATAAACTTCTCTGTAAATTTTGCTGTTGTGAATCAAAATAAAATTGTGCAATATTATATCAAATGCATTCAATATATTTTAAATACTTGATACTTTTGTTTGGAATCCTTGAAAAGGTCCTGTCAGAAAGATTTGAAATGTTTTCAAAATTAGATAAAAATTAGTTGACAATATTACTTACCAACCTTCCAGTGGTTGAAAGCTAAGCATACAATGACATATTGTCCTGCCTCTAATACTGGGTTTATGTTTACCACGCTTCCAATTTTGCGTTTACACTCAACCAAATCCCCTAAAACACTTCGTCCATATTTATTGTACTTAAACACAATTAATAAGACGTCTACTGGAAGCCATGGCTTGCCTTCTTTAATACAGCTCCTGAAATCAAAAAGAATTAAGATAAAAATCAAAACGTTAATAAGTTGAAAGTAATTGTGTGTAATAAGAAATGTTAAAACACTTTTAGGGGTATTTTGTCTTAAAACAAAAGAGAATATCAGATAGAAATAAGGGAATAAGGGGAAAAAGCACACCTAAATTATAAGGAACTAAATATGAAATAATGAAATGGGATTAATTAAAAGAAATGGGAAAGTATACACTATGGTAAGAAAAACAGACAAACAAAAAAAAAACATTATCATTAATTCACTAATTCATTCCTGGCTGGTTTTTATATTCACAATGTTTCTGTTACTGAACTCTCAGGCTTTTTTCAAATGTTTGATTTTTGCAAGTGAAAAGGATTGTGCAGATCATCAAAACACTTATGGTCAATATCAACAGTTGGCAAAACACCAATGGTCAATATCAACAGTTGGCAAAACACCAACAATCAATACCAACAGTTGGCAAAACACCAGCAATTAATACCAACAGTTGGCAAAACACCAGCAATCAATACCAACAGTTGGCAAAGGAATATGACATTTTCTATAAGGTTCTAATCCCAATTAATATTTAGTTGTAGACAATTTTATGTAGTTTTTTCCTAATCTTGCAAAATGAAAGATTTAGTTTAACCAAGAAAAGAATGGCAAAGCTGAAGAAAAGCAATATTCTTTTATGCAGAATTCTTTAAAAATTAAGAATGATAGTGTTTTTACCTAAAGTAGAAACAAATTACTTTTTTCTCTTCCTAAATTGTAATTATGTTAGATAAATACTTAATGGTTAAAAAAAAATAACATCCCTTTTAGTTTCAGCAAATAAAAGATTTATATTTACCCTTTAAAGGCTAGAAGCACTCAAAAATATCTGTACGTTTTACATGCTTACAAGGTGAGATTGCCTGAATGTACCTGCAATCAGGTACACCTTTTATGAAGTTGTAAATTTCCAATACCATATCTCATAACCAGTGGAGGGATACAAAAGGCGATTATCACCCTTTGGTCGAGATAAGTTACATGTGTTATGTGACAGCTACTTTGTGACATCACTTCATATAGTGACAAGAGTGGCCAGTCATTTAATTTGTTTACAGCAGGCAAACTGAGCAGTGGCTTTCTTAACCTGGGTCAAATGGTCCGGAGTGAAGCTAAATCTGCCTCCTCCAGCTGCTTACAAGCACATGGTGCCATTTCCCTTTGTGAATATATCTTTCCCAGGTATAGAAAGAAACTTCTACTCGTAGTCCTCAATTTTGGAAAACTGAAGACTCTTTATTTCCCTTTTGTTGAATATGTCCTCACTTGGGACACAGTAGATGAATTCAGCCCATTTGAATCAGGAACCCTAAACATGACTTCTCCAGACACAGGATTATTATATTATATGTAAGACACTTCCTTTTTGTTTCTATTTACACTCTGCTTTACTTTCTAGATATATGTGATATATGTGGGACACATGTGTGTATATATGTATATGTCTTAGTAGTATAAAAGTTTGTCTGAGAACAAAGCATGTTTGTCATTCTTTTACCTTTCAGCTCTTTCGTTCTGTCCAAGAACTACAGTGTTATTACATCATGGATATAATAATGCCCATAATGGGGAAAATACAAATGGGATATTTCTTCCATAGCTCTCTCCTATTATAACAGCAATACAAAGGCAGCTAAATTTGGTATCATTTGAAAGAGAAATCAATTTACTTTCATGTAAAATTAACTTGTAAGACTTTATTTTCAACAGTTTTGGAGATATATCAATTTAATTGCACTAATATATTTAGATTTTCCAGCAATTCATTCCATTGATTTAACAACTGAAATCTTTTAAGAGCTGATAGGGTTAAATTTATAATTTTTCATCTCGTAAGATTTATATTTACCATTTAAAGGCTTGAAATAATGAAAGAGTAATCCCTCACCTATTATTGTCTTGAAATACTGAAATCTCAAATTCTGCTGTTGTCAGGACAGTGAGAATGTGAACTTTAATTGGTACACCAGCATGAGGCAAAAATTCTCCTTGAATTCTCATTTCTTGCCAATCAGAACGCACTTTACAGACTTGCATATTGTAGAAATTTCTGAAATAATTAACAAAGAAAAAACTTGAATGTAATGGCTAATCAAATGCAAATGTAATCATGTCATGTGATTTAGGTATATGTATGTTTATATGATGACTTCAAACATGAACATGTTTTTATAAAAAGGCAAACAGTTAGCCATGAAGATGGATGAGGGAGTAGAAAATAGTATCAATAAAAGTTAGATTTAATTCAGTTCCTACTGTGTGACTGATGAAATAAAAATTTTGTTTCTGTCCAACCAACATTCCAAACAAAGCAAGAACTCACAATCACAGCAATACTCTATCACTAGACAAAAATCACTGGCATGTTCATCAATCTTAAATTATTATAGCTTATTTCACAAAATGATTGCATCCTGGATATGACGATAAACTACATCTAGCAGCAAGGCTTCTGATTGGGAGGTTTTGAGGACATGGAACCACCTCTTAATTGCTGTTCCCAGGTCCAACCTAACCTGGGGTGGTAGAATCTGTTATGGTCCAAGCTGTAGGCAAATAGTTAACCCATAAACTGGGGTCAAAACACTATGAAAGTATAAAAATACATTTTTATAGTTAAAAGACCAGCAATACATTCTCATAGTAAAAAAATTGCCAGCAATAAATTTTTGTAAAAAAAAGAAAAAAAAAAATTCCCAGCAATACATTTTTAAAAAAGAAATGACTAATGCTCCCAAGAAAATTAAATTTCAGCATGAAATGACCCATAAGGAATTGATATGCCACTAAATAAACAAACAAAATGATTAAAAATCCTTAATGAAGAAATACTGATTTTGCATAGTGCAATGTTACTGAGCTTCATTTTAAGTATGTCACTTTGCAAATTTTATTTAAGGATTTCAGAAGTTTTAAAAATTCCATTCTGAAATGTCATATTATCCTCATGAACTATTTTGATTTGTATGCTCATTTTTGCTGTTTTTATCACAATGTTTCAGCCAATAAGTTATTTGGTCTGCCTTTGGTATACATTTCATTGGTAATATTTGAGTATCATTCAGTACATTCAATCTTTGTTACTTACTAAATATCTTAAAGAATTTAAACTTTAGGTAGAAAAACGTTCAGTCAGTCTTAAAAAAAAAGAGCTCATACATGTTTTACTGTCTATTAAGCAGCATTTTACTATTTCAGATAAGGAAGCTCCTAATAGCCACTATTCTTATCTATCAAACTCTTTTGAATAATTATTATTGTGTGCTATGAATCTACACACTTCTTTTTTGATAAATTCATATCCCATTTTCCAATGTGGTTCACAGTCTTTTATTCTGATTTTATTCTAAACTCTGTGTACTGATGAATTAGGTAAATATAACTGCCACTTCTACTCCAACAGTTTCTTTTCTCACACTTCCTGCCTGTGGAACTCCCTTCTATTTCCTTGCTTCCCTGATAATTGCAATCTTCAAAAATTTAAATTCAACATCAAATGCCATCTTCTATCTTCTTGAACCCCATTCAACTTTTATCCTTCCCTTGATCCCCTCTATACCCAGTGGAACTGTGTACTAGTGGAATTCCAACCTTGTTTGGGGTGAAATGATAAAAAAAAAAAAAAAAAAAAAAAAAAAAAAAAAAAGAAACTTCACAGTGATTGTTTTTTTTATGGCTTATCAACCCTTTTAAGGCTGAAACAAATTTTGGATTGTAGGAGGTTGCTTACAGTACCCTTTGTTTCTAAGCAGTCTAAGTACTGACCAGGCTCGATGCTGCTTAACTTTGTTGATTGAACAAGAATCAGTATTTTCAGCATGATTTGATCATAAGCTTATTTCAGTGAACTATATGCTTTCTTTTTCTTCCTATATACCTGGCTATATCTTGCAATAAAAGCAGCAAAGATAAAGATATTAGTCAGAATTATTAATGGAATAATAATAATTTATTTAAGAAATTATTGCTTATAAAATTTAAGATGAAACATTTGTTATTTTCAGCAAAATCTTATAGGTACTGTGATTTGGCTAAATCAATACATTGCCTTTAGAAATTATAATTTATTTAATGACTATTTTTCTTTATTATTATTTAAAATCATTCAAGACTTCAAATACCTTGTCTCTTGAATATGTAATTCATCCAAGGACTTTGAAGTGAAAAGGGCTTTAGCATAATCAACCTCCTATAAGCTGCCAAAACTATGGAAATCAAAACCTCAGCTGCAACATCAAGATACACGTCTTTCTGGCAACATATATGAAAGTGGAACATGGACCACAGACAAAAACTTCTGCAAGAGGTTAGATGGATGCTACACTAGAATATTACAAAATGGAACTTAATATATACTGTAATGCCAAACCAACGAACAAGTAACTCTATGGAAAACTCATCCCAGTCTCAAAGAAGATAGCATTCAGAAAGGTGAAGCTTATTGGACATTGCTTATGCCACCCAGAAGAAATTGCATCAGAATTTATTTAATGACAATCATTTAAAGGACAAAAGATCAGTGGTCAGTAAGCACTGACATTTCCAAATACACTTATTCAAAATACTGGCATCTAAAACCTGGATGAACTCAAAGCAGCTACGAGGGAGTGAAACAATTTTTGAGATGTTGCAAGTGGAGACTCAGCCAAACTAAATTTCTTTATTAATCTGTTGAGTTAAATCCAACATTCATGATGAATGCTGACAGCTTATTACATCGAAATATAACCCTTGTACCACTCTAATAAATTATTTAAAATTCAGACAAAATTTGATTTGGATTTGTTGGAAAGAACTTAATAGGAATTTTCATTGCAATACACACATTAATTTACACATTATAAGGGATAAACAAGTTTGTGTAAAGTCATCTTTGCTGTCAGTTTCAAAACAGTTAACGGATTCTCACATGTTATTTTATTAAAACAATGAAATTTTCACAAAATAATTCTATTTGGCCATTGTAGCATCAATATGCTAACCTTCGGACATCACTGAAACACATCCAAAACTGTCCATCACCACAGTTGCTAAGAAGCTGTTGCTTTGTTTCAGGTTTGATTACTTCCCAAAGTGATGACCCCTTTGACCAATCACCATTCCAGCTGAACCAACTCCATGGATTTCGAATTTTCACCAATCTAATAAATAGAAATCAAAACATACAGGAATAATTTTTTTCATATTTCATCTATTAGTAGCTAAGACTTGAGAACTTTTCAATAGATCTAAGAAACGTTTTATCTTTGTAATTCCTGGATTCATTTTACCAAGTTATTCAGTATACTTAAGAATTTCATATCATTCAAAGTACCAATGTTTTTTTAAGAAACATTCAACTCATATTTAGAATAAAGAAAATTCAAAAAGACAAAAGAAAAAATAAGATATTTTTAATTTAAAAATTAGCAAAAATGCCTCAACTCCAATAACCAGGTATATACTAAAATCACTGATTAAGGACAACTTATATCTACAAGTTTGGAAATAAATAATACAGTGATATCAAAGTTGGTTGTAAAGGGTTTCCAAGATCATAAAGCAGAATCAGTCATAACCATTTTCTCTATAAGCTTCAAAGAAGGACTATATACATTATGGCTTCTGATTCATAGAAATTTAATTCTATGCATATTAAAACTGTTTTTCTCTAAAGCTAACATTTTCAAAGTATTTTTGCCAGAGGCTAATGTTCCTAAAGTAAAGATTTGGAAACTTGAAAAATGTGCTTATGGCATACATGGTACAGCCAGATCTTTTGCTATTTGACAGTGAAAAAAAAAGAAATTGAGGATTAATCATGGCTAAACATGAAGGTTTATTTATATGGCATTCAGATAACTCAAAGCATGGTATTATACTGACACACATACATCACTTCTGTTGGGCAGGATTAAGGCCTTTTGTAGCAGGCAGATGTATGAAAGTCCAAAAATTGCAATTCTCAGAAGAATGTACCATGTCATACATACAACAATGCTCTTCCTTGATTTAAAAAAAAGAGTTTTATACCCCCACAGAATGCCCATAGTTTATCAAATAAAAATTTCCATAAGCTCTTTATGAAAGAGAATGAGAAACAAGGTTTGTGTCATGTTTTAATCTGTATAGGAATTGACTGCAAAAACATCCCTCTCCTCAAATTTATAGACAAATTGTACAGATGCATGAAGGGATTTCTTCATAGCCAATAACATAGGTCACTTCTTGGTCTCATCTGCTATATTCTGGTTCTTTCTTGTCTTGAAGTCAGAACACTTATCACATGTCTGTATCCCTTTTCATGTGTTAACACCATTCTTAATTTGTGAACTTTTTGCCTTGTTACTGTTGCTTTGCTTACTTTTGTCTCTCTCTCTCTCTCACACACACACACACACACACACGCACACACACGCACACTACAGTTCAAAAGTTTGAAGCCAGCCCCAGAATAAACATGGAATGAACTTGCCAGAAGAGTAAAAAAAAAAAAAAAAATGAAAAAGAGCTCTTAACGTTTGTGGGGTTACCCCACTTACTTTACAAAAAAAAACATTGCTAGGGGATGCTCCCTAAGCCTATAAATAGACAGTGACATTCTCTCTTTCTCCTTTTTCTCTGGGACAATAAGATGTAGTTTGCACATGGTACAAATGTGTCCTCCACTGAGGCACGTACCTTTCACTTCACTTTCAAATACTTTTCTCTTGGACTTTCTCCTACACAAACACATTCTCTACTTTAAATGTTTCCTTCTGTTATTGTCTCTTTATACCTTTGTTTTCTTAATACATACATTGTCATTTGTTTTTATATGGTTTTGCTCTTACTTTATTCATTTATCACCCGGACTCACATTCAAGTCCACAATAATTGTTTTGGGAAAATATACCAGGAGACATGTGTTTTCTCACTAAACACAACCAACATTACCACAATAAGAAAAAAGAATGGAATCAATTATCAAACTTATACTTTGAGAAACTTTTGCAACACATGCCAAAAATTTGTGCTGCAGTAATCAAGGCTGAAGGAGGATATTTTGACAAGAGCAAAATTTAATAATAATTTGTCATAAAATTTCTAATAAAAAATTATGTCCCACTTTTTTTTTTTACCATGTATAATAATTTTGTACTTTTATTTAAAGTACAAAACAACTACTTTTTTGGGTCAATTTAAAAAAATAACCAGGGGTGTCCTTAAACTTTTGAACTATAGTGTGTGTGTGTGTGTGTGTGTGTGTGTGTGTGTGTATATCATATTATTTTTGCCATGTTCTTTTCTTATTGTTTATTGGAAACTTTGTCAATTCTATTTGTTGGATATTACTGACAATTACATTTAACCATGCTCAATTACACTACAGTTTATGTTTTTTAATCTTTTGGTAGAGAATACACACAACATGTGGGCGTTTCATTCTGCAAGGGAACAAACTATTTTCTTTGTCAACTTACTTTTGTAATCCACTTTAGCTTTATTTGTGATTGACAGACTTATTTAAGCAGTTTACACTTCTCCAAGTCATACTTGCCATTTTTGTCTCTAACCTTCAATAATCTCTACTTTTGTTTATTAACATTGGAAATTAAGTCAATTTGTTATGAAAATCAAGAAATCGTCCCCATTATTCACCTGTTTCCTTCCACTTCTTGAACATCAAGTACAGAATATGCATGATCCTTTTTTAATCCAACTTGCCAGTAATCTTTAGTGTCACTCACATTGCCTTGATCTCCACAAGCACAAGCAACCAAGAACCTGAAAATATTTCACAACACTTAGTTACTATCAACCAAAAATAGAATTAAACTTGCGACAATTTGAAAATAAATGATTACACAAAACTCAAAATATTTTCTGGTTAAGGCTGTGAGAAATGAAACAGTGGGCCATTATAACATGACATTAATGGGGGTCATTATATCAGTGTTTCTCAACCAGTGTTCCCCAGAAACCTAGGGTTCTGCAAGAGGTCATTAGGGGTTCTGCAATAAAACTGATTAATAGGCTAATACATTTTTCAGTAGTTTTTGTTTAATTTTATATTCATAATTTTATTGTACACAGAGTATATTGTTGGAAAATCTTTGGTTATTATAATAAAGGCTTCAACCTCTTATATTATTTAAAATTATAATAATTATAAGGAATGTATGTAGTGATGTCTATATGGCATCAGTGTGAAACCACCTTCACTTGTTTGTGCACAGGACACGTATGTGGCAGATTTATGTATCATTGAGTGACTCACTCAAGCACAGGATACATGCCTGCTGTCCACCTATTAATGTTTGCCATGTGAACTATGATAAAAAATATAAGCGGGGGATATTAATAATGGTATTTAACAATTTTTATGCAATGGTCCCTTGAAACATTTTAAGGGTTCCACGAGGGTAAAAAGGATGAGAAAAACTGGCCGAGAGGAACATGTATGTATATACAGAACATGTAATTAATTTACCATTGTCTACCAGTGATTAGCTGATGTACCTAAAGAGATTTTTCTGCTCCAACTTTGAAGTATATCACCCCTCAATATGTATGCATGTTATATATGCTAAATATCCCCAGTGAAGTAGAGATCCTCAATTTCACCATGCTAGGTATTGCTGCTGTTCTTTCCAAAGTATGTAAGGTTGGAGTTGCTAGGGCTATGCTCAAGCAGTTTGGGATTTAGAGTTGTCCTTCTCTTAGACTAGTTATCAGCCAAGGCTAGAGAACTGTCTGCTCTGCTATTAACTCCTAGATGGAAGAAGAAAAGACAGATTTATGCCTTGCCAAGAGTATTTGTGTGAAATTTGAACTCGATATACTAATCCCACTTTTCAGGTTGATGATCACTATACCGTAAATACATCCACTCATCACATATCAATTACAAAATAGATAAGCAAGGCAATTATATGCATTAAAGATCAATGATAATCTATGATTGTCTAAATTTTAGACAAGATGAAATGGAGGTAGGAAAAATAATGAGAAGGTGAACTTAACTAAGACCAAACTTTAGTCAATCTGATATATCAAATTATACATTGGAACTGCCACTAGTTAACGGAAACTTGTCGGAGGTCATATGCATGACAATCATAAAAGAGCTGAACTTGTAAGTAGTTGGATCATATTTTAAGAACATCTGTTGAATTAAGATAAGATATTTGCTTTTAAAGAAATTTATAACGGGTGGATCCTTCCTGAATTTATAACGGGTGGTTACTTCCTGAATTTATAACGGGTGGATCCTTCCTGAATTTATAACGGGTGGATCCTTCCTGAATTTATAACGGGTGGTTACTTCCTGAATTTATAACGGGTGGATCCTTCCTGAATTTATAACGGGTGGATCCTTCCTGAATTTATAACGGGTGGATCCTTCCTGAATTTATAACGGGTGGATCCTTCCTGAATTTATAACGGGTGGATCCTTCCTGAATTTATAACAGGTGGTTACTTCCTGAAAACTATTCATCAAAAAGAACTGCTGACATTCTGTTGAAAGGCATTGTATCATTAGGTCATGTTAAACAATAACTTAAAATTTTAACCTATTAATTCAAACTGTCCTGTTTTTAGGACCGTGGATATTATAGGTAGAAATATATAATATCAGATTTTCCTAAGCTTATAATTAATACCTGATTTTTTTATAAACTTTTATTGAATTTTTTAAAAAACTATAATTAATATTATAAGGATGAGTCAAAAAGTAATGCAATTTTTGTCATAGGCGTTGCATTTCTTAAAGAAATTATCCAAAATTTAGTACAGATATAAATGCACATACACTCCTGATTTTTAAACATTCACAAAAAACTTCCATCTCTTTAGTCCAATGAAAGAGGCACCGAGGAGCAAATGCTATGCTGGTGGTGATGAAGAAAGGAAAACCTGCTGTAAGGAATTGGCTACAGCAGTAGCCAGCTGAGTTTTATGAAGCTGGGATACATGTCCTCATTTGTAGGTGGAACACTGCCATTGAAAGAGGTAGTGATCATATTGAAAAGTAGGGATGTGAACCTGTGATATATAGCTATATCTTGATATATGATATGTTTGATTTGACTAAGTACCCTCTGGTAATCATCAGATATTCATTGATTGATGTTGTGTGTCTATAATAACATTTATATCAACCAAGATGGAAATGAAATACTAAATTATAAATATACTTTTTTACCCTATTATTTTCATTTTTGTTTCACAGATGGTAGGTAGGGTGAATAGACACCTTTCTTCACCAGTCACTAAAAATAACAGAATCAGATAGGAAGGTAATAGTACAATGATTAAATGTTACAATTATATATATATATATATGAGATATGATATATATTTTTAGATATCAAGAACAGTATTGAGGAAATTTTAAGACAAAACGAAAAAGTTTATTTGTGACAAGTTTCATCTGCTAAGACTTCATCAGATTGCATTTGCTGATGTTGCTGTGACTACACATGTGCATGAACAATTTAGAAACTTTTTCACTTGTACCACCACAGGAAGTGCTATCTCTCTCTCTCTCTCTCTATATATATATATATATATATATATATATACAAATGAGAGAAAAAGCCAAGATGGAGTAAAAATTCCACTGTTCGTAGAATTTACTTTTAAAAAAGGGCTCAATACAAAGTAGAGCAATATATTATTATTTTTATTATAAGAGATTATAATAAAAACATGTTGAAATCAGTACACAAAAGCTTTCATGTTTCAATACTATGATTGTACTTCTTCAGGCAATGGTAAGTAACTGGTGATTAAATGATTTTTAAGAAAATTAAAAAAAAAATGTGTTACCTCTTTTCTGAAATGTTAAAGATGCAGGGAAATTCTTATATAATAAAGCAAATTGCAGTACTTTTTTTACTCACCCTCCACGATTTTTTTTGATTTTTTAAAATTAATATCAGATTTGATAGTGAGCATTAATGGGATAATGACAAAGTGAAAAGAATCTATTTCTGATATTTTTATAATATAAATTTAACCAATTAATCCAATGATCAAAAATATCCTTCATAATCTGTTTTATAAAACATGAATTTCCCTCAATCTGGAAATACTTTAGACTCAGATTTGATTGTGGTACTATCATAGGATGTTAGTTTCCTTTTTCTAAGTGTGTTGTAATTAATAAAAACATTTTCTTACCCTGATTCCCAGGAACTCAGCAAATAGGCCCAGCTTTCATCTTCACTCTCTAAAAAATGGAAAATATAACTTTATTTGCTCCTCTGTTGGTTAGTAAACTAGTAAGCATGTGCATTACACCTTTTGCTATCATCTCAAATAATGGACCATTCTGTTTTGTTTGTGTGCTAAGACAAAAGAAAAAGATATCTTTTCTGGTGAGGAAAAGATTGCATACATAATAATAAGAAAGAAAGTAAAAAAAGAAAGATAGAGGAGATGTTAACACTCGTGTGTTTAACCTCTGCTCCAGTGAAATGGAAAGCCAATTTTTAATCTTTTCATTTCTACCTTCTTAGTCTTTTTAAATACTTACCTGTATTCATATTTAGGACTGTTATTGAAATATTTGGTTAGCCCTTTAGCATACAACATACTCAAACCCGCCCTATAAATATTGGCTCTCAAAGTCTTACTGTTTGCATGACTTCCTGCAGGTTATGGCAGGTTGAACATTGAGAGACAATATTTACAGGACAGGTTGAATGTTAAAAGGTTAAAGTTGTTAAGCTCAAATATTTAATGAGGCAACAAGAGAATTTACATGGATATTTTATCACTGTGGAACTCACAAGGATCTTATTCCATCATTAAATGATAAAATGATTTATCAGAAAATTCAAATAACTGAAGTTTTCACAGTATTATGAGTAAAATAAATTATATTATAGTATTAAGCAGTATTATGATGTATTTTCTAATTTGTAATATGCAAATAATATGATTAGAAATAATATATAGTATTTGCATTTACTGGATTTCATAAAATAATTTAAAAAAAAAAACAGTAAAATATGACACAAAGATCTATTTGAACTGTTAGAAAAACTAGATTTATTTGGTAAAGATATTAGAATAATCCAGAACATTTACTTGGAACAAACTGCCTGAATACAGATAGAAAATGAATAGAGAAAATACACAAAAATAGAAAGGGGGTGTAAGACAAGGATATATTTAATATGGCAGTGTAAGCCATTCTTAATGAACTAGAAGTCCTACCAGGATTTATTACTGGTGGACACAATCTGAACCTTTAGCACTCTGTAGGTGATTATTTTTGCCAAGCAAAATGTTAGTCCTGCCAATGCAAGGTGAATTTTAATTTCTTAGTTGTGTAGTCATATTCTTCTATGGCAACACTTAAAACAATCTTGACTGAAACTGAGCACTAGGCTACTGCAATTTCAAATATATAGAACTAATATATAAAACATTATGTTTTAGGGGTATTCCATATAGAGTAATATTTATATATGATTCAGAGTGCTAAATGTTAACAACATAAGATAAGCAGATGTCACCCTGTTAATAGCAAACATAGAAAGAAAACAGCAAGAAATCCGAGATGAAGAAAAGTGAGAAGAAAGGACTAACCATCAATAAGAAGACAAAATGTATGGTCATTAGAAAGAGGGATAGTCCAAGACCAAGCTAGTACAGAAATTTAATTATCTGGTAAGTGTTTTAACACATGACAGAAAATGTGACAAATCTGAAAACACATTAGAAAAGCAAAAGATGCCTTCCAAAAGTGTAATAGAATATTTAGAAACAGGGAAATTTTGTTAGAAACGATGAAAAGAGTGATGAACTGCTATATAATATCAATCCTCTTATATGGTAATGAATACTGGATGGTTTTCTGCCAAATGAACAAGCGACTTGCGGCAACAGAGATGTGGTTTTATAGAAGAATTCTGAGAACCCATGGATGGAACATGTGAATAACAAGGAAATTTAAAGAAAATGGAAACAAAATGGACACTTAACATAGAATCACAGAGAGACAGTTGAAATTTCTAGAAGACATAAGAGGGAAAGAAAACTTGGAAAATATGGCACTCACAGGACAAGAGAAGCATAAAGAGCAAGTAACTTATATAATGAGCTCATGTAAATGAATGGTAGAATGGAAACTGGAAGGGATCTTTTTCTTCTATGTGCTGTGTCCCTTCAGGAACTTGGCAATCATGGTTCTCCAAAATCTCCGGTCTTAACAGTTCTTAATAAATTTTGTCTTTTTACTATCTCACCCCAAACTATTCACCACCATCCATTCACTCAAGTTTGTCAGGTAGGTTATGCATTACTTTCCTGTCTCTCTTAGCTTCAATCTGTCCTGTGAGTATCAAATTTTTCAAACTCTTTCCTCATTATGTGACCCAGAAATTTCAACTGTCTCTTCCTAGTGTTAAGTTATAAGGGTCCTTTTTGCTGCTATTATCTCTAGAATTTCATTGTTGCTCACATGTTCAGTTCATGGTATTCTCAGCATCTTTCTGTAGAACCACATTTCTGTCTGGATTGGATAGTAAGAGGAGGAGATAAACCTTGCTTAAAGCTGCAAAAGAGAGAAGTTGTGGAGAGCCATCATCACCTATATCCTGAAGGGACACAGCACATAAAAGTAGTAGTATTCATGCTGCTACTTAAACGTTGCATAGACAGTACTACTAGTGTCAGGATTACTAGCATCTTAATAGTATATAAATAAAGGCAAATAGACAAAAGAAGCAAAATATGTACCTGATTCAAGATCCAAATTAACACACGGAGCACCAGTGAGTGAGTAGAGACCTTCAAGGCAGGTACCTCCTGCCAGGGCTTCATAGCACCCATACATCTTTGCCATTGCTTTTTCAATCAACGGCACCCACAACTGATGTCTTTTAGCCTATAAAGATAAATGATATCAAGAATTATCTGAAAACCAGCCCTAGAGACAGAATTTTAAGTTCTTCCTGTGGAAGGCCTAAATAATTATAAATAAATATAACATCAAGGTCACCTCTCAGCTTGTCACTGACTGGACAATGTCTGTTCCCACATTGTATCTCTAATTGTAGTGATGTACACCAAAAACTGAAAGTGGCCCAGTGTAAGCTCACAAGGAAATGAAAGGTTTTAAAAATAAACACCAAGGTGAGAAATGAAGACTTGAACCTTGTTTTGGTGTTTATTGGGGGCTTCACTTGCATGGTGTGGATGGATTACACTTGGGACAACTTCTGACACTTGTGACGTCTTAGACTAATGGATCAGCTTTTCTCAACTCTTCCACCCATCTCAACAATACAACATGTGGCTGGCAACTGTAGCAAGCAGTATCAGAATTACTCCAAGGGATAGTCTGTCTTTCTGTTAACTAATTGTCTAGAACTGAACTACATGCTAACAGTGACTGTTAAGACTTGCAACTGGAAATCCTTAATGTCCAGTTTGTTATCACCTGACCCCAACTATTTATTTATTCTCTTTCAGCCAAAGAGACCACTTGAAGACCATGTCTCATAGACTTTATCACTGGTCAGATAACATGAAACACATGAGATTGAGTAAAAACACACACCATTCCCTTCTATGTGGGTGTCACATTTATAGGGCTGCAATAATATTAAAATATTCTAAAAATGACATGAATAAATAACAATACAACACAAATAATAAGTGCAGTACTAGATTGGCGGTATGGTCTCATCATTTTACAATTTAAATGGCTAAATGTTTATATAAGCTCTTTGATAACATTTTCTTCACTCACACTTCTCGCTTGTGGCACTTCTTGCCAGCTTCTTACTTCTAGTCAACTTTGATCTTCAAAAATTTAAATGCAATGTCAATCATTATTTTCTGCCTTCTTAATTCCTGTTCTTTTATTGTTCTCTCTCCTTAATAGTATTTTTTTCTCATTCTCTGACACTCAGTAATGTCTTGTGTCTTAGTGGCTTTGTTGCTTTGCTTGTGATGAAATGATTAAAAAAGAAACATTTTTAATAATAACATTAAATAGATAATAATTATAATAAATATTATATTCTAAAATGATGCAAATAATGAATAATAAATAAATACATATAAATATTATAAGACTGTAAAAATTAATAAGTAATAATAGTAAACATAGTAAATATTAAAATGTTCTAAAAATGACATGAATAAATAAACAATAATGAAAAATAAATATGATACAATTATAAAAATTGACATGAATAAATATTGGTACATCAACAAAATAAACCACATTTCTTGTTAACCAAATATTAATTACATACAAGACAAGATTCTTGACAAAATCCAAAGAAAGATCTGCAATGTAATTGATCCTAAGCTGGCATCTTGACTTCAGTCACTTTCCCACCACAATGATGTAGCTTCCTTCTGTCTCTTCTACAAATATTTTCATGGCAACTGCTCTAACAAGATTTTCCCCCAAATGCTTCAAATAGAATTTAAGTGTGCTGCTAGATTTGCTTCTTGTGTCCAACACTTTACTGTTGAAATGGCTAAATGCAACTGCCACTTCTACTCCAACAGTTTCTTTTCTCAAACTTCTCAACTGTGGCACTCCCTTTTGTTTATTTGCTTCAAAAATTTAAATAGTAAAAAAAAAAAATAACCTATATCAAGCCCTTTCTACCAATATTTCCTCTTTTTTTCACTCTTTGTTCTTATCTTGTAAGTGGTAGGATTTACAAGCTGGTGACAGCTTGTTCAACATTGAACATTAGCTGGCTGGCTGGCTGGCTGGCTGGCTGGCCTTTGACCCAGACATATCAAAGTCAATTTGGTTTAATTTTCCGTGTCACTGCTATAAACTCCTAGTTTCTGGTGGTCAGGAATTGCAGATAAATCTTTCACCTTCTACTAAAGATTTCCATGGCTGGGTGTCAATTTTTTTTAACCCTAGCGGCTATATAATTGAAAATTACCAACAAACTTTGTCACATTTTGACCCCCTAGGAATGTTATTTTCTTTCAAACTCTCAATTTTATGCTCAAAATAGTTTGATTATGATTTAGTCATTCTAATTTTCCCAAAAAAAAGTGGTTAATTTCCCATTATTGGGGTAATTTTTTGTTTAGAACTAGAAAAAATGCAAAATTTTCACTATTTTTTTCACATTTTACCCACTGAAAAAAGATTTTGAGTTATTTACACCAGCCAATTTTACTTTTAAATGAAAGAATATATTGTTTGCTTTCAGAAAATACCTAGTTTGATGGGGGTTCAGATTAAAAGTTTCCTCGATATTTTGTTCAGATGATAACAAAGCAGTCATTTTTCAATATTTTACCCAGGGCTATAAAAGTATGAAAAGCCATTTTTTCAGAGAAAATAAGCTATGACAAAATGACTTTTGCCATTTTTGCGATGATTTTTATTTGGGACAGAAAAAGTTTACCATAGCAAGCCTGAATTGACTTTATTTAAGTTTAGAGGGGCTATAGGGGCCCTCAAACAGTTGTGACAGACAGATAAGGGAATTACCCCTTGTTACATAGGTACCTTCATGAGATCACTAAAAAAGAGTATAGCATGATGAAAAAGACGCCAAACCTGACAAAAACAAAACTTTATCGTTTAAATATTTATGTTATTATTAAGAGGAAAGATCAAAGTATTTTTGGGGTATTTTTTTACATTTTTTAATTGTTCATAGCACGTCCAAAATTTTTGTTAAAAATCTTGTTTTTTTTTTGGTCAGCAAAATTGACAGATAATCGATATTGACAGCCATTTTTTTCCAATTTATAAAAAAAAGAAAATCACAGTTTGAAATTCTTTTAAAAATCAATTATAATTTTTTAAAAACTTATCTTGAGAAAATCAGAAATTATAATGTTTATTTGAAATATTTTGAACCAAGCTTAACTTAGTTTCTATGCCAAAAGGACGTAGTTTGAAAATAAAACAAAGCAGGTCATGACCTTTCGCGTCACTTGACAAGGTGACGAAAGACATTCGTGACATTTTGATAGCTTATGTGAGGATAATTCCTTCTACAGAAGGAGAGATGTGAAGTTATTTAGATTTAAGTGAACAAATTATTTACCTTGTTATTTTTAAGGAAAACTTTCAGCGCTCTAATTTTTTTATTTTTTTGCACTTAGCTTTCACCTTTATGTTTACGATGCTTTATGGAAAATATATTATAAAGAAATTAAAATAAGACTGTTAATAGTGAGATTAAATTTCATAAGAAAGGTATCTAATTAATTTATAGGTACCTTTCTTATGAAATTTTATCAGAAGTGCACATAAAATACAAATTTAAATTTCATAAGATGATACTGATACTTGTAGATACTCTTCTCAGTTGAAATTGAAAAATCAAATTAACTTCTCCACACGTGTTTCACAAAAATAAATCTATATATCTCAAAAGGACATTTACGAAACTGAATGTGGCTTTTAAATAATTTTATAATATTTTAAAAACTTAAATATAAAAATCTATTATAATTAAAGAAATAACAAATAATTGTATTAAAAATTCAGTATTTAAGTTAAATACTAGACAGAAACTCAATCGACGTGACGTTTTTTTTTATTGCACGCATGATACTTCCGGTCTTCCGTAGATTTAATTTACAGTGTTATTATTGATACAAATTATATTTTTTTTATATACTGTTGTTCGTTAGTTTGTAAAAAGCTTTGGAAATTATAATCTGTAAATATATATCTACTTAATAACAACATTCATTAAATTTTACAAATTTTTCCCTAATTTTAGAACATAATGTAAAAATAATAACATATTTAGCAATAATAAAAGCAATTAAAAGCTTTTGAAATTAAATAATATTTTTGTTTTATTGAGTTTTGTATGTTACAATTCAGAGATGATTTTCAGGTAGAAGTGGTCCAACTAAAAAAAAAAAAAAAAAAAACATGATTTGGTTTCCTCAAAGCCTAATATAATCACTAATCTTCCCAAAATTGAAATTATAGAATTTTTCGTACAATTAGTGAGAGGTGGGGGCAATACATATGAAAAAAAATATTTCTGCTATGACTTTACTAAAAAAAAAACATTTATAATAGGTTCCACCATTTGTGAATAGTTTCTGAAAGTTTCATTAAAATCCGACAATTATTTTTATTTTTGCAAGATTTTCCAAATTAATGTGTGTTATACAGAAAAAAATGTGCTAAAATTTTATGTTATTTTACTAGTTCCGGTGATACAAAGAGAAACAAGGTTTATTAATCAAAATTTAGAATGTTCTAAAAAGAAGGAAAAATTTTAAAAAATACTTTGATCTTTCCTCTCAATAATAACATAAGCATTTAGACGCTAGAGTTTTGTTTTTGTCAAGTTTGATGTCTTTTTCATCATGCTATGCTCTGTTTTTAGTGATCTCATGATGGTACCTATTACACAAATGCCCATTTCAATTTCATAAAAATTATGCTAGAATTTGTGTAGTTTGAATTATCATGTTTGTTCAATGACTGACTTAAAAATATCTGTACTTAATTTTTAAACAAGTTTTAAAAAATAATTTTACTGAATATTCAAAACTTTCCAAAATTCAATAAAATCTTATAATTTTTTGCCCTCCAAATTTATGATTTGATTGCTCATCTCAGGATAGGAGCTTATCCAGACAGGAATGTATTATTCTAGGTGGGAGAAGAATGTATTATTCTAGGCCTTATTTTAAATACAGTCAAATTGTGTATGTGTATGCTTGCATGTACATTAAATGGCTCAAGCACAACACATACATGCGCATATACATATGTACATGCAAAGTCACACACAGACAAAGCCTGACAGACAGAGAATCAGCTTTTATAATATAGATATCATATGCTTTGGAATCAAGAATACTAAAGGAATCATTAAAGTAGGTTTTCTATAATAAAACTTGAAAATAAATAACAACATACCCTAGAGAAGAACATCCTACCATTCTCATCACATGGAAGTAAATCATCAATAATTACAGTTTTCCACTGACCATTCATATAAAGACGAACATGGAAAACTCCATAAGGATTGTACTGGTTTGGAATCAAGTTTTCCACAAGTTCCTTTCGTTCAGCTATCACAGCCAGAGCACACAATAACCTAATGAGAAAAGAAAAAAAATATTTATTAGAGAAATTACAATCTGGTATAACGTCAAAAAATTAGGAGGTCCCCTAAAATAAGTAAATGAAAATACATTAGAATTTATTAATTTCAAGCAATAAATTTATAGATAAAAATTAAAATTTTTTAAGGTTTGAATTCTGAATATTTTTTATAATATAGTTTTCATATACACATTTTTTTAAAACTTATTTCTTATCAGACTGAAACTTTATACTATAAAGAATGTAAGGTTATGAAATGTAGGAGAAAAAATGTATTTTATTTAACGATAATAACTTTTCTAATGATAAACTCATGAAAGAGCAAAACAAATGAAATAAAACATAAAAACAAGAAAATTGTTATAGCATAAAAAATATATTTAATGTGATGGAAAGGAGAATAACTATGGTAATTTCTTTTATACCTAATTTAATCAACATTGTGTACCTTTAACTTTAATTAAACAAGATGATTTCTTCAAATATGGATAGATGAAAGTAGCAAAATCCATGGGGTACTGATTACCTATGTAAATATTAATTAATATGGACTTAGAATTTATGTCATAAATATCATTAACTTGTGTGTATGTGTGCATATATATATATATATATACACATACACACACACATCAAGAAGGGAAAAAAACACAAAGAATTCAGTAATCCATTAGCACTTACGCATTTGACATTACTGAATTCTTCAATGATGTGTTAACTTTTTTCTTTCTTGCTGTATATAATATTGCTCTGTATACTATCCATTGAGCTCTCTTCTTGGATCTATCTTTTTAATTATTTATATTAAAAAGACCTACTTGAATTATCCTTACCACTAACAGATTTGATATATATATATATATATATATTATATATATATATATATATATATATATATATATTATATATATTGGTAGGATTAGTAAATAATAGGGGAAACACAAGGATATTTGAGGGGGTGCTGAAAAGTTCTCGACCTGATTTGCTTACAAAAATCTCACCAAATCTCCAAATATCACTTTTTTTTCTGAAACTTCTTGATCAGGCTTAGAACCTTTCAGCACTCTGACATATATCACATATTGCACATTTCACAGCTTCTCAAAAGTTATGGTTATGTGACTCCACTCTCTAAAAGTATTAGAATGCTTTCCTTGAAAATCTGCACAAGAAATCTCACACAAAAAAAAAAAAAAATCAAAAAAAAATCTGTTATTATCATTTTATTAGATGTGTGCAAAAGTTCCCAGAGACTGAATGCTCAAACGAAAACTCATTTCTTGAAGGGGAGGGGGGAACTTTTGCACTGCATGCCTAATAGTTACTAAGTAGCTTATTACAGTTTATCCTTTTAGAGCATCATCATCATCATCATTACTACTACATTACCTTAATGAGATCAAATGTGATGGATATTGTGTAAAAGAGTAGCTTTAACATTATTCGTTTTTAACTAATATTCCTTTACATCTTAATTTCTCTTGCTTTTTATCGCAACTTGCTGATTATCATTCTATGATTGTTATCAAACAGCTTGGAATAGAAATAAAGAATAGACTTCTGGCAAGATTTGAACTCACAACCTGCAAACACCTCAGGATAAGAGATGTGAGTTCAAATATCATTGGAGATTTATTCTTTATCTCCAATATATACAACATCATAGAATGATGACCAGGCTAGGTGCAATAAAAAGCAACTAAAATTAAAAGGAAACAAAATACTAGCCAAAAATGAACACATGACCAGTTACTTATTTTTATCACTTTTACAGAGGGTCTTTTCGATAACACTAACTAGCTGATGACATTAAGCAAAGAATATATAGATTGAAACTGTTTACATTAATTGTTCTAAATGATTTTGCATTATAAAAAATTTATACAAAATTTATGAAGTCTTAATTTATTTTAAATAAAATGTTTGGGATTAACTGATTTTTATCACAATAATTGTTTCATAAGATTATTTGATTATAAGAAATGGCATCCTCTGTAAGAACTGACAATGCCTCATCTAAGAAATTTGAATAATGTAGCTTCATAATTTACCACTGGTTTCTGATACTGACCTGATAGTTGAGAAATACTCTTCTTTGATTGAAGGTAGAAAAGTCAGAGAAAAGTAATACTGATGAATTTATAACAGTTGTCAGGTCTGTGTATTAGGAATGACAGCCATATTGGTAGATCAGCTGAGCAGAAATGAATGCAGTGGTTGTTAAAGCTGTTTTGCACCTTTAAAGAGTAAATATATTTCCAAAACATTTTTAAATGTCATGTCCCTTCATGATGTAGGTGATTATGGGTCTCTACAGATTCCTTTTTTGTTATTATCTATGAAATGCCATGTCTTTTGGAGAAAGATAGTAGAATGGTTTCTCATTGCTTTCTTCTTGGTTTTAAATTCAGAGTAGTCTTTCTAGACTGGTTGCCATCCAAGGCTAGAGAACCCAGTCCACTCTTCTATTTAACCCATAGCTGAGAGAAAAGAAGAGATGAATTATGCCTTCCCCAAGAGCATATATGTGAAAGTGAATAGCAAATTCCACTTTTCATCACATTACCCACATATCCATTCCCAAACATTACTTATGTAGAAAGAAAAGAATCCCATTACTGAGGCTTGCATGTAGGTAAAAATCTATTTATCATCGTTTATCTTCATTAGAACCAATTCTTAATTGTTTGTTAGCCAAAATGTTAGAACATAAACTGCAATGAATTTGGATGTTCATTATTTATATAAATCTCTCCAAGGTTAAATCCTCAAGGGAGTTTGCACAATCTGTGAACAAAAGAGTTAAAGTCTTTACATATCATTGGTGAAAATGGGTAGATAGCCTTTCCCTTACCAACAAAGCAACCCAGTTATAAAGCCATCAAGGCAGAAAAACATGAATGATTTTCGTTATAAATATTATGAAAAATATAGAAGCCATGCATAGCCAACCGAAGCAGAGCCAACCCAAGCATATTAATATTTACACTATTTACATTGAGACTATTGTCTTCATCTTTGTTGTTGTTATTACACCGTTTCAGCCATTGTGCTCACTGGCCTTCGTCAGGTGTTTAATGTACAGGGAATTCTGAATTGAACTCTTTATTTAATAAAGTCCCATAGGACAATAGTCAAGTGGATTAAAGTATTGGGTTGTGAATTTAGTGATTGTGTGTTGATTACTTTGGATGGGTAGTGTGTACTTGGACTCACTGGAAATGGCTGAATAATAACCGAGCAATACTAAAAATACGAACTAGATGAGATATCTCTAAACACGGGCAGTGGAACAAGAACAGTCTATTCCCATAGATTAAATAATGGGTTCAATTCAGAATTCCTGGATTGATATACACCTGATGAAGGTCGGAGGGCACAACAGCCGAAACATTGTGATAACAACAACAAAATGAGAACAACAGACCAAATGTAAATAGTGTAAATAATGGTAATACCTCATCCTAGAAATTCAAACAGAAATTACAAATTAAATAACTATACTACTGCAGAACAAACCCATTTTCTAATACCTTTGTTCATTTCTCAGATCAAAATTCAAATTTCCTTTTTCATTTCTTCAATAGCAGATGACTAGATTTCTCATTTTGACTGTACACTCATCCTACAGTTAAGGTAACAAGATTTTAATCAGCAACTTTCCAAACTTTATGGAACAATAAAAAGAATGTATTTCATTTACACCTGATGAGATACTTTCTATCTGAAACTATTAAAGTACAGTGATTAACATACAAAGTACATTAGAATCCATTTTTTTGTCTAAGTCTATTATAAAAACTAAAGGTCCAAATTCTTTAAGATATAGTAACCATCTAATTCTAACATTAACAAATATCAATAGGAATTCAATGAAGAAAATTCCTAATGCTTAATTTCAGCCAGATTACTTTTAGGTTTTCAATTCACATTTTGAAAGGAATATCAAATATTAAATTTACCCTCAATTTTTATAAACACATAAAAATATATAAACTCTTGAGAACTAAAATGGATGGATGTGAATAGAAATATAACATTAAGTTTCATTACTGTTAGGTGTCTAATAGAAGCAGTGGGGACTTTATTTTATTCCAGCAAATTTTTCAACCCATGTCCAAGCTTATTAACATCATTCTGTTTATTAATTTCACACATTTTGAGCCTTTAAATGATTTTCTATCCACCCTTTTATTAAGACCTCTAGTTTATTGCATATTAAGGAAAATTCAGTCCCCCATTACTAAGAACCCCCACTTTTATTAGACACCCAAGAGTAAACATACAATGCAGCACAAAATTTATATACTGCAGTATAGAGTTAATCAGTTGATATGTATATTAATATTTCTTAAGACAAAAATTATGAAAGTTAAAAAGCCATCAGTGAGAATGAAGAATATGTAAAATTTGAATATATCATTATGCAAATAATGAGAGATTTACATAGCAAAATTATATTTACTACATAAATAATAGTGAGAAATTTGATAATTCTCAGGAACTGTTTCTCATTGCAACTTATTACATATTTTTCTATATGGAAGATCAAACATTTCTAAATTGACTTCTGATCAATTCCTTTAATGAGGAATGGAAGTATTAATAACAACAAAATTATTTCGGCTCAAATTGAATATTAAAATAAACTTAAAACATTTAATAAGGAATTTTGATCATTTGATCTTGGCTATAACATTTTAAGGTAATATTTTTGTGTTAATTTTAAATATAGATAATTTTTTTTTTTTTTTTTTTACAAACCTAGTTTGGCAATTTAAAAATTATTTTTTTTAACCATTTCACCCGAAGCAAGGCAATAAAGCCACTAAGATGCAAGGGGCTATTGACTTATTTTTAGTGAGACATGATGGAAGATATTATACATAATTAATACTTTTCCTTGTAATTCCTGATTAGGACGAAGTTTTAATTTTATGACCTCTAATCATTTTATCTAATTGATAAGATTGATTTGTTTTTTACCTTTTGCAGGTTATTTAAAACCAGAAAATATTTTTAGATCATGAGAATTTTTTGTAATTATTTTTACTGAAACATATTCTACTAATTAACTCATAGCTGTGGGGAAAAAAGGAGTAGATTCATACCTTCCCCCAAGGATATTTGTGCATAAGTGAATATAATGAACTCAACTGGAATTGGAACTCAGCTCTCTGATTTCCAATTCTGAGTAGTTATCCATTACAGCACCTAGTATTACCTAGTGGTACCTCGTGATCAACCATCTAGGTACTGACCAGTGAATGCATGGGAACTAGTATTTCAACATGATATGGCCGTAAGCCTCATTTTATCTAAAAGAGAAATGTATAGTCAACGTTTAGTCATTTATGACTTAATGAAACAACAGTTACTTTTTTTATACTACCTGTGTGTACCCATTTGTGTGTGGGTGTGTTGACATATATAAAATGCAATATTTTTATATTTCTAAATTTTAGATAAACATATTTACTTCATTAAGAATATATTAACAGAGACAATTTACCAACAATCTCCAACATTTCCTTGAACGATATCATCAGGAGTTGGATTTTTATACACTGTCCAAGAACGTCGTGAAATTTCATGAGGTCGAAACCATTTGACTATGCTGTTAATATATGGACGTTGAAGACTCCAGGAGATGGACTGGGGTCGGGGCAGGAAAGAATCATCTACAAAATAAGTGTTGTGCTGTAAGAAGGAAGTAAAATAGAAAAAAATTACAATACATTCAACAAGACAGTTTGGTTTTTGTTTAAAATGAAACGGAGACTGAATCCAAGGAAGTTCACATTTTTTTTTATAATTCTTTTTGGACATTCACACAGAATAAAATTCATATCAGATTTTTTGCAACAATCTTTCATTCAAGTGTACATACAGACTGGGCACATGGCTAAGTGGTTAGAACATTAACATTCTGACCAAGAGACCCAAGTTCAAATCTCACAAGGGTCACTTTGTTAAGGAGGTGGCTTCTTGGTAATATCAACCTAATGAGACGATTCAAGCATAGAGCATAATTGTGAAGTGCCTGAATACAATGGCATGGGTTCACCCAAGCCTTGTGAGAGAAAGTGCGTAAAAGAAAATGTTTGGAATCCACCAATAGTTGCACTAGGACAAAGTCATAGGTCATCATAACTGAATGTTTGAGTATACTATTTATTGTTCAGCTACTGATCATGTCAGATTTTACCTTCTCTCCCAGATGATGTAACTAAGATCTGCTCAGCATAGTTGCAGTATAAACCAGAGCTTGTCTCTGTTGGTGTTGAAGAAACACAAATGTGCCTGAGTAGGTTTCTGAAACAAGGATTAGCTAGCCACTTATAGCAGACATGTGTACTTGGAAATGAGCAGCCATTATTATTTGTAGTAGTAGTAGTAGTAATAGTAGCAGCAATACTACATAATTAATCATGAGGGATCAGTTACAATCGATACATTGACTGCACATTGCAGTCTGGTATAAACAGTTGGCATTTAAATACAGAGAAGTAAAAAATCATAAACATATATTATTTTATATACAATCTGAAGTTTCATTTTGTGAATATTATGTCAACAATATATATATAAACCATATACATGCATACATGAACATATTTATAGGCTCAAAGATAAATACTGTCATATACATAGATACCTAATATATTATATACAATATTAGATCTATATTATTGATATTAGATCTATACATAGATACAAACTTAGCCTAATATATATTAGTCCTCAACTTTTTCTGGTATTGTCTGAATGGTATTTCATACCTTTGGAATAACTAACTCAAAAGGTGCATTGTACAATTATAGTTTGTAGAAATATCAATGTTCAAACAGTTTGAATATATCAGTCTATGGTCTCAGTTACTCATGCCCCTAGAAACGGAAAATTCCTCCCCAGGGGAGAACCCCTTTAGTAGCTGAGACTTCTAACCTAATAAGAATATAGAAGGAAAAAAAGAGGAAAAAAAAAGAAAGTAAAAAAAGAGGAAAAAAAAAGAAAGTAAAAAAAGAGGAAAAAAAAAGAAAGTAAAAAAAGAGGAAAAAAAAAGAAAGTAAAAAAAGAGGAAAAAAAAAAGAAAGTAAAAAAAGAGGAAAAAAAAAAGAAAGTAAAAAAAGAGGAAAAAAAAAGAAAGTAAAAAAAGAGGAAAAAAAAAGAAAGTAAAAAAAGAGGAAAAAAAAAGAAAGTAAAAAAAGAGAAAAAAGAAAGTAAAAAAAGAGAAAAAAAGAAAGTAAAAAAAGAGAAAAAAAGAAAGTAAAAAAAGAGAAAAAAAGAAAGTAAAAAAAGAGAAAAAAAGAAAGTAAAAAAAGAGAAAAAAAAGAAAGTAAAAAAAAGAGAAAAAAAAGAAAGTAAAAAAAAGAGAAAAAAAAGAAAGTAAAAAAGAGAAAAAAAAGAGACAAAAAAAGTGAAAAGGAGAAAAAAAATAAAAAAGAATCTTACCACTCGGCAAAATTGGCATATATTTTCCCAGATTTTCATAATTTCAGCTTGTTGGGATTTGAATATAGTTTCAGTTGGCAAACTTCGTAGTTCATCTGGATCTTCTGATGATGAACAAATTGATGAGATTGATGACAGTTCATCCACTCCTGCAGATGCCCTGCATGGTGTCCTGCACATTTCACATTTATACACTGAAGGAGAATTAGCATGCATGCACTGTGAACACTGCCATTTTTTCTCAGCTGCAGATGCTTTTAATGATGACTGTTCAGCATGGCACAGCTTGCATTTAGTCCCCTCAGAATTTTTATAAGTGCACACGGAACATATCCAGCCACCATTGGGCATTTTGAGGGCAAGCTCAGGCATTGCAGTTTCACATGCTTGACATTTGTCTGCACCAATCATGTTTACTAATGTACAAGTAGAACAAGTCCATGTTGTGCCCTCTGCTGGAACAACACGAGGGTTCGTGGCACCACACATTTTGCAAACTGTTAAAAAATGTTCATTGAATTTATATGTGCAGGCTGGACAATTCCATGTGTTTTCTTGTACTTCAGCTGATGGTAGAGCAGCTAAAAGAGAAAAGATAAAATGACAGAAACACAAGAATAAGTCAAAAATTAGACTTGATCATGTAAAGATGATTTACATACTTACTTAGTAAAAATGAAGACTGAGAGCTCAGGTATACCGGCTTTGTTCAACTACTGATCACACTAGGTTTTGCAATCTCTCTTAGAAACTGTAACTATGGCCAACTCAGCATAGTTGCAGTATAAACCACAAGTTAGTTGTAGGGGTATTGAAGAAAAGAAAATGTGCTTAAGAACAATTCTAAGTATTATGGCATTGTAGCTCACACTAGACACCAGGTTCTTGTGGTTTGTTCTCAGGATGCAGCTTTTCCCAGTCAAACACTTGTGGATTAAAAGTAACACGTTGGAAAGATTATCACCCACAAATTAAAACCATGTGACTTTTATCAAAGTAAGTATCTTTTATTCTGGTTATAACCTACTGCTATAGACAAGCAAGGCAGACATGATGTGTACATGAGAGGGAGGTGAACAGTTTAATGTGAGGCGATCTTCTTGTCACTCTCCATGGGTCCTCTCTGTCTCTCTGTGTGTTTTCCACTGGTAGTGACCACTGTCTTATAAAGAACATTGTCTTGTCATCTTTGTCTAAAAAAGTAATTTATCTTCATTCAGTGACCTTCTTTGTCAGGGCCACTTGCCATGTACTTGTGAAGTTCCCTTTATTTAACTGATAATCATCATGAAAATTAATGTCTGAAACCATTTTTTTGACTGGTCACATGTGTTCCATTTAACAAGATGTCTTCTAGAATGTCTAGTTAATCCCTGTTACAGACAGAGACTAATCAGCCCCTCTAGTAGACAGGCATACTAAGATATAAGTGGACAACCCTCTTCTTCTATGTTTCGTGTACTTTCAGGACATGGGCAATGAGGGCTCTCTACAATTTCTTGCCCCTTGTAGCTCTTAGTAAAGTTTGTCTTTTTGCAATCTCTCCTAATTCCTGTTCTGCCAAACATTTACACAAGCTCAGTAGGTAGGTTACGCACTGTACCCCTCTGTCTCTCTTGCCTTCAATATGTCCTGTGAGTGTCAATTTTTCTAAGCCCTCATTATAAGTGTCCCTTTTGTTTCCATAAAACTTTGTCATTACACATATGTTTGGTCCATGGTATTCTCAGGATCCATCGATAGAACCACATTTCTGTAGCCTCAAGTCTCTTTTGCATATGTGATGAGATTGGCCAGCATTCACTGCCATATAGGAGAACCGAAATTACATAACAGTTATTCTATAAGTACTTTCATAGTAATTGTTCTGAGAAACTTCCCTCTATGATACCAAGAATTGATGAATTTAAGCACAGTACTAGATTGGCAGCAAGGTCTCATCATTTTAGTTGAAATGGCTAGATGTAATTGTAATTTCTCTACTAACAGTTTCTTCTCTCACACTTCTCACTTCTGGCTTTTTGCATTCCAGTCAACTTTGTATTTGAATTTTTGAAGATCAGTGTCAATTGTTATCTTCTGTCTTCTTAATTCCTGTTCTTTTATTGTTCTTGCTTCTTAATAATGTTTTGCTTTTCCTCATATTCTTTCATACTCAATAACCCCTTATGTCTTAATGGCTTTATTGCCTTGCTTGGTGTGAAATGATTAAAAAATAAGATACAGTACAGTAGTTTCTCAATTATCCAATTATATTGTCTTCCATTATTTAGGCATGAAATGACCATAAATGATAAATGTTAAACATCAATGTAAACGAAGCAAAAATAAACGACTAGTTCAATACAGATGGCCAGGGAATTTGTTGAACTTATAACTGTGCTGGGAGAGGAGAATAATAATGATATTGTCCATGTTGAAGCTCAACAACCCTAATGTTCAATTTAAAAAATGGAAGCCATGATTATGTTTGATAAAGGTTTAAAATGGCTGCACATTCAACCTAAAGCTACCCTTACAATTACATTGACTTTAATCCAACTTTGAGAGTTCGTGACAGAAAAACACAATGCCAGTCAGAAAAAGATAAAAATTAATACATTTTTTTTTCAGAAAAAATAAACCTGACAAAATGTTGAACAAAGCATTTGAAAATGATACAAATCTCAAATTTAATTTGGAAAATTATCTTTTTATAATTTAGATTTTGAATTGTCTGAAACATGTTTTTTTGTCCCAAGGTGTCCAGCTAAGAAGTCGTTTTCTATTCTTTGTTTATTACTAATTAATTTAGTCACAGAACAATAGATTGTAACTTGGAGCTAAATTGTGTAATTGTATTTGGTGACCTGATTAAAGTAGAAAAAAATTGCTTACAAGCAGCAAGATCTTCTCTCGGAGTACCACAAGTGTCACACACTTTAATCCAGGGAGGGTTAAATGAAAAAGTACATTTTAAACATTTCCATTCACCAGTTTCAGGATTTGTGGCTTTCCGAGTTTCGCACATGACACATCGAATATTCAATGGAGAATTCTGGAATGTACATCGTGTGCATGTCCAGGTTTTTTCCATGACAGCTCCCTGCAATAAAGAAAATGACAGCTTGGAATATAAATAAAAGATTGATATTTATAAACAGTTGATTAAACAGCTGGTACAGGTGGCAGGAATTTAGGTTTTGAACTTTAAACTTAGACTGAAAGTAAGTACAAACATCAATTAGAACAAATAGAAAATGAGAGAGAGAGAGAGAGAGAGTGGTCTAGACAACAAATAGATTGAGAAATAGGAAAATAGTTACATACTTACACAAACAGGTATGTATTTATATAGATGAATGTTCTGATTAACTTTCCTCTTTGATACCTAAACCTTATGAATTTAAGTACAGTACTAGATTGGTAGCAAGGTCTAATTATTTTACACTAGATGTAACTGTAAGTTCTATGCTAACAATTTCTTCTATCACACTTCTCATTTGTGGAACTATTTTCTGGCTTCTTACTTTTCAGTCAAGTTTGATCTTCAAAAATTTAAATACGTCAAATTTTATCTTCACTTCTTAATTCCCATTCTTTTATTGTTCTCACTCCTTCACTCCTTAAGTCTCTCATAATCAGTAACCCCTTGCAGCTTAGTGACTTTATTGCCTTGCCTGGGGCAACATGATTAAAAAAAAGAAAATTGTTAACTGGAGTGCTCAATATATAGTAGCTTATGAAAAAAAAAAATTCAGATTACTAATTTATAAATTTAAAAAAATAGGTTGGTTGGTTGATTTTTGTTTAGCAGAATATCAACCTCTATGGGTTATTTAATGCCAAAATCTAAATATTTTGTAAGCAATTTTTATTAAGATTTAGTGATACAAGCTTTACTAATTAACCAATACCTCGGTGGAGAAGAAATGGATTCATACCTTTTCCCAAGGGCATTTGCATATAAGGGAATATAATGAACCCAACTGGAAATAGAACTCAGCTCTCTGATTAACAATTAATATTAAATTCTAGTAATTTTAAGTGTTTTTTTATTTAAATTTAATTTAATTTTTAAGTGTTAGTATTATTGTTTTCTATTTTATTTTATATATATATATATATATATATATATATATATATATATTTGTTATCCAAATATACACAATTCATATATATATAAAACGTGTGTATTTGGGTAGCAATTTTTGGTTTATACAAAAGTTTGATTAAGGACCAATGAAAGTTCTTTGTTAAGGAATTTTTTAAATTTATTTTCTCTACATTTTGGGTCAATTTTTGGGTTTCAGGTACATATTTAAATATAAATTGTCCAATGTCCGAGTACATTCAGCTGCTATTATCAGATACGTTTTTCTTGCTATGTTATTAGTTTCTTTATTTTAAATATCTTATGTGCCTCCGCATGTCCATGTGGTAGTTTGTGTCTATTGCTTTTTTTGATGAAATATATTTAGCATGTTTATTCCTAAATTTAAAAAAAATTTTATTGATGATAGGTTGTTTTTTTATGAATGTTTCTAGTAGATGTAGTTGTTTTTTTCCGCTTATATGATAAAGCGTCTTTGTGTTATTGTTAAAGACTTGTCAAATTTCTTGTGTTTTTCTGTTGTGTGATTTAACTAAAGATAAATAGCACTTTAAATGATATGAAACTGTTTGAAGCCATTATATATGTCATTTGGATTATTAATTTTAGAAATATTCCTCAAGTTGGCAAGCAAATTAACAGACAATGTTGGTTTTCATTTTTTTGTTGTTGGTCATGAGAATTTTAGTTGTTCTGTAATAACTGTTGAGTATAATTTACTTATATTTGTCATGAGATAATACATATTTGGTTAGATTTTTCATCTAATTAGTGATTGCAGAGTTGATTCTTGTTTTGTTTTTCTTTTGTTTAGTGGCATATCAACTACTTATGGTTCATTTAATGTCAAAATTTAATTTTCTTGTGAGCATTAGTAATTTCTTTTGCAAAAATGTATTACAAATTTTTTTTTTGTTTTTTTGACAAAATGGTAATTTTACTATAAAAATGTATTTTTATACTTTCATGGTGTTTTGACACCAGATTGGGGGTTAACTATTAGGTTGGTGCAAAAATAATGTTGTTTTTTAACGTTCAACTTCATGTGAGAAAACAACATTATTTTTGCACCAACCTAATATTTGCCAATAGCTAGGACTCTATCACCTTGGGTCAAGGCAGACCTGGGAACAACAACAATTAAGAGGTGGTTCCATGCTCCTCAAAACCTCCCAATCAGAAGCATTGTTGCCAGATGTAGTTTATCATCATACTCAGGATGATGATTCTTGTAGAATAGTTCAATAGTATTTAATATTGTTTAATAGATAATGGCTAATGATAGCAGAAAGTACTTAGAAATTGGACAATTTATATTTAAATATGTACCTGCCACCCTTCCCACAAGCCCCCCAAATTGATCTGAAATGTAGAACAGTTTTGTCTACATGTGTGTGTGTGTGTGTGTGTTTCATTGATATTGATTGGTAATATTTTAAATTGGCCCCAAAATAGTTTTTTTGTACTTTAAATAAGAGAAAATTATTATACATGGTTAAAAAAAAAATGACATGATTTTTAATTAGAGATTTTATTATAACAAAAAGAAAAGGATTTCATGATTAAATTTTGCTCTCGTCAAAATATCCCCCTTTTGCCTTGATCTCTGCAGCACAAATTTTTGGCATTTGTTGCAAAAGTTTCTCAAAGTATAAGTTTGATAATTGATTCCATTCTTTTTTCAATGACTCTAAGAGTTCTTTTTCGTTGTTTTTTTTTCACCTTTCTGTCAAGTCCATCTCATGCTAATTCTGGTAGTGGCTTCAAACTTTGAACTGTAGTGTATATATACAGAGTCTGCCAAAAAATATGCACACTTCAGGAAATAAAAAGCTTGTATGGATATTGTAAATACTAACTTATTACAAAACTGTGCAGTTGAAAAACATGTTGGGAGTTACGAATCCAAACTCACAGCTCCATTGTCATTCTCAAATTTGAAATACCACTTTAATATATTCTTTACATTCCTCAAATGACAAACATATGTCTGTTTTCTACTACAGTAAACAGTGTTAAGGCAATTTGATAAAACTACCAGAGACAAGTTTTTCCTTTCCTCAAGTGTGTATACATTTTTTTGGCAGACTGTATGTATGTATATAAATATATATATATATATATATATATATATATATATATAGATAGATAGATAGATAGATATACACAGAAGGAGATACTGAAACATTATCAGTCCAACCAAGAAGCCCTTCCCAGCCAAAAAATTTAAATCTGATATTTGGTCATTTAGTCAAATTTTGGGACATGGGTTTGGCCAAGAATTTTTCTGTACTTCCTTATATATGTATATATAGTGGGTGTGGAATAGTTATCAGCTTGAACAAGAAGGGATTCCCCCAAATCCTGATGTTTGGTCATTTGGTCACATTGTTGGGGGGGGGGTAGGATGTGGTTGGGTTGAGAAGTTTTCAGCAGCCATGAGTGTATGCGTGTGTGCACGTATGAAAAGTAAAAATGAATAAACAAAAATAAATAAAAAAATAAAACAAAATTAATTCAAACCAATAAATAAGTAAAGAAATAAATAATAAATAAATTACCAAACCATGAAGGCACAAATAAACACAAGAAAATGTAATAATAACAACCAACAATAAAATAATCAATAATAAATAAAAAGGTTAATGAAAAAAGTTAACAAACAACACAATAAAGAGCAACAAAAAAACTGCACCTAGATTCACATTTATTTCCACTCAATAGCCCCTAGAACAATTTGAAACATAACTGTAATCACCCATCAAAATAACTATTAGAACAATACAATGGTCTACCCACAATGAATAACTGACCGGTATATATAAATAGTTGACGAAAAACACAATGTATATAGCCTGATGATTGCGTATAAACATGAAACGGTCACCGCTGTGTGTTAATTTCAATGTCCACTTTCATATTTACATATGCTCTATGCATAACATTGAGCACTTTAACCCATAAATATAGTTTTTGATCATATATATATATAACTTTAAAGTTTTTATTAATAATATTTTGGCATGCGTGTTTTTCCAGGATTTTATGTTTTTTTTTATGATTCCTTCTAGATTTTCAGTGCAGCTGTAGCTTAATTTTATGGTGTTTTTATTGAAGATTTTTGTAAGTCTGCTATCAGTAGGAAAGTGTTTTTCAATTAAAGCTAGTAATATTTGTCCTAACTTAATACTAACCATTTGGTTGAACGGAGGGGTATACCAAATGATTTTTCTTTTCCTGTGTTTCTTCTGGTTATTACTATTGTTTCTATAATTGATGTTAGTGTTTTTGTATCCACAATTTTGTAGTATTCACTACTTTTTTATTTATTTATATATATATATATATATATATATATATATATATATTTAAAAAGAAATATAGTTTTAATTCTTTTTTTTTAATATAGTTTTAATTTTTTTTATTGTGCTATATTTATGGGATAAAGTGCTCAATATCAGAGATAGAGCATATGTAAATATAAATATAAAAGTGAACATTAAAGTCAACACTCAGAGGTGACAGGCTGTTTCATGCTAGACACAATCGTCAGGCCACGAATGTTGGATTTTTCCTCAACTATTTATATATATGGGTCAGTGGTGCATTGTAGGTAATCTATTCTAGCGGTTATTTTTGCGGGGTGGCTTGTTTATTTATTTAATTGGGTTAATTTATTTTACTTACTCAGTAAGCTGCAAGCCTTTATCACACTAAAAGACCACAAAGAAAATTTCAAAACCAAACCTGCATGCAGACTCATAAACCTAACTAAAAGTGAACTCGGTAAAATAAGTAAAATGATACTAGAAAGAATTAATTCTGAACTAAGGAAGAAGTTAGGAGTAAATCAGTGGAAAAACACAAAAGCAACTACTGACTGGTTCCACAACATGAATAACAAACATAATTGCCAGTTTATACAATTAGACATAAAAGAAATTTACCCATCCATAACAGAAGCCATGATAGATAAGGCCATCACGTTAGCCCAGGAAAAAATAAAAATAAACACTAACGAAATTGATATCATTAGACACTCCTGTAAATCACTACTATTCCACAATGAAGACGCTTAGATAAAGAAAGAAGGGATCTTTGACACTACAATGGGAAGTTTTGACGGTGCTGGGTCCTGTGAAATCATAGGTATACATTTACTACATGAACTAAGTGAAATAATAGATAAAAATGATACAGCACTCTACAGGGACAACGGTCTCATAATCTTAAGAAACTACAACAAACAAAACACAGACAAGGCTAGAAAAGTAATAATAAGGATTTTTAAAAATAACGGATTTGACATAGGTATAAAAACTAACCTAAATGAAGTAGATTTTTTAGATGTTACCTTCAACCTAAGAAAAGGCACATGTAAACCATACAGAAAACCCAATGATAAACCACCATACATACACACATCCTCCAATCACCCACTTTCGATAATCAGACAGATACCAAAATCAATTAACTGCAGACTTTCCCACAATTCTTGCAATAAAACCATATTTAACAAAGCTAAGAAAGACTATGAAACAGCACTAAAAGACAGTGGATTCCTGGCAACACTCACATACTCACCACAGAGCACAAGAAAGGTCAACAGGAAGAGAAATATCATGTGGTTCAACCCACCATATAGCAAAAACGTAAAAAAAAAATGTAGGTAAAATATTCTTCAAACTCTTAAACAAGAATTTCATGGAATCAAGCACTCTACACAAAATATTCAATAAAAACGCTGTAAAAATCAGCCACAGTTGCACTGAGAACATGGCACAAATAATAAAAAAGCACAACGGGAAAACTATCAACAAACCACCCGAACAAATTAAACCTATGTGTAACTGTAGAATAAAGAATGAATGTCCCTTAAACGGTAATTGCTTACAAAACAACGTAATATACCAAGCTACGGTAAAATCACCAGATAATGAAGAAAAAGTATACATATGACTAACTGAAGGGCCCTGGAAACAAAGAAACTATGCACACAAAACATCTTTCATAAATAGTAAATTTGTGAACAGCACAATGCTTTCCAAATATATCTGGGAAATTAAAAACAAAACATAAATCACATCAAAAATCTCATGGAAAATGAGGAAAAGATCATCAGCCTACAACAATCAATCAAAAACCTGGAAACTTTGCTTGGAGGAAAAAATAGCTATTATTACCTTCTCAGACCAAAATAAATTACTAAATAAATGATCTGAGCTCATCTCAAAATTCAGACATGAAAACAAATTTTTATGTTACTTAAAAATCAAAAACTGAAATGAATAAATATAAATAAAAAAATAATATAAAAAACAAGTAAAATAAATTAACCCAAACAAATAATAAACAAATTAACAAACCACTCCCATTAGAATAAACAAAATAGAATAAAAATGAAATACATAAAAAACAAATGAAAATAATCAACCCAAATAAATAAATAAAATAAATAATAATAAACAAATTAACAAACCAATCCCACCAAAATAATTGTGAAAATAGACTACAACAATCCAAACACTGGACATAAAAACAGCTATAACTGCTATATAATCATTAAAAAAATTACTACATTACCCAAAAGTCGAAAACCAAATAGAGTAAATAAAAAAATAAGTAAATAAATAAAAAACAAATAAAAATTAATCCAAATATTTAAATAAATGAACGAATTAACAAATCGCCCCACTAACATAACCATTAGAACTAATAAAAATAAGTGTAAATAAGCAAAAACAAGTAAAAATAATCAATCCAAATAAATAAATAAATGAAAAACTGCCACCATGCCAAAATAACAGAATAGACTACAGTAAGCAATCTAAACATTCAACGAATAAATAGCTTTAATTATCTTCCTAGACCAAAATAAACTATTAAATAAGAGACCTAAGCAAATCCACCCAGCAATTTTATTACTAAGTTAATAGAACATCAAAAACCGAAAAGAATAAATAATACAAATAATAAATAATACAAATAATAAATAATACAAAATGAAAATGAAAAACAAGTAAAATAAATTAATAATTACTAGAATAGATTACCCACAATGAACCAGACACATATATATGAATAATCGAGGAAAAATCCAACATTCGCAGACTGACGATGGCGTCTTGCATGAAACAGCCTGTTGCCTTATTGACTTCAATGTTCACTCACTCTCTCTCTCTCTATATATATATATATAATATATATATATAAATAATATATATATATATATATATATATAAATAAATAAATAATATAATATATATTATAATATTTTTAAAAAAAATATGATTCCTTTGCTACATAAGAGTTCTCATGTTTCAAAAGCGAGAGCCGAGACCCTCAATATAATTTTTGAAATTAAGTTGAATTAAGGTATCTGGTCTTGCTTCCTTGTCAAGCGAGAATTTGGGAATAAGCTATCTTGTGGTTTGCGCGTGTTTATAAGTATGGTCTCTTGCAACATTAGTTACTATGGAAACAGCTAGGGTCGGCCATATTGGTTAGGTGGTCGAAGAGTTAAGAATTCATTTTTATCTACAGACCAGTCCCCTTCAGAAAGTTTATGTCAGGTTATGTTGGGGTCCCTATTTCAAGTCTGATAGTAGCGGTCGCCATCTAGTTGGTCTAAAGAGGCATTTTATGGCTTTGTGACAGGTTGTTAAGTGTCAAGAGGATTCTGTTTCATTATTATCCATCTATTAATCTCATTATTTATTTGTTTATTCGAATGGCTATTTTCTTTTACAAACGTGTTGAAATGGATTACAATTTGTTTTTTTGATGACTCCACAAAAGGTTTTTCTATTTAATGATTGGGCTGAGCTTTTATTAAACTATTGTAATATATATATATATATATATATATATATATATATATATATACATACATACATACATACATACACACCGGGTCTAACAGCAAAATTGTCCAAATCATGTAAAAGCAAGATTGTTCATTTGTTAGATTAAGCTTTGAATCATATCCTAGAAATAATATCTTACTGGAATTCTCCAAGGTTTTTATAACACTAGTGGACTCTACTTTGAGCAATAAGAATGTATAATTACGCTCCAAGATTAACAGAAGAATCGTAATGAAATCGATCATAAACGAAAATGAAATTCATCATTAATTAAATCATTGCTGATGATAGGAAGCTCATGAAAGATTGAAATAAAGTTCATATATATATATATATATATATATATATATATATATATGTTATTCCAGGATCACTGTCTAACTTATGCAAGATGATCTTCACCCTGTGTAACCTTCTAACTTTCTGTCCTTGAGTAACAAAATCCCTCATACAATTTCATTTTCGAGTCTTTTTTCACTCCTCTTTGGACTGTCATAGCTGAAACTCCTCTCACAAGTGCCAAACATCTTATGGATTGAATTGGATCTTTTCTAATTGATCTCTTTAGCCCTAAGTTGAAATGATGATCCCTCTTCCTGTTGTGACCTCCTGATCCAGTTTTCCTCTCTACTGTTCCCACTTTTTTAAACCTATTCACCATTCTTTTGATGGTTCTTGAATGGACCTTGAAGAGGGAAACCAGAGTATGAAAGTATGAATGTTGGTATCATTACTGAAAGCCTGAATGATCTTTTTCCTCTCAACATCGCTCATTTGGAAAGTCAGTGGGGCTGAAACAAAATGATTTTAACCTGTTCTCTTTCTAGCTAAATAACTCAAAGGGTTTTTCAGTGATTCTTATGACAAATGGTGTAAAAATGGCTAAATGTCTTATCTGTAAACCTGGAAAAAAGAAACTCAGTTACTTTCGTGTTTTTTTTTTTTAGATATTAAACATTTTGTCAGATGGACAATTATGCTGTAATACGATTTGGACAATTTTACTGTTACACCCAGTATTTATATGAATGAATATTCTGATAAACTTTCCTCTTTGGTACCTAGACTTTATGAATTTAAGTACAGTACTAGATTGGTGGCAACGTCTCATTTTACAGCTGAAATGGCTAGATGTAACCATAAGTTCTATGCTAATAGTTTCTTCTCTCACACTACTTGCTTGTGGAGCTCTCTTCTGGTTCTTGCTTTCCAGTCAACTTTGATCTTCAAAAATTTAAATGCAATGTCAATCATTATCTTCTGTCTTCTAAATTTCTGTTTTTTGTACTCTCTCTTTAATATTATTTTTCTTATATTCTTTCATACTCAGTAACCCTTGTGTCTTAGTTGCTTTGTTGCCTTGCTTCAAGGGTTGAATAGATTTAAAAAAAAAAAAAGAAAAAATGCTACTGAATATTACAACAGACTCCCGAAGAAGGCTATAGGGTACAATCAGCCGAAAATAAGCATGATGGGTCAAATAGCAAAACACAAGAATTCTCTCTGTTTTATGTTGAGATTTTTCTCTTGATTGTTAAACCTTTTGTTGCCCATTGAGGCAAAGCTGATTGACATAGAGTTTGATAAATTGACAATAAAATGAGAGTTTTTGAAATTATGGTGTATTTGTTGCATTTAGAAAACAATACAATACAAACTCTACTCTATTAAATATCTTACTGTGAATGCAATACTAAAAAAAGATGATTTGAAGACAAATTTTCAGTTCTATAAACAAAAGAATGAATAAATAAACACATTAAAACAAAGTTTAATTGAAAAAATGCCATGAAGAAAAGCAGACAGTACAAATACCAGAGTAAACAGATTGCCTAACATAAATAAACAGATGTTTACATAATTTATACACAAAACTGAGTAGATAGATCAGTAAACAAATATATAAATACATATATATATATATATTCATATTAACAGATATACAATAAAGTTGATAAGTGTATTAAATTTAATAATAATTTATGTATGACTATACAACTGACTTAAAAATTCCCTCACAAGTAGATTCTGAAAGAGTTTTAGGAGATGAAAATCATTCATTTTTTATTTTAGGTAGAGATTATGATCTCTGCAGTGAATACAAGTTATATAATGACAACACCTAAACTTTTTATTTAAAAGTGAAGTAAATCATAATAAACATTTCTATATACTTTTTCAAATCATTTTTTAATTATTTTAAACACGAGTAAATAATATATTTTCAAATGTATTTTATTATAATTCTATGGAACTATTTAAAAGTATAGTAAATAATCTATATAATAAATGTGAATAGCAGTGTGTCAAACCTTTTCAACTTTACTTAGAGGTTGTAGCCCAACATATCATACCATTTTGGAGTCAGGCTGACTGTGAGCAAATTAAAAACATTCTAGGCCAGATCCAGACCTGCAATCCTGGAATTTTCATTACTGCAATTTTTTTTTTTTTTTTGCAATAAAATTTTTATAACAATTTTTATGACTTGGAAATAAATTTGGGAATAATTGAAATTAATTTCAAAATCCAACGAGTCACCCATGAAATAAAAATAATTGCTTATAGAGAAATTGTCTTTAAATTAAGTGGTGGCAGAAGAATTATCATTGAACTTTTAAAAGGCAAGCTTAATTATCAATGCAATATTTAAATGCAACATTCAAATTTTGAGTTCTTCTGTAGTTTATTGTTGCCTATCACATCTACTACAAACCTATTGCGATGAAGGCCCAATTAAGAGTGCTCTGTAGAAGCTAGCTTAAATGCCACCTGATAGGGAGGCTTTATGCTAGTAATAAATATTTATATATGCATATTAAATTTTTGTAATTCTTTTAAACTAGAGTAAATAATTTTTATATATATTTTACATTTCTATGAAACTATTTTTCAGTGTATAGTAAATAATATCATCACTATTTCTATATACTTTACATCATTTTCTTTAATCCATCCATAGAACCCATCACTCTGGCAAACTGAAAGCTTGTTACTACCAGCAAGGTTTGCTGCCCTGGCTTCTGTGGCTGTTGCGGGTGTATGATATTACTCTCTCTCTCATATTCAGCAGATGCAATAGTGTATCAACAAGTACCTGCACAAGTCGCTTGGAGTTCTCTCTGCTTCTCCACAGTGGGACTCTATACCAATGCTGGAAATCTGCAACTTCCCATCTCCTCGTTAGTGGAGGAGTTCAAGGTTGGGAAGGTACACCTTCACATGATGATGAGGGACTCAGCCAATAAGTTCATCTGCATGTTAAAGTCAGATATCAAAACTAGCAGAAGCCATCCAAGAAGCAGAATCCAACCTGCAAACTAAGGAGATTATGGGGTGAGCCAAACCAATCGAGCTGGCCTGGGCAGCATAAGCAACCAGTTTTTCTCCAAACAGTGTCCAAAGGGTAATCGTGACATGGCGATTGAAGAAATCAGGAATTTCAAGGAAGAGCAGCAAACAGCGAAGAGCTACTGTTTCTCATTTCAAACAATGTGCTTGGATGACATGGAGTGATATTGATCCAATGAAGCTATGATGGAATACCCTGATTACAATGGAGCCATTGGTAATATCATTCCACCTGCAATCTACCTATGATCTCCTACCAAATGCAACCAACCTCTAGCTGTGATATATGTGCATTATGTCAAAGTGATCAAAGCACTTTATGCATCATGCTCTCTGCATGCCCACAATCACTGCAGATGTGCATGTGGCGTCATAACAAAGTATTTGAAGTGGTCATGGTCTTAGTCAGCACACATTGTGAAGCAGCCAACAGCCTGTAATGGCCAGAGAACCTAAGATTCATTTTCACAAGGAAGGTGAATGCCGAGTGCAAAATAACCAAATTACTCCCAACATGACACAACTTAGTGGAGCCTGTGATTGGAGGGTGTTAGTTGATCTTAGAACACCTCTGCAATTTCTGGTAGACATCATTCAGACAGGCGCAGGCCCTGACATTATAGCATGGTCCGATTCAAAGAAGTGTATCCTCCTAGGAGAATTAACGGTTCCATGAGAGGAGAACAGGTAGGAGGAGCTTGAGCAAAACAGCTATGGATCGCTGCTGTGAAAAAGGGATAGACATGTCATGTGCTATCTATTGAGGTCGAAAGCCATGGATTCCTTGGACAGTCAATTGTTTCTTTTCTTTTGAAGGTGGGCATCATTGGCCGGAACCACAGCCCAACATGCATAGCGTTGGATCTGATCAAGATTCAAAATGAATAAAGTTAAATAAAACCATGTTTGCAACACAATGTTACTTCCAAAGTGAAACACATCTATTTACCTTCCATTCTATATCATTAATAACAGTCACTACAAGCGTGTATTGTGTATTGGTTAATGATCAAAAGTAAATGCTTTTAACACAATGTCGAAAATTTCAGTTGCAGTTGTAAAAAGAAATTGCAAGAGTCTGATAAGTCTAAAAAAACAATATTGTGTCCAGTAACAAAAGCTGCTGCTGGCACCAGGGATGGCAGTAATGCCGTAACCACCGAAACTTTTACCTCCCCTGGTTGGTGGCTGATGAGAGCAGGGTATCACACATGCTTTTCACATGCATTATATATAATATAAACTTAAAAACTTTATCAGGATTCTGTATCCTATTTTAAAAACACACATTTTTAACACGGAAAATACATAGAACAAAAAACATAATTCTTTTACTTTTCAACGCATTCTTAAGGATTGTATGAGCATTTGCCTTGGATTCATTTTTAGAAAAGGCTATATGAATTTCTTGCTTTCAAGCCATTCTGAAAATGACATGAGGATTTACCTTTTAATTCAATACAAAAAAAGCTGGGAAAATATATTAATAACTTTTGGCATGAACTAAGAACTATAAAGGAAAAATACAGAATAAATATTAACGGCTTTTTTAAAAGTCACTCATTTTCTTTGTTCTTTTATCATGAGAAATGCCAGCTTAGAGAAAAAGTACAAATCATTTATTATTTAAGCATACATGCAAATACACACACATATTTCTTGCTTTCATTTTTGGATCTGATGAATGGTGAAATGCATAATCAAATCTATTTTCAATGAAATGTTTTCCATTTGTCAAATTTCTTAAAATCTTTGTTGGGATTCTGTATGCTATTTAAAAAACACGCATACATAGATATATGATAGGATGCTATTTTTAACAATGTAAAAGGAAACTATAAGATTTTATTTTAAAATTTATTGGTTCAAGTGAGGAATTTAAACGACATTCACCAATTTATTAAAAAATAATGTCAAACATAAGGTTAGTCATTCAAGAAAAATGTTTTTTCTTCAGAATTGGTTTTTAGCAATCAACTTTCATGCCAGATCTTTAGCAAATAATAAATAATTAATAAGATATCTGATCATTTACTTTATGATCTATATTACATATTTCTGATTTACTAATTTAAATTTACAGACAAGAAGATTTGATATACCTTGATAGATAAAAATATTAAGTGGTTTTTATGAACAAGTTTTCAAGAACAAATAAGAAGTTAGTTTTGAACATTATATTTTGTAAATGCAAATTTGATATTTCATAACCCACAAAGGTCTGAAATTTATATGAATACTTATTGTTATACTAATACTCTTCATATAAATTTACATAGGATTAATTTGATTAAATATATATGTCGGGTTACCTCTTCCTAATTTTCAAAATTGTGCCAAGGGGATGCTCTCCGGACTATAAATATGCAGCAATATTTTTTCTTGCTCTCTTCTCACCTTATCTGCTTATTCATCAACATGTAACCTCTCGCGGAGAACATGTTCCCTTTGAAAAATGCATGAACAATACACCCACACATACATACATACGCACATTCACTCACTACACATGCTTTGGACCAAAAAGGCTTTCACTTTCATTTGATACAGACATCTTTGTCTTGTAACCCTTTATTGTTAATACATTATCATTTGTTTGTACATATATTTTGGTTCTTGTTGTTTCTTTTAAATTATTTACGTGGACTCACATCCCAAGTCTGCCATGTTTGTTGTGGGTATTTCAGGAGAGACACGTGTTTATCTCTCAATACATACACTGGCCCGCAACATATATATAAGTAACAATAAAAAGTGAATGAAAATTGAAATATAATTAAGGGGTCTCTTAGAGATATATAAATTTTAAGATTTTAAAATATGAATTTAAAAGATGCAATATATTTTTATTACTTCAAATATTTTTTCTCTCAGTGCATACCTGTATTTGAGTAAAACATTTCATTTTTAAAAAAAAAAAAAAAAAAAAAATCAGTGTTTACTTCATCTACCAGCCTGCTCATTTGAGAAAATTTAATAAAGAAAATGTGTCCTCTAGCAGGACTTGAACCAGTGTCCCACTTCACAGGATGGAATGGCTTTCAAGAAAAATCTGAATGAGGAGGTGTAACTTTAAGGCAAATATACCCTTGCTTGGCTGTGAGGCTTTCTGTAACTGAGTGGTGAAAAGCACACTGGATCAAATTGTTGTTCCTCCTGCAAAGAGCAATGCAGAAGGGCACATTTTCTTTACTAAATTTTTTTTACTAAAAACTTAAAATATTAAAAAGAAAATGGGACATTCTACTCAAATACGAGTATTCACTGAAAAAAAAAAAAAAAAAATTTGCTGTAGTAAAATTATTTTATTAAAAATAAAAATCTATCAACTTTAGAAAATGCAATATATTCCTTATAGAAAATAGTAAAATTTCATCAAAAGATATTTATAATTTTGAAAAAATTCAAATAAATTTTTGAACAATTGAATTCATTTACTTATTTTTTTAATAGTTTTTTTTTTTTTTTATTCCTATAACATTTTAGCCATTTCATTCTCTGGCCTTTTTCAAACATCTTATTTATATAAAAAGAAAGAGTCTCTTGTAAAACAAACAAAAAAACATAGCAAATAGAAAATTAAAACATTAACAACAACATTGTGATTTGTTGCTGCAAAAAAGAACTTATTTTTACATGCATTGCAGTTAAAGTTTAAATTTTCTGTTTGCTGATGATTTTTGTCTTATAATAAAAACAAACCAATTTTCATACAGATAGTTTACCTGAAGAAGGCTGTAGAATGGACTGGCCAAATTATCACAACAAAAATCACAAAAAAGGAGTTAATTTATGTGAAAATCTCTTTGAATTTATGAAAAGCTTTCTGTGATACAAAAAACTTGAACCAACAGACATTCAATTCATAATTTTACAAAATGAATACAAGAAAACAACATGATACAAAATATAAACTTTTGTCACAAAAAGCAGCCAAAACAGCAGAGATTAAAGAACATATCTCATAAGGTAAAAAGGTTTTGTCCCTGAAAGATGCGAAAAGAAATTGAGAACAAAGAGATAATGGAAAAAATTCAGAGCAGCTATAAGCAAAAATATACAGCCTTATATACATTATATATATATATATATATATATATATATATATATATATATATATATATAAGAGAGAGAGAGAGAGAGAGAGAAAGATATAGATATATGAATAAACACAGAAGGAAAACTCATCTTAGCTAATATATTTTGTCCTCCAATGGTCACACACTATATATATATATATATATATATGGGTGGGGGTGAGATAAAAATAGATTAAAATAGATTAAAATAAGATATGCTATATTTATGGAAGAGGCATGCTGGAGTAATTGATAGCAGCATGGATTTTAGGAATTAGAGAGCCGAGTTCAAATTCCAGTCGAATTACATTCACTTACATGCTAATACCCTTGGGGAACGTATAAATCCTCTTCTCTCACCCCAGCTATGGGTAAATAGCCGGACAGACCAGGTTCTATAGCCTTGGATGGCAACTGGTCTACCATAGAAAGAAATGGTAACCTACTGCAGGAAAAAATCTGCCTCGTCAGTCATGTATCAAAAGATACATGATTGCCTAAGCATGTATCATGCATGGCACATAGCTGACTATATGGGTAAAATATCAGGGATAGAATGTATGTGAATATAAAAGCGGACACTGAGGTCAACACTGAGTGGCGACAGTCTGCTTCATGATTGAATGTAACCTTCAGGCCATGTGTGTTGTATGTTGACTCAACTATTTATATATGCTAGTCAAGGGAACATTATGGGTATAAATGTCAGGTATTTCCATTTTATTGTATTATGCTAACAGTTATTTGGTAATGGTTATATTACAAATTATTCTAAAGGCTATTGGATGGGAATAATTGTAGACCTGAATGTGCTTATTTGTAGCTAATGTATAGTGTTTTTTTTTGTTTTTTTAAACTTTTAACCAATAATAAATAATGAGTTAACAGTTAAAAAACAATACTATACAATAGCTACAAATAACCACATTCAGATTCACAATTATTTCTACCCAGTAGCCTTTAGAATAATTTGAAATATAACCATTACTGCCTACCCAATAACTGTTAGGATAACACAAACTGGAAATACCTGATGTTGCTACCCATAATTCTCAATTTACCAGCATATATAAAAAGTTGGGTCAACATACAACACACATGGCCTGAAGATTGTGCTCAAGCAAGAAACAAATTATCGCCTCTCAATAGTGAATTTAGTGCTGCTCAACTGGCTGACTTAAGTCAATTAATTGGTTTATTTTATGCCCTTTTGATACACAAAATTGAAATATTACTAAGACAACTGCAGATATTACCTCAGTGTAACGAGTGGTTTTCTTAAATAACCTTTCTGAATGATCTTCTTCACAAAGTTCCATTTGAAGTCAAATGGTGGAGGATCTTAATATTCAATATCATAACAAAGCATGATGAAAGTGAAAAAAATTAAGCAATACAGGGTCTATAACATTAAAGTAAAAACACTGAAAAATTATTCATTTTTATCTAGCATTTCTTTTAATTTCAGTTGCCTTTTATTACAACTACCCAATTCCACAATTATTAGTAAGCAACAGGGATTTTTATTTTTTTTAATCTAGTTCACCCTAAGCAAGGCAGTAAAGCCACTAAGATGCAAAGAGTTACTGAGTGTAGGATAATTGGAAAACAAAAGAAGAGAAAACAGACTGTAGGACACTGCATTTAAATATTTGAAGATTAAAGTTGGCTGGAAAGCATGGAGTTGGAAGCGAGTTCTACAAGCAAGAAATGCAAGAAAAGAAACTTTTAGCATAGAACTTACAATTGCATCTAGCTAACTCCATTGTATATCGATGAGACCTTGTCATTAGTTTAGCACAGTGCTCAAATTCATAAAGTCTAGGTACCATAGCAAAGAGCTCATCCAAACATTTACCATGAAAATATTTATAGAAAAGGCACAGAGAGGCCACCTTACAGCGGTGGGAAAGTGACTGAAGCCAAGCTGCCAGATCAGGACCGATAATATTGTTGATTCTTCGTTGGATTTTATCAAGAAGCTCAAAGTAAATAGCAGGGGCACCAGACCATATATGGCAGCAATATTCTAAGCATGGATGAATGGTAGACTTATAGATATGTATGATAGATTCCTGAGAGAAAATTGTCTGGCCCAATACAGTGAACCAAATTTCTTAGCAGCTGACATAGCAATGGATTCAATACAACATGTCTTAATGCTTTTACTTTAATCATTATATATAGGTTAATTTGAGGTTGTTTACTGCATTCATGACAGGATGTGGTATATTTTGTAATATAAAACTTTGCTCTTGCTTATTCATATCAAATTTGGTGCCTGGTGGGTTCTTGGGATGGTTGTCTTGACCTCTGCACTGAACTTGTGGCCTTCCAAAGAACTTTTCCAACATTCCATTTCTTGGGTCATGCTTCTGGGACCTGTGAGAGCCTTTTTAATTTGGAGAGATCAATTTGGGAATTTGTAGTTCCAGAAGCATGACCTTAAGAAATAGGAATTCTTTTAAAGTTAACCAGGTTTCCTGGAAGGTCATGTGTTAAGAGGTGAGAAACAATCTGAAGGGCACAAAGACACATGATGTTATTTGCATTCAAGGAGAAGGGCATGGTTACCCAATATACAATGATAAAAATGGCATTTCAAATAATATTTACTGTACCTTTTCTATAAATACTTTCATGGTAATTGTTCTAATGAACTTTCCTATATGCTACCTAGACTTTATGAATTTAATCCCAGCACTAGATTGATGACAATGTCTCATTATTTAACAGTTGAAATGGCTAGATGTAACCATAAGTTCTATGGTTACATCTAACCGACTCAATTGAATATCAAAGAGACCTCATTGCCAGAGTAGTATTGCGCTTAAATTCATAAAGTCTAGGTATCGCAGCAAAGAGCTCATCCGAGCAGTTACCATGAAAGTATTTATTAAAAAGACACAGGGAAGCAACTTTAAGGTGATAAGAAAGTGAATGAAACTGAGATACAAGATCAGGACCAATAATATTGCTGATTCTTCTTTGGATTTTATCAAGGATATCTAGATATATAGCAGGAGCACTGGATCATATGTGGCAGCAATATTCTAAGCCTGGATGAATGGAGACTTATAGATATGCAAGATAGATTCTGGAGAAAAAAATTTTAGCACAACACAGTGAACCAACTTTCTTAGTAGCTGACCTACCAATGGATTCAATATAGTGTTTTCACTTCATATCAGTCAAGAACTTTAGCCCAAGAAGTGCAATGAGTTACTCTCCTGGAGCTTAGCATCAGCCATGCTGATGGATGGCAGAAAGGGGTCTCTCAGATGATTAATAGAGAGCAGTTCATTTTTGGCGGTATTAAAATTAACAAGCCACCCTTAGCCCCAGTTAACAACAGATTGAAGGTCTTTTTGACATCAGCCACTAATGTGACCTTATTGAGCTGATCAAACATACCATCAAGACAAGAGTAAATGGCTGTGTCAATAGCACTGATACAATATTGAGAGTTGATGCCATCAGAAAGATCACTGATAAAAATTAAGTCTCTGGTAAATTTTGAATTCATCTCCTGCAAATGCCTGAATACAGAGGATGGAAGTTCGAGTTTTCAGAGAGACTCACATTTGCTACTTTATTCTAATTTCACATGACTTACTAACAATTAGACAATAACAATCTCGAAATAGCTATAAAAAGTGATTGAAATTAAGATGAAAGAACTATTGATCAAACATTAATAATAATTGATAATGCTTCATTTCAGAAATTATAATTGAATCTATTGCTATGTCAGCTGCTAAGAAGGTTAGTTCACTGTGTCATGCAAAACAATTTTTCTCTCAAGAATCTATCATACATATCTATAAGTCTACCATTCATCCATGCTTAGAATATTGCTGCCAAATATGGTCCAGTGCCCCTGCTATTTACCTCAAGCTCCTTGATAAAATCCAATGAAGAATCAGAATTATTATCAGTCCTGATCTGGAAGCCCAGCTTCAGTTACTTTCCTACCACTGTCATATGGTTGCCTCTCCGTGTCTTTTTTATAAATACTTAATTATGGTAATTGTTTGGATGAACTCTACAATATGGTACTGAGACTTTTTGAATTTAAATGCAGTACTAGACTGGCATTGAGATCTCATCAATTTACAGTTGAGTTGGCTAGATGTAACCATAAATTCTATGCTAACAGCTTCTTTTCTTGCATGTCTCACTTGTGGAAATCCCATCTGGGTCCATGCTTTTCAGCCAACTCTAATATGCAAAAATTTAAATGCAATGTCAATTGCTATCTATTGTCCTCATTATTCTTTCCTCTTCCTGCTCATTATTAATGTTTCTGTTCTGAATTCTTCCACACCCAGTAACCCCTTGTGTCTTGATGACTTTTCTGTCTTGCTTGTGGTAAAACCAATTAAAAAAAATTAAATAAAATAATCCTAAAAAAGTTACATTAATAGTCAATCCTTACTAATTAACAAATTATTTGAATTTTTAAAGATATCTGGTGTTTATTCATGACTTTTTCAGAGCATTGAAATATTTATTATTAAATACCAGTACTTTCCTACAGTCATTTTTATCCTTTTAAAATTCCATGTGTTACTTTCTGGTTGGTTAAAATGATTTGCTTTAAGCATGCATGACAAATGACTGACTTTGGACTTTATAGCATATTTATACAAATTATTCAACTCTGAGTGCATTGTATCAAGGATTGACATTTTCCTAGAAATGTTTTGAATTGGTGAATCATAAAATGAGCACTGGCATTAAATTAGGGACAGATCAGTCAAACATACACAGAAAACCACAATACAACAAAAAAAGCATTTGCAACTATAAACAGATTAAGGAAACAAACAGTAAAACCACCATAGGGAAATTCCCTTCATGAAGGAAGGATCTAGACTTAGAGTTATCTTAATCTGAATACCTATTGGATTGCAAACACATATTCTTATTCTTTGTAAAAATGTAATACCTTTAATATAAGATAAAAAGATACATACCTTTATTATTTCACTTCATAATAAAATGTCACAAAGTGCATGTTACTGTAAAACTGTGTCATTAAGTATGATACAACATTCCATTATTAACTGAAGATATTGGTTCTTTTAAATTAAATCCGCTTGATTGCATTTATGCTCTGAAGTGGGTATTTGGAGAATTTAATCTTGCCTTATTTATTCAGTTTTCAAGTTCAAAGGAGAAAAAGAGAATTTGGGGTGGGATAAAGCATCTTCAAAATGTAAAACATTCAATCAAAATTGTCATTCTAGTTCTTGAGCATGCATCCTCAAAAAAGAAAAGGATTTGCAGTTGAAATTGACAACAAAAAGCAACATGAGGAAAGTTTCTGAGAGATGATGAAACTAACAGACAATGAGAATGGTATTTCTCATAACAGCATTTTAACTTTTGCTGAAAATACCGCCAATGTGACACAGATAAAACTGGATGGTTATGATACAAAAGTGATATCATGAAGGGGCAGTGATTTAACTTTGTATTAAGTTCTATGTAAATATCATGAGGTAGTTATGAGGACTGAAAGATTTCATATTGATAAATGAAACTGATTTGAAATGTCTTTCTTTTGGAATTTTTAAATTGAATTTGCTAAGCATGTTTACTTCCTCTGCTTATATTGTTACATATTTCCCCCCACACGAACGGTTTTGCAAATATTTCTAGTTGATTTTAACAGGTATATTACCACTTTGAATTAACTCAATCAGTAAGATGTTTTCTTTTATAAATAATGTAACAGCAATTCAAATACTATCCTTTCATAAACTTCAATGGAAGTCTAGTATGGAAGAAAAAAAGAAAAGAAAAAGTTATGGTTAATATAGTTGGTAGAGCAAGGGACGATCTGTTTTTGATTATATGAAGCAATTTTGGGTAATCTCAGAAAAATTCATTTCAACAATATATAATTTCATACCACATGGCTATTTGGCTATATCACAGGAGATAACGACAAAGCTATAACAAAATGCACATTTTCTTCCGTTTCTGAACATTGCTATATTAAAAGCAAAGTTGCTGCTCAGAATATAACAGTTTTACATACATACATACATACATACCAAACAGGACAAGAAAGTATCCATAACTAAGATACCATCTGAATGGTCAGCAAGATGAGTCTATGAGATACTGAAAAGGAGACTGAAGCAGGTAGAAGAAAATCCTATCTGCAAAGAGACAGAAAACCAATCATTTATCTTTATAGATAAACTAACAGGAGACCTGTTAATACATTTGTCAGAATAATGACATAAAAATAACTCTCCCGAAATATCATATACAGTTTGCACATTTTAAAAGTCTTTTGGAGCATCATAATGAAATTTAATAACATTTAATTAGGGTTCAACAATCTTTTTACAATAGAATGGGTGTATAGTTATTTAAAAAAAAAAATCAACAGAATGGAAAAATAAACATCAAAAGAAAGTAATAACTTTTAAGAGTAGAAGTAATTCTATGCATTTTTTTTTCTTCAGAATGTCTATCTCAGATATCCCTGTCATCTATTCACCACTGAATAGTGATCTCTTTTTAACCTTTAGCACTCTGCATTACTAATATTACTTCCCTTTCCACTGCATTCTTTTTCAAGGCCTCTCGATTGCAGTACCCTTATTGTTAAGTTCACTCAAAAGTTGTTTTCTGTTGCCATAGCAGGATATGACAACACAACTATGAAATTCAAATACACTATTGTTCAAGGATCAGAGTTACCTTCAGTGGCAGAATAAGCATCTTGTACAGCAAATGAAGTCACATACAGAGTGATAAAGGTTAAACCACAACAGGGTTCAATCTGAAGTTTATGATACATTTTCCAAAAGACATTTTTTTTATATAAACTTATCAAGATACCAAAAACAGGCTAAGAAAGTTAGTACAATGTGAACTACAGCGGAACATTTGGTAAAATAAATACTACAATTAAAGGATTTTTTTTTTTAATCAGTTCACTCCAAGCAAGGCAATAATGCCATTAAGATGCAAGGGCTACTGGGAGTTAAAAGGATGAAAAGACTTTAGAAGGAAACCCAATCTCAAACAGGAAACAATGGATAAACCTCTACTCCTGTTTAAAAGACCTGCAAAATGTGAGTAAAGTTTGGATTAGAATCTGACATAATGGTAAATATACAAAACTATTTGGAAAACTTCTAGTTTGATATGTTTTACTGATGAATCAGCATCGTACGGAAAATAAAAGCAGAAATAACATTATTTTCCTGATGATGCCAATTCATTGGTGAAACATATTGAAATATAAGTTTTCCGAATTGTTTTATATGTTTGTAATACTAGGATTTTTTAACAACATGTTGACATGTGTTGAAATCCTCACAATATTTAGTATTGTCGAAATTATCACTAACATTTTTTGTCCAGATTTACTACTGTGCATTATATTTTACAAGAATGAAATATATATAACAATTTGCAGAAAAGATATGCAAAAAACAATATTGCATATTTATTAAATAAGTTTTGTTATTTTAATCATTGTTTTTAAAATAGTAGGAGTATTTTGTATGTTAAATAATAAAACTATTAATTTAAAAAAAAAAATGATTTAAAATATATTGTACAAAGCTTTGCACCCTAGTAAAAACAATTGTACTTTGTATGCACTTCCTGTTTGCACTTCTCCCCCAAATTTACTTTTGGTTGGTCAATGTATGGCTATTTTAGATGTGTGTGATGGATAGATTAATGCAAGTCACAGAATTTTATATACAGATAGATTAGATATGTGAAAAAGCCTACACAAGGTTTTTATTACTTTTTTACTGTGTATTTATCTTTTCGTATGCACAAGAAGTAGTTGTAGGAACTTATGCATACATATATATCATATAAATAACCTTGGGAGGAGCATGAATCAAGCTTTTCTACTCCTAGCTATGGGTTAAATAGAAAGGTATAATGGGTTCTCTAGCTTCGAGTGTCACAGCTGGTCAAGGAGAAGGATTACTCTGAATTCAAAACAATGGAGAAGGCAAGATGGAAACCATGCCACTATCTTTATTATAAAGATAAGGAATCTGCAGTGAGCCATGACTGCCTATGCTCTGAAGGGGTATAGCCATTTAGAAAAGATTAAATAATGTTAACACGTAAAGAATGTTAGACTAGTGTCCATTTCTTGTCACACGAAGTGTATAGCAACTTCATAATATATGTACTAATGTGCATTCCTGCTGGAAGGTCACAGAGCACCAAAAATCAATATACATCCTCGTCTCTCAAGAGAATGAGGCACATGACAATGAAGCATATATAAAGACCTCAGATCATGAAAATCAATATTGAGCTTCCTATTGGGATTTACGTGTGAGTATGTGAGACAGAAAGACGGGGACATAGATGGATTGGCAATTTCCAGCTTTGGACAATTTTACATTACTTTTGCAAATATATTGGTCAATGGTTATAATATAGTCTTCATGGAGAATGTAAAAAAAGTTATCTTATTATATAATATAATAATGCTGATATAGGTTTTTAATGTAGTGATTCCCCAAGACCCAAAGGTGGTGATTTGGGAGAATCCCTGGGAAATTCAATGGATTCCAACTAAAGTTTCTTAATAAATTTTTATGTTAAGCTGCAGGGCTACAGACTAAGTTTTTTTGTTTACCATTATCACGATGAATCACTTAAATTGACAGAACATTTTTTTAATTAATAAATTTAAAACAAAAACAGAATTTACACATAATCACAGTTCAATTAAGAAACTATATTTTTTTGAGAATTATGATAACAAAATTTTTAAATTAACAGAATAAAAGTTGTTTTTTTTCCAACTGAATCAATAAGTTAAAACAACAACAATATTGAAAGCAATGGTCGGTAAACTTCAATGAGTTCAGATGCAGCAAATAAATTTTTAAAAAATAACGGCACTAAGAAAATCTCTGGTAAGGCAACACTGATGACTATATGCCACCCACACATCCCACCACCCAATGAAAAAAGGAAAAATAAGTGAAAGAAAGGAAGGAAGAACTAGTAAAAGGTATTTGAAAGAATATGTGCAATCTATCACTTTTCATAGAAAACTTTAGGTGTGTCTATTGACTGCACAGATGGAAAATTTACTGCATCTTTAAGATTTTTATGCATCAGGGATGCAGAATGCACACCTATCAGCATTTCTGATATGATAAATGCAAAGCTTGTGTAAATGGAAACTAAAACATGAATGGAATGGATAATAAGTGGACACACATTGCTTAGAACTACAAACGATAGGAAGTTGCAGACAGCTATGATCACCCATGTCCTGAAGGGAGACAAGACATAAAAGAAGGTCTTTAGTATTTTCCTGTATCAAAGTTATCTTCCTTGCACGAATAGCATGCAGTAATATTTCATTAGTTATCTCCCTTGAACTGACAACACCATGTGGCAGTCTTTAGACTGCCACATGGTGTTACTGACCTGATCAAACATGTTTAGAAAGTAGAGATGGAAATACTGATTCTATGAAAGAACAGAATACAACAATAAAAATTGAAAAGAACCCTACATATGAAAACCTTTTAATAATAGTAAGGCCTTAACAAAACATCAGTATCATGCATATCACCATTTTTAATGAATGGTATGGTAAACTAGTCTAATGATGTGTGTTTTTGTTAGTCATTTACATGACGATTAAAAATGTTTTATTGTCAGTGAATCTGTTAAGTTGCTACTTGAATCTCACAGTCCTTCAAAGTGATTTAATTAGAGAAAAATAGTTTAACAAATTTTCAGTGGCATATTTGATGAAAAGAATACGCGAGACATGTTTATGTCCACTCTTGTTGAGAAAAATGCAAAATGATGAAACAATTGAACAATACTACTTACAAATGTTGGGAAATTCCAAACCTGTCTTTAACATTGAAATAAGATTCAACTGTAAGCTAAGCCAAAAGTGAAGGCTGTCATCAACAATCATATTCAAATCTGTAATCTATTCAACTTAGCCATATAACAAGTTGTCCTTCATTTACTTCCTATTTATTCATTCATTTATTCAGTCAGTCATTTATCAATGCCATTTAGAAAATGTTATAATCTTGAAAGATTTTACAGCATTTCATATGGAGATGTCATCATTAATAATGATGGATGACTCCTAAGTGACACCTCAAAGAAACTGTAGAGCTTTTAAGAACACAAATGAGTTGTTAGGCAACACCAATATAATTCAACAAATCAGCAAGTTTCCCCTATTGTGCTTGCCATATATACTACTACTACCTTTGTATAATAGTTATGAATGTGCAGGTGATTTAATATATTGTGGCTTGGAATGAAAAATCAAAGACTTATTCAAAGTCCATTTGGGTTCATTATATCCACTTACATGCAAATATCCTTGGGAAAGATATGAAGCCATCCCCCAGCTATGGGTTAAATAGTAGAACTTGTATCGGGAAAAATCATTGTTATTTTCAAAAAATTGTTAATATTCACTCACAAAAAAAAGAATTAGTCTTAGAATCAAAAAGATGTTTTGGCTTTAAATAACCTACAAAGGGTTGATAAACCATAAAATCAAATCTATCAACCATAATAGCCTAACATTCAGTATAAGAAATGTGTATGCAATTGTAACAACTATTATGGTGAAATGGTTGCAAACATTAACAAAAAAGAAGAAAAAATGTTTGGCCAAATGTTTTGCTTTATTATTTTCTTTATACAAATCAGTTATACCAGTTTCACTTCATTGCTTTTTATTAATGAGGGTTGATTGATAAGTAAGGTCTCCTACCTTATGACATTGCTAATAACAGAGAGAGAAATGTAGATGTTATATATCTTTTCTATATAAATGATTTGGCATCATTAAATTTCTGGTTGTTCCCAAAAATGAAAGAAGTATTAAAAGGACAGAATTCTTCATCTGATACAGAAGTTGAAATTGCTGTGCACACTTGGATAAAAATTGAATCAGAAATTTTCTACACAGATTGAAACCAGGGTTAAATGTTTGAGCAAATGTGTAGCAGTAAATGGCAACTATGTTGAAAAATAAACTTGTAATTTTGAAAGAAAATTCACTCCATTTTAATACCAATTTCATTACTCTATCTGGTCTAAAAGTTATTTTTTAGTACTGGTGACCTCACTTATCAATCGACATTTGTATCACTTAATTAAAATCCATAATTCATTTCCAATTAATTTTATGAATCGCATAATACATAGCTGCATAAAATGTATTAGAAAAAAAGCAAATTTACCATATGCTATAATTCATTACCTTTTGTAGATAGTGAAAATTAAATTCCTATTGTTTCCACCCAACAATACTGATATACCTATCAATTAAATACAAATTAAATATCTATCAGCTTCTATTATATAAAATGATTACTCATTATATATTCTCAAATGAACTGTTTGCATCATGGGAAATATTTTAACTGCTGTTTTTTCCTACCCCCAAAATAATTAGGTCATGGTTTTCAGCAAGCACTTGTTTCTCCAACATTCCTGTATGTTATAGGTTGAAAAATTTTATTGGAGGTGTGTGTGTGTGTGTGTGTATACACATATATATATATATATATATGAGAGAAAGGTGTACACAGCAATAGTCCACTATCAATAAATTTGTGGAAACTGAAAGATAAAAACAAAGAAGTACTGGATGAAGGAAAGCATTCGAGGAAGGAACTATAAAGCTGTGCATTATGCCTGAAAAAAAAAAAAAAAAAAAAAAAAAATATACATTTCATAATTCCCCAAGCAGGACAGGCTATCAAAAAAATAAAAATGTAGAATAAATACCTATTATACTACCTACCCCTTCATTAAGTATTTATAGATTCTTCCATACATTATGCCATAAAGATCCAACATGGGAGGTATACTACACATCTGAATATTATCCAGCAGGAAACTTACAGTTTGGCTTATAATTATTCTTGTATCATTAGCGCATCGTTTTTATATATGTAATTAATTCATTTATATATATATATATATATATATATATATATAAAAAGGGAAGAGGTTATAGTTTTTCAACAAGAGAAAAGTGTATATATTAAAAAGAAGAGAGAAACTGCAAATTCTTTTGGTTGTAATGTGAATTTAAAGCATAATACATCTTTTTTAAAAAATCCACATTACAACCAAAAACGTTTGCTGTTTCTCTCTTCTTTTTAATATATATATATATATATATATATATATATATACACACACACACACAAGTCACTTACCTTTTGCCTGAAAAGGAAACAACGTAGTACTGAAACACAAAAGCTATTATATAGTGATTTCAACATGTTTTTGTTCCAATATCTAAAATAAAATAATAATAATATATTGCTCTACTTTGTATTTTGCACCTTTTTAAAAAGTAAATGCTATGAACAGTGGAATTTTATTTCATCTCTTCTTTCTCACATTTATTTATTTATATATATATATATATATATATATATATATATATATATATATATATATACACATATATATAAAATGTAAATGTTATACTTTGGTGATCTCATTAAAAACATAACAAGCATATGTAACCGAAAGTTTCACAGTTCAGTGATAGAACTGGTCATCAGATACTTAAAATTCAGATGTTCACATGTATATGTAACCTGTAAGCAGTATCTACTACCATTTGTCTTCACATGAGGAGTAGACTGAAACATGGCATTGAATATTCATTAAAGTAAATTAAATTCCCACATATACACACTATATATATATATATATGATCTACACACACCCACTCAGCAAAGGACAGCTTGATTTCATACTCAAGTTCCATGTTCTTGCGTCCATCAGACAACTAGAATGTCCTAGTCACCTGAAGATCATGAGAACATGCAACTTGACTACTGACTTGAGCTGTCCTTCATTCATGTTGACGCTGTGAAATGTTTTTTGATGTCTAGGGGTTGAGCACCTTAATTTACTGTGTAAGCAGGTGTTGCCTTTAGTCTTTTTTTCTTTCCTGGTTCTGTATTTTTTTCTCGTCTAAGATTTTACGAGTTTTGGTCACACCAACATTGTTATTTTTGTGTGTGTGTGTATATATATATATATATTATATATATATATATATATATATATATATATATATATATATATATATATATATATATATATCACCATGAAACTTGTATTTTGAATTGTTTGTAAACTACTTGGGGGGGGCTCTCAGAATAGAATATAACAATTTAAATGCTAATCTTTAGATGTATCAAAATATGATTCTTTTTCTTTAGTTTTTATGGAAATGTTTGTGTTTATACAGTGATAAAAATCATTAAATAATTAAAAGAAGAAAATGGAAAGAAATATTAGTGTATTCAAAGCTGAAATGAAAGGATCTAAAAAAGAACAATATTAATTCTTGAATCATTATAGAGAAAAAATAAAAGCAATAATATTAATAAAGGTGTTATGATAAGCAGTGGAATTTGAACAAAGTCAATGACATTTTATTAATGTTAGTTATGTTTTTGAAGTAATTTTAATTTCTGTATTCTAAAAAAAAAAAAACAAAACAATTTAGAATACAATGTTTCAGAAAATAATGACGTCTAAATGAAACCATTTCAAATAATTAAAAAATGTATTTTAGGGCAAGATGCTAGTGAAAAATAAATTTCAGAATAAAATATATGCCATGATTTTGAAATTTCCTCATTCATTTTGGCTGATACAAAATATTGAAGAATGCATGAAACAGAAGATTGATTTCCATACACAAGTAGCTAAAATTAGTAGTGATGATCTATTCTGGAATTAATATAATTTAAAAATTAATTTATGACTTTAATATTTACTTATAAGACAGTTAATGACAAAAAAGAAATAAGATATATGCTTGCTAATTAAATTATTGACTTTCAGAAATACCATTTATCTACATTCTGAAACAGACACACACATGATGGAAGCACAGTGGAGTAATGGATAACGGCTTGGATTGAGGAATCAGAGAGCCAAGGTAAGGTATGAATCTAGCTCTTCTCTCCACAGCTATGAGTAAATAGTAGGACAGACTAGAGAGGCGATCCCAATGTGTGGAAAGTGCGTAAAAATCATAACACGCGTTGAGCCAAGTTTTGTGAGTGAAATTGTGCAGACAGAACTATTTGGCAGTTGTCGATGGTTGTGCTAGCACAAAATCACAAGTCATTCTGACTGAGTTGAGCGTACAGGCCTTGTTCAGACTGTTGACCATGCCAGATAATGCACACACTCCCAGAAACTGTAGCTAATGTCCACTGAACAAATGTGTTTGAGCAGGCACCGGAAACTTGGATTGGCTAGCCACCCTAGTAGACAGGCATACATACTCAGATATGAGTGGCCAGCCACATATAAACATATTCAAGATTTCAGAAACTGTTTTCAAATACTCCAAAATATAGTTAAATATTTATATAGTAAGTAAACACTGAGTTCCTTTCTTTACCAAAAATAAATAACAGCTTTTTAATTTTACTAGAATTATGCAATCATTAATCACCCAAGATAACAACAAATCATAAATATAATCTTTAATCTTCATTGGGATATGTAACACTAACAGTTATCAGTGCAAGCCAAGTTCAAATTTCCATTGCATTCACTTTCGCATAAATGCCCTTGGGAAAGGCATGACTATTTTCCCCACAACTGTGGGTTAAATAACAAACTGGGCTCTCTACTCTTGAGTGACAAGTCTTGTGGAAGGAAAACTGTAAATTCCAGATCGTGAAGAAAGCAATAGGAAACCACTCTCTCATGACAATGGCAATTCACAGATAAAGAAAAAAAAAGGAATTTGTGGGGAGTTCGCCTACGCACTGATGGGACATGACATTTAAAAAGAATAATTTCTCTTACTTAATGAATGTTTGAACGAGAACTTACACGAAATATTAAAAAAAATCTTTCTGTTTAGAAAATTCGGTGAGGAGGATTTGTAAGATATGCATCCTGAGCACGCAACTAGAAGCAGGAAATAACAAGAAAGAAACGGGGCGGGGGGAGAGACAGTACAATAAAGCTACTTCGTCACTTTCTCCATTTCTAATTTTCTATTGATTCCTTTTCACCCGTGCACACGTGACATTTCGTGACGAATATTATTTGTTTGTTATTTTGATATATTAAATTATGTACAAAAGAAAACAAAACTGCATTTAAGTAAAATCAGTCTTGACAGAAAATAAAAAAATTAATTTTTCGGGTCGTTCTTAAAACGAATATGGTCTATAATTTTATTTTTGGCGAGAATTATTCAAAAAGATGTTTTTCGTGTTTTATTACTATTTTTCCCACAGCTTTTTAGAGTTCAGTCGACCGATCACTCTCATCTTGAATGAATGTGAGTAGTACACAATATTATACACTGTCTGTACACCTGAAGAAGACCTTAGAACGAATCGGTTGACCTCCTACCCAAAAAGTATAACACGAAAAACAGTGCATAAAACTAAAAGAAAGAACGGGTTCACTTGTCCAAAATAAAGGCGCATCTGGCCAAAATACTATTTTTTAAAGTGTCACACAACCAAACCTCTATTCACGCCATCCATTCTATAGTACACGAGTTTTTTTTTAATTACTTTCATTTTTTAACAACTTAAAAACTAAAGAAGACTACTGATTGTCGAATATTTTGGATGCGTTTTTATTGCAAAGTGAATTAAAAAGAAAAGCAGAATAAAATTAAAAACAAATGCGTGTGTTGACTTCCTTTTTTTGTTCGAAAAACTAAAGTTTTAAAATCATGCTTCAATGTTAAATTAAATTCATATTTTAAAAAAATTCTCGATGAGACAACGCAAGAAATGATGATTATTATGTCATTTTTCAGTGCTTAAAAATTGGGATGATCGATCACTAAAAAAAAGTTTCAATCATATTTTTGAACTAAACTAAAAACACAATAAATATAAAATTAAAAATTGAGTAATAATTTATATTTGGATAGTTGGTGATATTTTTTACAAAATATAATATAAAAAATTATTAATACATCACTTTCATTATAAAGTGATATTTTCTTTTTGTTCGTTTCATATTCAGGAAAGTGGAAACTTAGGGAGTGACTTGAAGTCTTTTCAATGCCGTAAATTTTTTTTTTTTTTTTTTGAATGGAGACATTTCTTCAGTCCAACAGAAGTTAGATGAAAAAAGTCGACTAGAAAATAATTTTAAAAAGGAAAAAAAAAAAATTTGAAAGGTCAATAAGTTAAAAAAAAATAAAAGCTAAAGTACATATGATCAGTACTGTAAAAAAAAACTTGAAAAACTAAAGTGGCCATTTCCTTAACAAAGCAACATATTTTCAAAGATCAGTTATATAGTTTTGAATAAATTTGGCTTCTTAGTAATAAAAAGAAAGATTAGTAAATTGAGATTTTTCTTAAGAGGAATTCTTGGTTAAAAATTTGTGCTACTGCTCAGCAGTATTACAAGAGACTGACGCACAGAAGACGTATAAAATTAATAATGTGGCGAAACTAAAATAAATGTAGAAACTCATTCCAACACCCGAATTAAAAATATTTTTCTAGGGAATCTCTAGTGGTTAGTGTTTTAATCGGTGACATCACAAAAATCTAGGAGTTGGGTGACTTGAGAAAAGCACACTAGTTCATTTTTTTTCTCTTCAGTGCAATAGACGATGTCAGCTGAAAACCTGACACATTGAGGTTGAACAGCTGATATTTCAATACTGGGATTAAAAAAAAAATCTCGTTTTATAAATTAATATTGTAAAATTGCAAATAATAAAATAAAAATTTGATATATTCCCTCAAAGAAAAAGTAAAAAAAAAACTAAGACTTTGATAGGTACACGAAAAATGTTAGAAAGTTAGTAACTACAGTCTACACAGTGTCGTGCAAGAAGAATATGAGGAAAAAATTTCTTCAAACAGTAAGAAAACAAAGATAAGACGAGGAACTTGAGGGCTAAAAACTAATCTTGTATTTAAAAAAAAAAAAGACGAAAAGAATACTCAAAAAATGTGTTATTTTGCCAAGTTGATGGCAATCATGCATTCGTGCACAAACAAGTGGCAACAAAGAAGCCGTGAATATCGCATTTACTTTTAACTGGAAATTGAGATACAAAAAAATGATCGCTCAAAAAAAAAAAAAAAAATAGATTTTGTTTTTTCTGGTTTAAGATCAATGTTTTTATTTACGTCGACGATGAGTAGCCTTATATAGATGGAACCTCAGCTTTTCAACTTTTGCTATATCAATTATCCTAAATACGACCTACTCGCAGAAGCGAACCGGGTAGGTGTGTCCATCAAACATCATTTTAAAGAGGAAGCTTCCTAGTTTCTTCCATAACATTTCGTTATTCATTTTTAGTGCTATTTCTTGAAAGTTCAGCGTCGGTCGAAAAATAGGTTAAATAAACACTAAACAGTGTTTTAGGTTATTTTTTAAGTTTACTTTTTTATAGTTACTATTTAAAATTAATTAATTAAAAAAATTCAGCTGGCTTACCATTTTTCAGTGTCGAGATTTTAATGACAAAAAAATACTGAAAAATGAAGCTTGATTACTTATTAGAAAAACCAAGTTGATAACTTTGATGCAATCAAAACAAAATCCCAAATTGGCATGATCAGTAATTTATTTTTGGAAAAAGTTAAAAATCTTCCTTGCATCAAATAAATGAAAATAAAATAACATGAGATCAAGAAGGAATTAACAAAAATCAGAACAAATTAATTAAAGATTTCTTTAATTTTCAAGTTTTGTTTTGGAAATTAGTCTATTAGTAAGTGTAGTTGTAGTCACTAAGATTTTTACAAATTTTTTTAAATCAAATAAATTTAAATAATTAGGGTTTCTAAAGTTATGACACTATGAAACTAATCTGTATGCTCCCAAAAGTATTTTTTTAAAATGTTCTTTATTTATTCACTTATAACATCTACTTTAAATTACATAATTCAATTTTTTGTTCAATCCGAATTCTTTGAACAACGATTTTTGTTGACAAAACTGCGAAGAAGAGTAGAGGTGATTGAAAGCATTAAATTATTTCTTAAAGACTTTTGAATGAAAATGAAAACAATGGCTAATATTCAGAAGATATATGATTCATTTCTTGTAGAGAAAGAAGAAAAATTATCATTAGGTCACTTTTACTGGCGCGTGATAAAAATAAATAGAGCATTACTCACCCAAGGACCAGGTCTCTAGCCAGTTGTTAAATATATTGACTTATTTAGTAGGACACAGCAAAGGGTAGATAACTCTGAAAAAAATTTCTGCTAGTCGGTGCTTTCATTAAACTCATATTGGGACTAAAACTTTTTGCTAAAGTTGATGTAAAAAAACACTGTTTAGTGTTGTTATTCTTAATTTCTGTTTTCCGTTAGATATACGGCAAGCTTTTCCGATCAGGAAATTACCTACTCAACTCTCATTGGCAGCTTTTATTGAATTACGAAGGTTTCGTACGTCACTCAGAATCGGATGTAAACTGTAGTGTAAACAGAATAAAACTACCGTTAAACTAACAGATTCTAAGATGATTCGGCGTTGCCCGGCATAAAATAGCTTTTTAATCATCATTATGGAAAAAGGTTTATGCTTTTAAAAATTTTAAATTCATATATTATCCCCTTAAAATGAAGTGCTAAGCTAACAATTATTTCACTCCATAGGCTAATTCAGATCTTTTTTTCGTTAACAGAATTCCCAACTAAAACAAAGAATGAAAAATAAGTTAAAAGTTTAATTGTATTTTTCTTGCCGAAAATTCCTCAAATATTGTGTCTTTTTCAAACTTTTGACACATTTATACAAAATCCAAATAAAATGATTTACTTTAAAACAGGACTCACTGTTCGAGATTAAAAAAAAAAAAGTTTGAAATGTTTTGATTCTCCAACATAAATTAAATTGCTGATTTGACCCAAAACTAATACCATGAATTCAGTTTATACTTTCTAGTGAATAAGCAAAAGAAAATGCAAATTAATTAAATTTCTTTTTTTCTTTACGAGACTTCAATATTTAAAAATTATGAAATGTTAGAGCTTCGGGGAAGTGTGAAGAACGAAAAACCCTTTTGCTAGTAAAAAGTAAACTCATGCTTTAAATTTTAACAACATTTATTTTTAGGTATTTTATTTATTTTTTCAGTTGTATTTTAAAAAATTATACTTTTTCTAAAAGAAAATATATAGGTCGTACTTTTGTGGGTTATTTGTCGCTACTTTTTAAATTAATTTTTTCTAACTTTTTCACAAATACAGATGTACAAAAATATTCGTTTAGCAGTCTGAAAAAAAAGAATAATTAAAAAACATTTTAAATACCACTTCTAACTTTAAAAGATCATCAATACGTAAATTAAAAGGTATCTCTCCACAAGAAATGCATTTTAAAAAGTGGTAAAAAAACCCAGATAACCCACAAATTTCATTCATTTAAAAAGTAGCAACAGATAATCCACAAGTACCCTTTTATCATTATCATTTATAAAAGTACATTAAAACGAAAAAAGTGTGTGTAAGCTCCTGTTAAATAGCAGATTTATCAGATGGGTATAAAAGTTCTAAGCATCATCTTCCTTTTTGAAAACAATATAAATTGAATACATGTATGAAAATCTTTTTTTATATACAAAAAATATCACCAGGTTATCTCTTTAGGCACAAAAAAGGATTCTTATTCAGTGAGATAGTGAAAAAGAAAGAACATGTTTCTTTACAATAATTAATGTGAAAAGAAGTAGTGATAGAAAAATAAAATGTTCACTATTTCAAAAGAAAAAAAATAGAAAGCTAATAGCAAACCATTTTGGTCTGACATAAAGAAATAAAAACAAAAAGATAAATAAATAAAAGAAGTCAAAAAGGGTATCATTCCTAAATGTAGGTGAAGAAAAAGGGATTGTCAAATTGTCATTTCTGTGAACCAATCAAAATCAAGAAACAATAGGGGAATACAATTCCTTTGTCTAAAGAAAATGCACACAAATAATAATGAGCAAGCAAAAGAATCAGCCACTGAAATAATTTCATCTGCTGTCCCATTCCCTATGAGCTTTGGACAACTATTTCACCTAGGGACAGTAAGATGCAGGTTGCCATGTAGAGAAATGTGGCCACACCTGGGTACACACACGTGCACAGATGCATGCACACCAGCACCTTTCTCTTCACTTTCCATTACTTTTCTCTAGGACTTCTACACACTTTTTATACGTGCAAACAATTCACTAGTTTAAATGTTTTCTTTAATATTCATTCTTTTGTAACACGCAACAATTTCCTATTGTCTATGTATCCCTTCGTTTTGGTATATATTTGAATTAAGGACATTATCCAAAGTTAACCACCTATAAACAAGTAAACCCCTATTTGATAACATTACAAACCTACAGCCTACACAAGCCTGCTCAAAATATTCTTTGTGTACCTAATAAAATTAGGTAGAGAAAAAGGTTCTTAAGAAAGTGGAGACTTGCATTAGTTGTAAAAGCAAAAACGTCCTTTTTAAATGAAGACAGGAAAGTTTACAAGTTGTTAATATTCTGAAATGTCTGTGGTCAATAGGCTAATGTAGAAGTGAAAATGTTTGTTGAATGAAGAATGCTGAAAAAAAGACCTTGTGGTAAACTTGTATCAGTTGGTAGAGCCTGGCAGAATTAAATCGAGTTTGTCTTATATCATTGCAGAAAACTTGGTGGATTACTTTCACACATATCTCAAATTGTCTGTATTAAATTTTTTCCTGTGACATTTCAGAATGCAGCATCCTCTTCTCACTCTCTGCCGAAACTAAATTGATCTGCCCACTTAATCTTTCTTGACTATCCCCTCCATGCTGAGTCATAAATGTATAAAAATTAAACCAAATGGCTGCTTCCCTTATATTTCTGGCAGTGGGCTCCAAACCACCTTTTAAAATTTTTTGCAGGTTTTAAATTCTGTTCTTCTGATTGGTTGAAGTAATCCTGAGAAAGAGTTATCTTTAAAATATTTTTTCTAGAACATTCCTTTTTTTATTACCCTCAACTAGATACAGTATTGCCATAGTCAGGCACTGAAACAAGGCTTATCAAAAGGGTCCCATTTGAACAGCTCATTGGTTGAAAATGTCTTCACTCATAGAGGAAAGAGGCAGTGGGTCATATTTTTTCACATAAATTTTTCTGTTCTGTATTTAATGCTTACGTTGTAACAGAGAGAGTTTGGGAACCACACACAAATACACGCACATATTTTTTTATTTTATTGAAATTGGAGTAGATTTGAACAGCGAAATTAGATCAGAAAAATTTTGTTTACTGATGGGAATCTGATCTAGCCCATTTGGAATTGGGTCATTAGGAAGACAATGTAAGATGATCGCGATAATTTTTATCAGTTAAAATTTGAAATAGAGCTTACTAAGGCCATGAGGAACTTTGAAATTCACATAATTTTGGGTTGAAGGCAGAACTCCTGATAATCGCGCGCTGGCCAAGGGTCAATTTCTGATCAGCCAGGTTTATCTATATAAACACGCACAGAAATCTGTTGAAAGAGTGGTTGGCTTGTCTGCCGTCAAGTGCAGTCGAGCTGGGTAGAGACAGGTTGGAGACTGGAAGTGACGTTAGAGATTGGAACCAAATGCCCGCTAACATATTTTGTTGATATAAGTACGAAAAATCGAATTACTCCTCCAACAATCTAAGACTGCTACTGCTACTATTATTACTACCACTAGAAACGGAAATGTCGAACAAGCTACAATAATCAAAAGGTTGTTTTTGGGTTCGTCTGTCATCGAGTGCATTTGAGCTGTGTGGAAAGATATCGGAGACTGGAAGTGACGTCAGGGATTTGAAACAAAAACCCCGCTAACATGTACTATTAATATAAGTACCGATGCTTCTGCTACCACAAAGATTACTACTACTGTTACTACCGCCGAGGAGGAACGCAACTATAAACTTTAAGCCGCACGCAGAAATCTTTGTCTCTCCATCGCAAGAGTCGTATATCGTTCTGAGACATTTTCACAAGCTAATCACAACCCACTCTCTCTCTCTCTCTGTCTAGAATCCAGTGTATGTGTTTTTACGTCAAATACTTTTCTTTTCTGCAACCCGTTTCTTTTCTATACTATTCTTTTCTGCTATATAAAAATATTAACCATTCAACCATTGAATAGTTGATTATCTGGCTTTCCGCAGATATATATATATATATATATATATATATATATATATATATATATATATATATATATATATTGTGCATTCTAAATTTCTTAGCACAGACTCTCCAGTCGTGTCTACATCTTCAGTCGACCGTGAATGGATGAACATCACTTCTGCTTTCTGGATCAAACCAAACACAACGTGGGCAGGAGGCAAGATTAAATCAGTGGACTGGTCGAATGATCTACGGATGCTCAGGGGACCTACGGTCACTCCCTTAAGTTCGGTTAAGACCGAGTAGAGTAAGACGTCGGAGGTTGAGGGGCTGGGGCGAAAGTGTTAGACTGGTGCCGTGACCAGGATAGACCCGTCTGAAAGGGGAGAGAAGGTTGCATTTGTGTTGTCCTGTCGGGACCAAGCAAGACCAGAAAGGACTCTAGTCTTCGGACTATATTGGTCTAAAAGGGACATAAGGAGGAAAAGAGAAGGAAGCAAAAGAAGGAGGAAAAAGAAACAAAGTACGGAGCGGCGGACCTCAGGTAAGTCACTTTTTGGTTTCCTTTGTTCGCTCATTGCACTTAGATCTGCCAGTAATATTGTTGATCTTGTTTTGACTTTGTCGACGTTGTACGCAGTTGAAGCACCACCACCGTGTTAAGTATTTTTCCTTTCGTTCTGTCGTTGGAAGTGGTAGTTGACAAGACGCTAGGATGAGCGTAGCAGGATCAGACGCCACAGATGACTTTGGGATCATGGGAGTCCCCGAAATATCGATGGTTTTCAGGAGGCTGATAGGAAACATGAAGCTACGTACTTATAAAGGAAACCCTGCGGACCTGCACGAATGGATTCTGTCCATTCAGAAGAAGCAGGTGATCTATGGCCTCGCGGACCAAGAAATGGTGCTCCTAGCTTACAACGCCGCAGCGGGACAGGTGTCCAAATTCATAGGGGAGTGGTACAGAGAAAATCCAGCCCTGACGTGGACCGACCTTAAGTCCACTCTGGTACGGCATTACGCAACTGAGCGTACGGCCATTGAGGCAGTCAGGAAATTATTCCGGCTGCAGCAACAAGGAGAAACTAATGAGGAATTGGGGAAAAGAATAGCAGGGCTAGCGGCATTAGCTTTTCCGGAGTTGGCGACTCGGGACAGTGGTCCTATTCAGGCCTTGTTGGCTGATGTGTATGTGGACGCGCTGAGTGACAGGGACCTGAGGGGCGATGTTCTGAAGGGGGGACCGGTCAGCCTGGTCGCAGCTATAGAGGCGGCTCGGATCAGCGAACGACTCTGGGACAGAATAAGAGGGGGTGTAGGTAGGAACACCCGGGTGGCCAAAGTAGTGATGAAAAAGAAGGACCGGGAGCGGATCCAGATACGGGACCCGAAAGAAGAGGTGGAAGAGGACTGGGAGGCTGAGGCAGTTCCCAATAGGAGAGCCTGGGACCTGCGTTATGGGTTTCACAAGCGCACACCGGGCCGATATCGGTTGGTGTGCTGAACTTGCAAGTATGGTGGGCATCGGGCTCGCGACTGTCCGACAAACTATGGAGGCGACCCAAGATCTTTGGGGCCTAACTGCACGACCTGTGGCGAGTTCAGGCACAAGGCTCGGTGGTGTACGGCAGAGGGAGACCGTAAACTGGGGATAAAGCGAGTTAATACACTGGTGCCCCCTACCGAGAAGGAAAAGGGTCCGGGAAACGCCGATGGGTCACCCGTGAAAAAGTAAGAGGTAGGGTGGTCCCAGTGCAAGTAAGACCTCCGAGATGCTGGACATGTGGTGTGGTCGGGCACTTGTCGGCAAGTTGTAAGGAGCGAAGGCGCTGGCGCTGTGGAGGAGCGGATCACCTGAGACGAACCTGTCCTCGCAGGAGAAAGATGGACCATACAGAACGGAACAACCCTAACTCGAATAGAGGGAAGAAATGGGTTGCTAGTCCGAGAAAAGAGAGTCATCCGAGCTCTACCTCACCCAGGAGGGCCCCTAGACAGAAATTGAAGCCCCTAGAAAAAGGTGAACTCCTGTCACCGACTCCCACATCTCGGTTGTCGAGAAAGCGGGAGAGAACATACGGGAAAGAGAAAGGCACAAATATACCGTTTGCTGAAGGACTTCACCTGTAATGTGTTGCTGGGAGACAAGAAAGTGAAGGCACTTGTCAATACTGGAGCTTCAGTGTCACTGGTTAGCTCAAAGTTTTTTAGACAGTTGGGACTGAAAACGAAGCTTAGTCCCGTCGATCTACTAATAAGTCAGGTTGATAGTAGCAGGATGAGGATAGAGGGTATGACGTGGCTACCTTTCCAGTTGGCAAGAACCAGAGGTAAACTTAAGGTTTATGTGGCACCTGACTTGTGTGGTGAGCTAATTTTGGGGAGTGACGGACTGAGGCAGAATAAGGCACAGATCCATTTCGACCCCGCCACCCTAACATTGGACGAGGTAGGGGTACTGTTGGGAGAGGATAATTATGAACAATTGCCAGTGGTCGCCCAGACAGATATAAAGCTTCCCTCTAGGACTACTGTATCTGCGAAGGGTAAGATTATAACAGAAGGAGTGCTGTACGAAGTAGTCCCTACTGATAGGTATGATAATAGTGAAGGGGAAATAACCGTGTGTGATTCGTTGGTGAAGAGGTCGGGGACCGTTCCCTTACTGTTAACCATTACTGCCAATAAAACTATTAAAATAAAACAGGGAGAGGAGCAGGCACAGGCGTGCCCAGTGAGAGAAGTCGAACAGGTGAGAGTATGGAATGAGAATAGGCCTGGGAATAAGGCAGGTAGCGATGAAATAAGGGATGAAGATATAACAGCCCCTGAGGAGGAAATTGAGGGGGTTGCTGAACGGTAATCGGGAGGTAATAGCCATTACTGATAAGGAATTGGGACAGACCACAAACCCCTCAAATATTTGTTGGCGGCAGAGTGGACGAATAAGAAGATACAACAGTGGGCATTGAAGTGGGTATAACTGCAGAATAGAATATTTGTCAGGGAAGGATAATACCTGTGCTGACCTGTTATCGAGGATTCCGAGGCAATTAGAGACCGAATCTGTCAGGTTGGAGCCGGGTGTGGATGATAAAACATTCCAGATTAATGTGATCAATTCACAGGCCTGGAAGGAGAGACTTGGTTGGGAAGATCAGGAAACGAGTGAAGCGGAGATTGTTTCCTACCCCCACTGGAGAGATATTATTAGGCAAAACCAAGAGGATAGCGAGATAGCAACTATCAGGTCCAGAGTAGAGGCAGGGCGTACCCCCAAATATATGGTGCACCATGGAGTGTTGTATTACCTTTCAGGAAGAGATGAGGAAGTAAGTTTAAAAATAGTGATACCTGAGAAGTTGAGAGCTGAAATTCTAGACTAATGCCATAGAAGGTTAGGACACCTGGGAATTGATAAGACACATGGGTTAATAATGAGAAATTACTACTGGCCTAAGTTGTTTAATGATGTTGTGAACCATGTAAAAAATGTGTAACATCCCAAGTACAGAGTCGAATGAGTAAGGTTGCCCCAGTATTAGAAACCGATATTCCGAATTATCCATTTCAGAAAGTAAGCATGGATATTTCTGGGCCCTATGGAGAAATACATAGAGGTAATCTTTACATAGTGAGGTTTGTGGACTGGCTGACGAATTAGCTTGAGGCATTTGCCATACCGGATAAGAAGGCACGAACGGTGTCAGATATAATACTGAACAAAATATTCCCTAGGTTTGGGGCTCCCGAACAGTTGGTTACGGAGAATGTGAATCAGATTATGAGAGAGACGTTGGGAGAATTAAACATACAGCACATAGCCACCTCTCCATATCACTCCCAAAGTAACGCTAAGGTAGAGAGATGTCATAAGACATTCGCTGATGTGTTAGCTAAACTAACAGAAGATAATAGGGAAAATTGGGATTTATTCGTAACCCAACCGTTAGCAGCTGTGAGATTCTCGATGAACGAGACAACAAAATTTTCCCCTTATTACTTGATATATGGCCGGGATGTAGTCTTACCTATAGACAATCTGTTATGACCTAGGAGGAAGTATTTAGGTGAGGATCATCACCAAATAGTTTTAGAACAACAGCATAACATTTTTACGCAAGTGAAGAGGAAGATTCAAAGAGCCCAGAAAAGGCGAAACGATAGAGTAAATAAAAATAGAGAAGAAGTTTCCTTCCAGATAGGTGATCCAGTGTATTATAAATTACACCTGAGAGAAGGTAAATTGGACCAGAGATGGAGTCCATACTATTTCCGGTTTCCTTTGTTATCTGGGACCAATTGACCGAACAATATATATAATTATGTATAATGAGTAAGGTACGTCAACAAGTCACTCTTTAACGGTGTTGTCAGAGCATGTGAGAGCACAATTAGACATGCTGTCGCTGGGACACTTGTCTCCGAGTATAATAACTCCGGAACGATTAAGAGAAGTTTGAAGAGAATGAGGCTTCGTTAGAGCTGGTAGGAACGAATGCGTTGATGGACGGGATTGTGGGAACCCATTGTAAGGGAGATTCCTAAGATGTCGCTAGAAAAGATGCCGGCGTTGTTAAGGCCAATCGATAAGATTGATCTTGGACGGTTGAAGTCAGAGTTAGATAAGATAGGTACGCTGAATTCGGGCTGGAAGAGAATTTGGTTGCTATAATAACCTGGTCGACCGTTGTGGGAATTATACTAATGATAGTCGTGGCCTTGCTAGTTTGGTGGTGGTTGAAGAGGCATGCGGTGTTGTCGACCAGGCAGAATAAACTGGTACGGGAGTGCATGAGTGAAGGAGGGATTCCAGTTAGTGCACTTTACCAAGGTAGGTCCGACCCGAGTGCATTGGGACCCCTAACTGATATTGAAGAAGAGTCCACGATTGTCGTGGAAGGGCCTGAACCAACAAAAAATTCGACAAAGCCTGTTGTGAAGGCGAGACAAAATCGGAGGGACAGATTTACGAAATAAATCGAATTTTTATTTTTTATTTTTTTTGTAATGAGACTGAAATAATTGGTAAGGAGCGTTGCGAACTCCAATAAAAAAAAGAAAAGAAAGATCACTCGAACACGTGAACTATGTGAAAAGGTTCTACTGCACGAGATCACCACAACAGTGAACTTTAACCGGAAGTTGCATGTACATATGTATCGTAAGGACAATGTAAATGGGCATAATGAGTCCTAAGAAGAACTGAAGACTCTACCTTTGCATGTTGGAAGAGACGTATGTTTAAATAGACCCTAGTCAGAAGCATGTTCGACTGGGTTTTCTCATATTTTGTTGATAGGAAAGCTCGTGTGTCATTTACTAGTAAATGTAACAGAGAGAGTTTGGGAACCACACACACATATTTTTTTTTTATTGAAATTGGAGTAGATTTGAACAGCGAAATTAGATCAGAACAGTTTTGTTTACGGATGGGAATCTGATCTAGCCCATTTGGAATTGGGTCATTAGGAAGACAATGGAAGATGTTCGCGATAATTTAAAATTTAAAATAGAGCTTATTAAGGCTATGAGGAACTTTGAAATTCACATAATTTTGGGTTGAAGGCAGAACTCGTGATAATCGCGTGCTGGCCAAGGGATCGATTTATGATCAGCCAGATTTATTTATATAAACGCGCACAGAAATCTGTTGACAGAGTGGTTGGCTCGTCTGCCGTCAAGTGCAGTCGAGCTGGGTAGAGAGAGGTTGGAGATTGAAAGTGATGTCAGAGATTGGAACCAAACGCCCGCTAACATACTCCTCCAACAATCTAAGATTGCTACTGCTACTATTATTACTACCATTGGAAATGGAAACGTCGAACAAGCTACAATAATCAAAAGGTTGTTTTTGGGCTCGTCTGTCATCGAGTGCAGTCGAGCTGGGTGGCGAGATATCGGTGACTGGAAGTGACGTCAGGGATTTGGAACAAAACCCCCGCTAACATGTACTGTTAATATAAGTACCGATGCTTCTGCTACCACAAAGATTACTACTACTGTTACTACCGCCAAGGAGGAATGCAACTATAAACTTTAAGCCGCACACAGAAATCTTTATCTCTCCATTGCAAGAGTCGTATATTGTTCTGAGACAATTTCACAACAAGCTAATCACAACCCACTCTCTCTCTATCTAGAATCCAGTGTATGAGTTTTTACGTCAAATACTTTTCTTTTCTGCAACCCGTTTCTTTTCTATACTATTCTTTTCTGCTATATAAAAGATATTAACCATTCAATCATTGAATAGTTGTTTGTCCGGCTTTCCACAGATATATATATATATTTTTTGGTGCATTCTAAATTTCTTAGCACAGACTCTCCAGCCGTGTCTACATCTTCAGTCGACCGTGAATGGATGAACATCACTTCTGCTTTCTGGTTCAAACCAAACACAACGTGGGCAAGAAGCAGGATTAAACCAGTGGACCGGTTGAATGATCTACGGATGCTCAGGGGACCTACGCTCACTCCCTTAAGTTCGGTTAAGACCGAGTAGACACCTCAACCCAGAGAGTAAGACGTCGGAGGTTGAGGGGCTGGGGCAAAAGTGTTAGAACTTATCCTGTATTGAAAAAGAAAAGAAAATGTTTGCAGACAAGATACACATGACAGTGCTTATTGTTTTCTTTTAAAATTGAACATGACAACAGTAGAAGCAAATAAAATGATTTATGAAACCTATGATGATGGTTCAGCTTGAAGCAGTATTTGTGAATTGGTGAAATTTAAAGAAAATGAATTTGACTTGGAGAACAAATCACACAGTGGTAGACCACAAAGTTTTGGAAGTAATGGCTTTAGGTTAATATGGATGATGACACTAATAAATCAGTGTTGGAATGGGTTGAAATTTAAAAGTGAGAAAATAGGTTTCACTTGAATTGTCAGAATTAACCATTGGACCGCATCTCATCACAACTATATTTTTGTAGAAGATTGTTACTGGAGTTGAAATGTGGGTCCACTTTGATAATCCAAAGTATAGAAAATCATTGGTGGACCCAGAAAATACTGCAGCATTATCAGGAAAACCTAACCTTTTTGGAAAAAATTATTGCTTAGTATTTGGTGCAATATAAAAGGTTTATTGTATTCCAGGCTGATTGGTTAGAATGTTAGCATTCTGACCCGGAGACCGAGGTTTGAATCTTAGTATGGTTGATTTATCAAGGCTGACTTCTTCATAAAATCACCTAAGGAAATGATTCCAACATGCTAGGAAGTGCCTGAAAATCATACCAAGCTAGCACAAAATCATTAAGGATTTCAGTGTACTGCTGCACAAACCAGATTATGAGCTCTCTGCCAGAAACTTAAACTAAGATCCATTCAGCATAGTTGCAGTATAAACTACAAGTTGGCCCTGTGGGTATTGAATATGTGAAAATGTAATAATACCAGATAGTACTGAGTTATTAACTGCCTCTTGGTCCCTCCCTCCAAATTTTGAAGGCTGGTTTGAATTTAGAGTTTTCCTTCTCCTGAACCCAAGTCTATAAAACCTAGTCTGTCCTGCAATTTACCCATAGCTGGGGGAGAAGAGATGGATTCATACGTTTCCCAAGAGTACTAGCAATAGAGATTAGATAGATACTCTAGTAGATGGATATATTTGAAAACAAATAGCCAGTCATTACTGTATTACACATTTTTGAAGTCAAATGAAACCATTACTACAGTGCTTTATAGTTACCATTTTTGAAATCTTGAAGAAAAAAGACCATTTTCAGAACAAGAAAGCAGGAATATTATATTGCTACATGGACATTCTTATCCATTCATTATTTTTTCCATAAAAAACAATGGATTTGGAATGGGAAATTCTTCCTCATGCTTGGTGCCATTGGATTATCATTTGTTTCAATCAATACAGCATTCTTTGTTTGGTCAAGAATTTTAAAGATGTCTTCAATGTTTAAATTTCATTGACAACTTGACTACATCAAAGACAGTGTCATTTTGATGATGAATTATTATTAACTGATTTTAATAAAAAAATAAAAATTTCTGAAAGATTTTTCATATACCTAATATTTTATCAAAAGGAGAATTATCACAATATTTTAATCAACTTAAAAATATACTTTTTAACTGTTTTCCTATAATTTTATTTTAAATTGACAGATAAAACTTTGTTAAGGATGAAATTAATCCTATAATAATAGTAATAATAATAATTAGTTTTGTCTTAAAAATTGTTTGGTTATCATGGATTCTGTTTCTAATAAGTTGTATTATTCAGTCATGGTATCTGTGGGGCATTGACTCCAGGGTTGTTAAAAAATGTCCAACTTCTTTATATAAATATGAATAGTTGTCATACTGTAAGAATGAATAAAATAATGTTGTCAGGAAATCTACACTTGAAGAAAAATTCCAAACTTTTATAAAAATGAATTTTTATCAATAAGACATTTGTATCATTAGAAAGAAGAAATAATGGATAAATTCTCATGAAAGTTATTTGTGTACACTCTATAAAACTGAAATATTTGTGAAAAGTAATAGTGTGAAAAATCATTTACCTGTAAATAAATAAAAGAAAAAAAAAACTAGAATTAGAAAACTTTTAAGTAAAAACACATCAATTATAAAAATCTACCAGAGATCAATTATTGAATTTCAATAAAATTTTTGGTACTTTTAAAAAACAAATTATAAAAAAGAAATTTCCTTTTCAAATTTTGGAGAAATCATGACAAAGGATGGAAACAGTAAATGAAAAAGACATGAGGTGACCAATGCTCAAACATTGAGGACTAAAGAGAGGCCGGCGGTTTGCAAAATGACAGTAGGTTGTAACAGGTTCTGCCTACCTACATAATCACTTTATTTATGCTCAGCACATGGCAAATTCATTTTTTTAACTAAAATATTTTTAATCTGTAGTTAATTAAATCCATGGATTTGAAAGCTACAGGCACAGAGCACTAACTGCAACACATTAATTTCCAGGTACATTAAATTGTTATATTTTTAATGTATCATGAAGTGTTAAACGCAGTATAGGTCATGTATTGAACGCATCTATGAAGTTTGAGGAAAAAGTTCTGAAATATTCTGTTATCAAAGGGTTTTTCCAAAAATATTTTTATAAAATGGTAGCAAAAATTTCTTTATTTCAGGTGGAAAAGACATAAAAACATAAAATATTCAGTGAGACATGTTTCTTTTATTTATTGTTCTTTTGGGGTTACTGTTTCAAGAAATGGATGAATACCAGTGGTCATAACTATAAAAGTGTAATAATGATCGTATTTCTGTGTGTTGCTGTCATACAGAAAAAATAAAACGCAATTACTAGACCAATTGGTTTCTGAACAATTTTTCTATTAAATATAAATTAACAAAAATGTTTGTATAAGGAAGATAACTCCAGATCTATTAACTGCTAATTATATAAATATTTCCCTTGACCTGTCTGTACTTCTTTCATTATGTGTAGTGACATCCCAGTGACAGGACTTTAGTGATAATTAAAATAGTAATAATTAGCATCTGTAGATAATTATAATATCAATTCTATCAATAGAAAATGTCTTGATATTGAGTCATAAAGACAGAATTTAAGCAATTTTACTTGAACAAAGAATATTTTAACTTGATTCTGCCATCATAAAAATCCTTTGAGTAATTTAAAAAAAAAAAAGAGCTAATATATATTTTATTACAATTATTCGTTTTGCCTTCCATCAGCATGGCTGATGCTAACCTCCAAGAGAGTGACTTATTGTGGCTTCTCAGGCTTACATTTTCTACTGACATGAAGTGGGAAGATTATATTGAATCAACTGCTAGTTCTGCTCTTAGGAAAACTGGTTCGCTATGTCATGTTAGACAATTTCTTATGCTAGAATCTATTTTATACATTTATAAGTCCACCATTTATCCATGCATTGAATATTGCTGTCACATCTGGCCTAGTGCTTTCTGCTATGTATTTAGAGATTGTAGATAAAATCCAAACCAAAATATGGTCCTGCCTGGCATCTCAGATCCAGTCACATTTTTACTACTGTAATATAGCTTCCCTGTGCCTTTTCTATAAATATTCTCACAGTAATTGTTCTAATGACCTTTTCTCTTTGGTGCCTATACTTCATGAATACAAGTACAGTACTAGATTGGCAGCAAAGTCTCATCATTTTACAGTTGAAATAACTAGATATGGCCATAAGTTCTATGCTAAAAGTTTTTTCCTATTGCATTTGTCATTTGTGGAACTCTCTGCTAGCTTCTTGCTTCCCTGTCAACTTTGATATTAAAAAACTTAATTGCAATGTCAGTTGTTATCTTTTGTCATCTTAATCCCTGTTCTTTTATTGTCCTTGCTCCTTAATAATCTTTATATTTTTCTCATATTCTTTCACACTCAGTAACCCTTTGCATCTTTATTGTCTTGCTTGCAGTGAAATGATAAAAAAACAAGCAAAACTACGTCAGTCAATTGTTATTTGTCATGTCAGGAAAACTGATTCTACTTTCATTCTTTTCCTTTCTTTTTCGTTATTAGCAAGGATTTTTTAAATATGTTTTTTGTCTTTTTTTTAAGTGGTACCACTCCATGAAAGCAGTAAAGCCCCTAAAATACAAGGGGTTACAGTGGGTGGAAGAATTAGGAACAGAAACATTAATAATTAGGAGGACAGTAGAGAGCGATTGACATTGCATTTAAATTTTTGCAGATTAAAGTTGGCTGGAAAGCATGGAGTTGGAATGGAGTTCCACAAGCAAGAAGTGCAAAGAAAAGAAACTTTTAGCATAGAATTTACAGTTACATCTAGCCAGCTCAACTGTAAATTGATGAGATCTTGATGCCAGTCTAGTACTGTGCTTAAATTCAAAAACTTTAGGTTCCATAGCAAAGAGCTCATTTGAACAAGCTTGAGAAATTCTCTTGATGATGATAAAAGTTTTCAAAAATATGTATTCTAGTCCTTTTTATACAGCAATAAATTCTTGTCACTGGATACAAAGGTCAAGAGAATTTAAGAAATGGCTCTACAAACTTGTGTAACTTTAGAAAATGGATTGTATAAACTGTTACAACCCCTTGAATCTCATCAATGCTTCTAGAGTTGCTAGATTTATCAACTGGAACTAACATCATGTTTAAAGTCAAATCATTTTGAATTTGCATATATTTAAATTGAAATAAAATAATGGATGGAACAAACCTATCTACAAAACAATATTTGTAATCTTTAAATTTAGAAAATTTTAAATCTTTGGTAATCTTTAAATTGACGAATATTGAATTTTATTTAAAAAAATCTTAATAGAAGACACTGAAATTATTCTGAAGCCTTGGGTAGGAAATTTTACAAACAAACAAATCCAACATCTTGCTTTTTGAACAACAACATTCTCAGAACCAGTGAAATTGATGAGTAATATAACAGTTTATTTTATTGACATTCAGAAGACATCAATAAGAACATGAGCACAGGGGCAAAAAGTAAGTTGTTTGTTTTCAGTGTTTGCAGGCAGCTTCTAGAAAGAAGCTGTGTTGAATTGTAATCCCGTCATCATGTGGCCAGTTTCTGAATAAATGTTGTTGCCGTGTATCACAGAGAGAGATGTAATGAACACACATGCACAATCGCCACTAAGAAAATCTCAACAAGATTAAGGGAGATAATTTCTCTCTCTTTGTCTTCCTCTGATATTCCAGAATCCTATTATAATTCTGCTTGTTCCTGCCTTTAGTAGTTCTTTAGTTTGCACGACCGTTACGCCCTGCCAATTAAAAGAAAATTTATCGAAACTTGATGATGACCCAAACTAGCACAGCTCTTGCACATGTTGGTGTAGTTGTAATGGTTTGTGCTGAGCTACAGCAAACCCCACTTCTTACGCCTACAATCTCAGGGCGCACAAGTGTGTGACGTATGGGGAGAGAATGCAGTGGATGAGTGATAATGCCAGATAGTACTGAGTTATTAACTGACTTTGCGTCTCCTTCTCTCCAGATTTTCCAGGCAGGTTTGAATTCAGAGTATTCCTTCTCCTAGACCGGTTGCCACCCAAGTCTATAGAGCCTGTCCTGATTTGTTATTTACCCAATGCTGGTGAGAGAAGAGATGGATCCATACCTTTCCCACAGATATTAGCATGCAAGTGAATGTAATGAATTCAACAGGAATTCAAACTTGGCTCTCCAATTCCTCAATTCGGGTCACAATCCATTATGTCACTGTGCCCTGCTAATACCTCATAAATAATGAAGTATTCGATTTTGACAATGGGAAAACACAGAAATGACATATTAGAGACAATACTTGGTTTCAGTGAGAAAAAGAATGAGAGAAAAAAGAAGGGAAGATATAAGTGTTTAATGTCTTCTGTTAATATCTAATAAATAATGGACTATTTCATTTTGGTTGTGTGGAGAGACATATCAAAGACATTACATAGTTCAAGAAAGAAGTGTTTAATGTCTACTGCCATATCTCGTAAGTAATGGACTATTCTATTTTCATTGTGTGAAGAGACATATCACAGACACTACATGATTTAAGAAAGAAGGGAAGATAGAAGTGTTTAATGCCTCCTGCCAATATCTCATAAATAATGGACCATTTCATTTTGATTGTGTGGAGAGACATATCAAAGACACTACATGGTTTAAGAAAGAAGTGTTTAACGTCTACTGCCATACCTCATAAGTAATGGACTATTCTATTTTGATTGTGTGGAGAGACATATCAAAGATACGACATGGTTTAAGAAAGAAAGTAAAAATGGAAAATAGAAGTGTTTAAAGTCTGTTTCAGTGAAATGGAAAACGTAAATTTTCAAATCTTTTCATGATTGCTGTTGTAATATTTTGTTTAAGTTGTTAAGCTGAAATATTTAACGATGTGATAAGGAAATTTCTACAAATATTTTATTGCCGTAGATCTCTCCATGAGCATGAGCTCAATCATTAACTTAAGAATTAAGTTTCATCAGAAAATTCAAATAGGAAAACAATGCCCTTCCTTTGTTAGTTATTTCCTTAGTTAGATTGCATGAGTGTTATGCTTTGCATTACTATTGTATTCAGATGTAAAAATGTATTTTGGCATTGTGGTTTTATATACTATACTGTATCATGGAATCTCTATAAATTTCCAATTGAGCAAGAAAATTATTAGGTTGGTGCAAAAATAATGTCGTTTTCTCACATGAAGTTGAACGTCAAAAAACGACATTATTTTTGCACCAACCTAATACTTTTAATTTTGCAAGATCCTGCTGTTTAAAGCATCGACACCTTTTAGAGACATGAAGACACTACATATAACAATCACTTCTTCATGGTATGTACATATTTAAATACATTTTAAAATGAAAAGAAGTATATTTTGACATACCAATTGATGTGGTATTTCATCGCTATTTTATAGCTTGCATTACATTTTTTGTTTCCTGACCCCAGTTGGATCAAGTACTTGAGACCTAAGTGTAAAAATATCATTTACATATCATTGTACATAAATGATTTCTAGGTGCGTAGGTTCATAACTATGACTGCCATTTGAATATATATATATATATATATATATATATATATATATATATATATATATATATATATATATATATAATAATAATAATAAAAAGGCTTAAACACTAGTACTCCATGATCATAATTTATTACATTGGAATTGTAAATACGATCCAATTTATCAGACCTACAAATTCAAAAAGAAAACAGAAAAAACAACTCCGGGAATAAAAAATAAAATTTAGTGAGAGTGTATGTATGAGAGTGTGGGACCAAAGTGAGAGTAAATGAAAGCTATAGGGAGGGGTAACAGATGAGAGAACAGGAAGGTTTAAAGGTGAAGGTGCAGATTAAAATTTAACAGAGAGAAGTTTTAAAGAGGGGAATCAAAGACGGTTTAAGTGAGCGAGATACAAATAAATATGAATATTCTCGGATGTCTAATACATTTCTGAATCGCTGACCTAAAATAAATTAACGATTGACACCGGAAAAGAGTATACATTTTGTGGTGACACACACCCATTAGATGATATAATCTATACTTAAAGATCAGAAGATGAAAGAGAGAGAGAGAGAGAGAGAGAGAGGAGAAAAATCGGGGAGGGAATAGGGGTGGGCAACTAAAACCGAAGGGCATTTATAAAAGGGCTGCCGTGCAATCAAAAAATTTGACCCACATAACTATATATATATATATATATATATATATATATATATATATATATCTACCGACATATACATACATACATATACGCACATACATATATATATATACATATATATCTACATACATATATATATATATACATATATATAAACACACACACATGCATGCACACATACTTTTCTATATATAAATCAAAAGGTAAAAGCTAAAAAATTTTTTCAAAATCAAAAAAATTAATTAAAAAAAAATTAAGGAACCATATCCATCCATATATACATTTAACATATAAAAATATACGGGTGGAATTAAATTAATTTATACTTCAAGAACATTGAGGAAGAAAATGTTAAGAATACTAAAAATATTAAAAACCTGTGGAGTGATTAACGCGTATCTATCTTTTACGTTTATATATATACCTAGGTATATAAATAATATCTGATTTCGCATATCAGTTATTAGGGAAAACTTCTACTTACATACCCACATACACATATATTAACACATGAATAAAGTTTGTTAACACAAATTTAAAAAAAGGAGATAAATAAATAAATAGCGCATCACATAAACATACACATTGATACATATACAATGATACATATACAATGACACATGTACAATGATACATATACAATGACACATATACAATGATACATATACAATGACACATATACAATGACACATATACAATGATACATATACAATGACACATATACAATGATACATATACAATGACACATATACAATGACACATATACAATGACACATATACAATGATACATATACAATGACACATATACAATGATACATATAGATAATCATAATAGTCATTCCATTTAAATGCCATATCCGATGTTATTGATCCAATATATGTATGTGTATGTATGTATGTATATATATTTATATATTTTAGATATATGTATATATATGTATGTGTATATTAACCACTAATATTATCAATATATATATATATATATATATATATATATATATATATATATATATATATATATATATATATATATATGTATATATTGTCATCCACAGACAGACTGTTTCGCTGTTTCACAGCTCATCAGTGTGGCTAGACGTCCGGTTGCCTCTAGCTAGGATCGAAACCCGACTTAATTTGCGTCAGTCGGAACTTCTACCACTAAGCCTTTGGCACACGGCAGGGATGAAGGTACTGTTAATATCTAGGATATTTACCATGTTGGTTCTGCTGCCAAAACATCAAGGAGATATAACTATAAAAGAATATAATCGTAATTATGCTATACAGTGCTCATTTAAATTTGTTACATTCCATGGAGTTAGGAAACCTCAAATCTATTAATTTCAATGAAAAACAGTAAAACTGTGGAATTTCCATGGGTACTGCTAGTAAAGTATAATCTTTGAGACTAAAATATTATTAGTTACCACAAAATTTTGTAAGATTTACTAACATTTTCAACGAACTTACAACTCTATGTTTAGATACCATAAATAAAACTGTTGTTGGAAATTTAGTTTTAAATACAGCGGTTTTCCTGTGTTTTGAAAGAAATCTTAAGAACCTATTATTGTATGTGTGATCATTACTTGAAAATATTTTAACTGAAGCTGAAAGACTTCATCATTTAATACATCATAAGACAATATAGGTCGATTATGCCCTGATCCCCAGCTAGAAGAGCATCTCTATGTCTAGCAACTCAGGCAGTGTCAATGACCAAGATTTTACCTGAGGGAACCATCACAAGTGTTGTTGCTAATGATCAGGAAGTTCAACCTTCAACTAATCACAGCCTAATAGTTGGTGACAGGGGTGAGAGGGCTGAAAACAGGACGCAAAATAAAATCATTAAATACAAGTCAGGTTCTGTATATACAGGATACCATAGATAAAAATGGATATTATTAAACTGTTTTAAGTAATAATGAGAGAAACAACCAATTAAATTTTCTGGAAACATGAAATCCGTTCATTGGCATTACTGAGGTTAACTCGTCCACCTGTAAAGAAATAAGGGAAATTTTTGGAGGGGAATAATTTTTGTAAATTAGCATTAAACCTTTATATACTCATGACATCAGAATAAAAAAAAATTGTTTTTTATTATTTTATAAGTGGTGGGTAGTCCTATTCATAATATATATATCGTGTGTCAAATCAACCCCTATCAAATTAAATTGATCCCTAACTTTTGAAAGAGTTATCTTTACTTTATTTTTATTTACAAATGTCAAGTTTGAAACTATGCCTACATCATTGATGTCTTTGTAGGATGATGATGATCATAATAATAATAATAATAATAATAATAATAATGTTTTTTTTTCATGGCTGCAGGTGTAATTATCTAACAATGTTCTGCCTTTTGTCTTCTCTTTGAGTAAAAATGTAAAATTTATCTTTTAGTGTCTAGTAGTTTGAGAGATGACCGGAAATGTATATATTTTTCCCCATACCTCTACCCCTTTGTTTAATGAATTCTCTGATAGTCCCCCTGCCAAACTGTAGTAGAATATCCAGCCTACCCCATAGAATTTGATAAGTATCTGTCGTTGGCGACGGAGAGTTGAACATTTGTGGAAATCACTTGTGCCATGCTTCGAAAATGTAACAAATGGTAAATGTACCATTTTTTTTTCAACTATACTTTTCCTGTACTTCTTCTGTACTATAATTCTAAATCCCTTTGACTCAATTTAACTTTAATTCTTTCATTTGGATTTCCCTTTTCTGTTTCCTTTTTCTCCCCCTTTTTTTATATAACTCTATATACTACAATCTGATACTCCCCCTGGGAATTGTCACTCCGACTTATACTAAGTTAAAACTTAGTATATTCTACCCCACTGAATACAATACACTTTTATGAACTCCGATATATCATGTTGGGCGTGCTTTTGGGCCTTTTTCCAGAGTCGTCCTAAAGCTGGTAACTTGACCATAATTACCCCTTGGTGGTCAAGGTTAAAACGCAAATCTCTACCAATTTCAATGAATACGAATAAAATTTCATACCGGATCGGTCGTCACCCGGGTCAAAAAAGGCCGCGTCCCTCAGAGAGGAACCAGTCTGAGGACGAAAAAGAGACACTAGGTCACCAAAACCGGATTATTGCCAACCTTGGACCAAGTGACTCAATACCAAATCGACTAATAAAAAGAAAACGAACGAAATGGACCTGCGAAGAGTATCGACAAGTCATGGCACCATTCTTCACTGCACTCGAAAAGCCAGCAAAGAACACCACCAATCAAACATACCAAATATGGAGAAGTATGGTGGGAAATGATATAAGACCTAACCTCAATCCTAACATGCTTGCTAATGTCCATAGGGACATTATGCCAAACAACAGACTCTCAAAGACAGAAATAGATAGGATAAAATTAGATATAAGACAGTGGTGAAAATGAAGGGACTCTTTAATCTTTCCCTGACTTTCCAGGACTGATTGATTTCCTTTTGTTTTCGTCTTTCTCTCTTCATGAGGTAGTCGGCCATTTTCTTCTTACGGTTCGCTACCGGAGTAGATTTCTAGTGGAATAAAGCTTCACTCGAGCTATATGGACTCAGCCTTCTTTTACTTCCTCTCAAACCCTTTTTATAACAATTTATTCCACTAGAAATAATCTATCAGGATGGAAAAATACCTTAAGCCAGAACGCCTAGATCTAGACACGAATAAACCTGACTCAGCCGACACATGGCGACACTGGAAAAGATCCTTCCAAATCTTTCTCGAAGCGGCCGGCGAAACACAACAGACTCCACTGACAGACAGACTGAAACTGAATCTAGTTATCAACCTTGTCTCTCCCACTATATTTAAACACATCTCCGACGTGGATGATTACGATTCAGCCATGGACGTTCTGGAAGTAGTGTTTGTGCAGCCTAGAAATACCATCTTCTGTAGGCATCTGTTGGCTACTCGTTGTCAACAAACTGACGAGGGTGTAGATCAGTATTTGCAAGCTTTAAAGAAACTCGCGAAGGATTGCGAGTTCCAGGCTGTTACAGCAATACAGGCGAGATACGAATACATACGAAACGCTTTTATAAACGGAATTTCGTCTAATCATATCACACAACGACTCCTGGAAAACAAAACACTAGATCTAGTCACTGCTTATGACCAGGCGCTAACACTTGAGATGGCACAAAAACAATTAACGTCCTACTCTCAACAGAACTCACTAAACACATGTGTCTCTACTGTTCAAACTGAGGTAACTGATGATGACGACCAGTCTGGGTGCTATGAGGAACATACCGTGGCCACCATTTCTGGACAAAAATGCTTCTTCTGCCGGATTCAGAGACATAATAGAATTAGATGCCCTGCCCGAAACTCAATTTGCAGAAATTGCAAAAAGAAGGGCATTTTGCTCATGTCTGCAGATCATCTACAGCGGCTGCTATCAACCACGGTGAGTCCATTCTCGCGTCTTCCATTCCATCTTATAATTTCTCAGAGAGTCTATCTTGCTCGACATTGCGTGGAAAAATCAAAGGCAAGTCTCTAAAAATACTTGTTGATACTGACAGTTCAGAAAATTTTCTTAATTCTAACGAGGTTAAAAGGCTCGGATTGGCAATCTTGCCAAGTTCAGAAAGAATTTTTATGGCTAGCAGTTCCCATTCATCCTCTACTCTTGGACATTGTATAGTATCCCTCAATCTAAGCGGTAGAGAGTACCGTAATATCAAGTTGTCCGTTATGGCTAACTTATGCTGTGATGTCATTCTTGAGCATAATTTCCTACGCCAGCATTCTTCGGTAAAAATACCTTTCGGGGGACTGTCTCCACCTCTCACTGTTTGTGGACTAACTGCAATTAATAATGTCCCTTACCCCTCTCTGTTTGCGAATCTAACTTCTGATTGTCATCCAATAGCAGTAAAATCCAGGAAACATAGCCTACCTGACGCTAAATCCATTCATTCAGAAATATCGCGTATGCTGAAGGAAGGAATTATAGAGCCATCTCAATCGCCATGGCGAGCCAAAACACTGGTAGTGTCTCCTGAAAATCACAAGAAGAGACTCGTTGTAGATTATTCCCAGACGATAAATCGGTTCACTCTTCTGGATGCTTATCCACTTCCTCGGATAGAGGACATGGGAAATGAGATTGCCTGTTATCAGGTATTTAGCACTCTTGATCTAACCAGTGCCTATCACCAGGTTGCCATCAAACCAGAAGAACGAAAATACACTGCCTTCGAAGCTGCTGGGTCTCTGTACCAATTTTGTCGAATCCCTTTTGGAGTGACCAATGGAGTAGCAAGTTTCCAGCGAGTCATTGATGACATTATCAGGCGAGAAGACCTCCGAGGAACCTACGCCTATATCGACAACGTTGCTATCTGTGGTCATAACCAGGCAGAACATGACAACAATCTAAAGAAATTTATGAATAGTGTGGCAAAGTACGGCCTAACACTGAATAAAAACAAATGTCATTATTCACTTAGTTCAGTGGACTTGCTTGGGTATACTATAAGCATGGGTTCAGTAAAACCTGACCCTGAAAGACTCAAAGGATTGGTGGATCTGCCAGTACCTCAAGACCATACCTCTCTCCGACGAGCAATGGGGATGTTCTCTCACTATTCTAGGTGGATATCAAATTTCTCCGAAAAATTACATCCCTTAACCAGAGTTGCCCATTTTCCTCTTGCTAAAGAACAAACGGATGCCTTCAAGCATTTAAAGGAGGAGATCGCAAAATCGTGCCTGGTGGCTATAGACTCTACTCTACCTTTTGAGATTGAGACTGATGCTTCGGAACATGCTATTGCTGCCTCTCTAATCCAAAACCGTCGGCCTGTAGTTTTCTTTTCAAGAACTTTAACTTCTGCCGAGCAAAAGCACTCATCAGTTGAAAAGGAGGCCTATGCAATTGTAGAAGCGATTCGAAAATGGAGACACTTATTACTCAGGAGACATTTTAAGCTTATCACAGATCAGAAATCTGTCTCCTTCATGTTCAATCTTAAAAGTAAAAACAAGGTAAAAACGAGAAGATCACAAGATGGAAATTAGAACTTGCCTGTTTCAGTTACGACATAGTATATCGTCCGGGAAAACAAAATGCTGCTGCGGACGCTTTATCACGAATTTGCTCTTCTACCATCTCTGTTAACAAACTACATATCTTGCACAAAGATTTATGTCACCCTGGGGTAACAAGAATGCTGCATTTCGTCAGAAGTAAAAATATGCCATACTCTGTAGAAGATGTAAGAGCAGTAACCAGGTCATGCCAGGTGTGTTCCGAGATAAAGCCTAGATTCGTTAAAATGCCTCCTCAAACACTCATAAAAGCAAGTCAACCCTTTGAAAGATTAAATATAGACTTCAAGGGACCTTTACATTCAAATTCTCACAATCGGTTCATACTTACTGTGGTTGACGAATACTCCCGTTTTCCTTTCGCTTACCCTTGTGCTGATGTCTCAGCAGCGACTGTCAAGAAACATCTAACTAGTTTATTTTCCATTTTTGGAAACTCTTCTTTTGTGCACTCTGATCGTGGTACAGCTTTTATGTCGGACGAATTAAAGGCGTTTCTACTTTCTCGACGCATTGCTACCAGCCGAACAACTACCTTTAATCCACAGGGCAATGGACAAGCAGATAGGTACAATGGTATCATCTGGCAAACGGTGAGCCTGGCTCTACAGTCTAGTAATCTTCCGGTTGATAGTTGGGAAAAGGTTCTAGATGTAACACTCCACTGCATTCACTCATTGCTTTCCACTGCCTCGAACTGTACTCCTCATGAACGTTTGTTTAATTTCCAAAGGAAATCAGCTTCTGGTGATTCCATACCGACATGGTTAACAAAATCAAAATCGGCGCACCTGAGGCGCCATGTACGCGGAAGTAAATGTGAGCCTTTAGTTGAGACAGTTGACATACTCGAAGTCAATCCGAACTACACTCACGTGCTACTTAACAATGGACGAGAAACGACAGTGTCTCTACGCCATATTGCACCATTGGATGGCAAGCTAAACGGTTCACACACAGAACTTGATCCAATGGACGCCCCTATCCAGTCTAACACTCCCCCTCCTCCTCCTCCTCTGCCGAGTGCTCTGGAAAATACTGTTATTGACGATTCAGCTGCCCCCGAAAACCACCCTACTGTAAATTCCACTCCTACATCTCCTCTTCCTCTGCCCTTGGATAGCTTCCAGAAAACCTCTTCAGAAGACGCTGATGTATCGAATCTCTTCTAGAATTTGTCGAAAACCTCCGTATTTAGCTGAAAATTATCAGCACTGAACATCTGTTTTTCTCCTTTCTCTATTTTCAGTTTGAGCAGAGACAGCCATAGAAACCACCCCTTTCCAGAAGAACGTACGAACCTGAACTTTTTCTTAAGAGGCGGAGAATGTGGTGAAAATAAAGGAACTCTTTAATCTTTCCCTGACTTTCCAGGACTGATTGATTTCCCTTTGTTTTCGTCTTTCTCTCTTCATGAGGTAGTCCGCCATTTTCTTCTTACGGTTCGCTACCGGAGTAGATTTCTAGTGGAATAAAGCTTCACTCAAGCTATATGGACTCAGCCTTCTTTTACTTCCTCTCAAACCCTTTTTATAACAAAGACAAAATACTATGACCCATCACTCAAACTGTAATGAGATGAATGTAGAAATAAGTAATGTGACAGAGGATGATGTAAAAACTAAAACCAATGTGAAATAACCTCCCAGGGAATAAAATTAAAAACTGTATCTTAAACATAATCTGCAATTCTCCAGACAATGTCACTGAGGATGATTCCAGGTAAATTAAGTTAGAATTCCTTGTGTTGGGATTGCTATGAATTAGTGTGTAATCAGAAGGGTTTTTAGGTTTGTGGTAATAAACGTGAAAAGCATGTTCTTCATATTAATCACAACAATTTAGCGTAGACATACAAAAGGAATAAATCTCAAAGGCAATATTGAACGAAGAAACAAAGGTAGTCGTGCATTCAATTAGAAACAAACATTGAATATTTATGTACAAATAAATTACAATACAATTTTTGGAAAAAAAGTTTGTTTCAGTCGAAATAACTGAATTGTTGAACAAAAGTTGAATGAAGTATTTTATGAACTCAAAGTTCATGAATGTTCCTTTGTTTAGGAAAAGTGTTCACATAAAAATTTGAGGAAAATTTATCGAGAGATAAATTTTAAAGTATTGTAGTTGCGAGATTTTTTTGCTGAATTTTGTATGTTTTTGTTTTGTCAGAGTTATTCACCTTGGACCGTATTTTTTATATATATTTGCTTTAGTAATAATTTCTGTTTGGTAGTGTAGAATAACACTTTTTTTGAAACGTATAAAGCTTTCAGAGAGAGAGAGAGAGAGAAAGAGGTTGAAGGTTGAGTCAGGTGTTGACGCGCGAAAAGTCCTTTAAGTCAAGATGTAGACACGCGTGGATCTCTGTAGAAATCTCTCTGAGAGTGAATTGCTGACTAGTGAATCGGACTAAGATTCGCCCTTTTATTTACTCTGCGAAAATTAGATCGGCTCCCAGCGCGTTCCCGCCAACATTTATCCTGGGGCATCTCAACCAATAATAAGCCGAGTTTCGCAATGTGTGGTGTTGATTGGTCGAAACTAGCTCTTATGGAAAATTCCACCTTTAAACGAGTTGAGTGGAAAAATACGGAGGATTCCACAAATAGCCCCACGAGATTAATGGTCAACGTAGTTTGGACATTAATATGTATAAAAGGTGGTGTACTTTGCTGGCCAATGAACGCGCCTGCCGGACCTGGTCCGTGTAGGTGGGTTAATTTGGGGTTCAGGCGTAGAAGATGGGTGTTTATGTGATGTCTCAGAAACAGGTGTTGGCTGAGTGGTCACAGGTTGGTCGTCACTGTTGATATAAGCTGGTTTTAACCGGTCAATGCTGACCGTAGTTCGCTTGCCGGCAAGATCTAGAACAAAATATTTCGACGCTCGAGAAATGACCTGATGCGGTCCAGTGTAGTTGGGTGTTAAAGGTTTACGGACCATATCTCGGCGTAGAAATACAAACTTGGCTGTATGCAGATCAGCTGGGATGTAATATGGCCTGTGAAAGGCTCTGGTCGGCGTATAAACAGTTTCAGACATTTTCTGCCGAAGGTCGCTGATAAACTGGCTGCTAGGTAGGTTGTCCGATACAGGGCCGAAGATCTGTCCTGGCAAGGTTAGGGGAGTCCCAAAAACCAAGTCAGCACTGGTACAGTTCAAGTCCTGCTTGACAGTATTCCTCAAAGCCAGCATGATCAGGGGAAGTTTATCAACCCAAGTTCGGCCTTTAGTTGAAGCAGTTATAGCATACTTAAGCTGCCGATGGAATCTTTCTACGAGGCCGTTGGAACAAGGGTGATATGCTGTAGTGGAAATATGTTTAATTCCCAATAGATCAGTGAATTCGTTGAAAAGGGCTGATTGAAACTGTGGACCTCTATCGGTAGTGATTACCGAAGGGCATCCGAAGTTTGTAATCCAGTTATTAAAAATAGCACTGGCCACTGTTTCAGCTGTAGTTGATTGCAGTGGGATGGCGACTGGCCACCGAGTAAACCGGTCGATTATGGTCAAAATGTACTCGAATCCATTCACATTTTCAAGTGGGCCCACCAAATCTGCATGCAAGTGAGTAAAACGACCGTCTGGGTCGGCAAAGGTTGATGTAGGTGCCCTCGTGTGTCTGCCAACTTTGGTGGCTTGGCAACGTAAACACGTGCGGGACCACTGCTTAATATCAGCTGCCATACCGGGCCAGATAAATCTGTCCGATATGGTCCGCAACGTCGCCTTGCCTCCAGGATGTGCTTGTGTATGAAAATGTTCAAAAATCAGACGGCGCATATTTGGCGGAATGTACGGACGCGGGTTACCCGTGCTGATGTCACAATAAACTGATCTGTTTGTAAACGGGAGCGGTCTTTTTTCAATTTTTAAGGAAGTGTCCGAGTGGATAGCTTGCAGGGTTTCGTCCTTGTCTTGCTCGTCAGCTAAGTTATCAAAGTTCAGTGTTGTACTCTGCACTGCGCTGAGAGTTGTACGAGACAAGGTGTCGGCCACGGTATTACTAGCTCCACTAATGTAGCGTATATCCGACGAGAATTGTGATATGTAATCCATGTAGCGGATATCTCGCGGATTGTGTTTATCCGACTTAGCATGTAGAGCGTATGTAAGTGGCTTATGGTCTGTAAAAATTGAAAAGTCACGACCTTCCAGGATGTGCCGATAGTGTCTGATGGCTAAATAAATTGCCAACAGTTCACGGCTGAAGGTACTATACTTCTGTTGGGCCGTATTTAGCTTAATAGAGAAAAATGACAGTGGTCTTTCCACACCGTCGACTATCTGGTGAAGTACGGCACCAACTGTATCCGACGACGCATCGGTAGTTAGCGTCAGTTTTGCGTCGGGTGAGGACGTAATGTACACAAGTTTGGTACAATCCTGCAAAGCTTGTTTTGCTTTACGAAAAGAGTCCAGTTCGTCTGCAGATAACACAATCTTCGGGTTTTTTCGCTTATGATTAGAAAGAAGATTCGTCAGTGGAAGAAGTACAATGGCACAGTCGCGTATAAATCGGCGATAGTAGTTGATCATGCCAATGAATCGCCGTAGCTGTCTTAATGTTGACGGTGGTGGGAATTCACTGATGGCCTTGACCTTTTCGTCCAGGGGAGCTAAGCCATTCTCATCAATGACGTGACCAAGGAAAGTTAATTCAGGGACAGCGAATAAACATTTATCAATGTTTAACTTTAGTCCGTAATGTTGCAATCGTTCAAAGACCGACTGTAAATGGTTACGATGTTCCTCGGGCGTTTTACTTGCTATCAGTACGTCGTCAATGTACGCATAAGTATAAGGTAATCCGCGGAGGACTTCGTCTATAAGACGCTGAAAAGATTGCGCAGCATTACGGAGTCCGAACGGCATTCGGGTAAATTCGTACAAACCGAACGGTGTTGTTATTGCTGTTTTATGAATATCAGATGGTTCGATAGGAATCTGATAAAAAGCCTTCCTTAAGTCCAGCTTGGTGAAGATAGTAGCGCCTTCAAGGGACAAAGCAAAATCCTTAATATGAGGGATTGGGTATTTGTCTGGCACAGTCCGAGCGTTTAGGAGTCTGTAATCTCCACACGGTCGCCAGGCATCAGGTTCGTTCTTAGGGACCATGTGTAACGGTGTGGAATACGGACTGGAAGATGGTCTTATTATGCCCAGTTTGAGCATGTTTTCGAATTCTTCCTTAGCCACCCGTAATTTAGTTGGGTGTAGACGACGGGGTGACACGTGGACTGGGGGTCCAGTTGTTTTAATAGTATGTGTTGTGTTGTGTTTTACGGGTTCTGTATGAGTGAACGGTGCTAAAAGAGATTTGTACTGCTTAAGCAAATCTTCGCAACCGTTCGCACTAGGTACCAGAGCAGTCAGTCCAACCGTGGAAAGCTTGGATAAAAATCCGCGTCGTCGCATATCCGTGCGCATATCGGTAAGTGTCCGAGATGACAGCTCCACGGACAAGTCGAAGTGTGCGAGGAAATCCGCTCCTATGATGGGTAACTCTACATCGGCTATAGTGAAGGTCCATGTATATTCTCTCCGTAGGCCGATGCTTAGAGACATAATACGCTCGCCATACGTGCTGATGGATGTGCCGTTTGCAGCCTGTAGCTTGAGTTGAGTTTGTCTGGGCGTTAATGACGATTTCTTACAATAACTCAGCGGTATAACGCTGATCTGAGCGCCAGTGTCAACTAAGAACTTCAATCTGCTGTTGTTGTCGAGAACGTAAAATAGGCGATTTCCGTTATTTAGCCCAGCAGCACACGCCCTTAATGGCTGCCGGGTTCGGAGTTTCCCGCGTTCTTATACGCACATGGTGGCTGACACTTTCTTGCGCGGGCGCCAAACACTTCATGATACCAGCAATAGTTTCTCTGGCGGTGACGAGTATGTCTTGACGTTGATCGTCGCCTACCAGGATTGTGTCTGTTACCTGAAGTATCGCGACTCCGTCCAGGAATGCTCTGAATTCTGTCTAGGCGTAAAGACAGGTTCCTTAGTTCGGTAGTCAGAAAATGGAGTTGCTGGTTAACATCCGGGGTCGGGTTATCTGTAACGACAGAGGAAATTTGGCGCGCTGGTCTAGTGTCCACGATTTTGTCCGCGATCGATGCCAGCTTGTGGACATCGACCTCCTCAGTTAGGACTGCTAAAATTTGCACTATATCGGGCGGCAATTTCTCCAGCCACATTTGTTTTAATACAGTTTCGGATATACTGTTGTCACCGAGTAGTGTAATCATTTTACGAAGAAGTTGGGAGGGTTTGCTGTTCCCGAGTGTTACATTCGTAAGGAGATCCTTAATCTTTCGTTCCTCGGAGCAACCTGTTCGTTGTAGGATTGCGTGCCGAAGCACCTCATACGGCTTTTCGGGCGGGAGATTAATAAGGATATCCGCTACTTCCGCAGCGATTTCAGCGGGAAGTTTCTCCACAACAAACGCGAATTTCGACTGCTGGGACGTCACGTGTCTGGCTTGGAAAATCGCGTCGAGTTGTATGAACCACGTTTGTGTATTCGTGGTATAGGAAGGGAGTTCCATCCTGAGTGCAGCTTCAATTGGTTGTACAGGATCTGCCATGTCGACTGAGGTTTTGTTGTTTGAAATAATGTGGTTATCAATTTGTTGGTGGTTTTGCCTGTACAAACGTCGGGGTTACCAATTTGTTGGGATTGCTATGAATTAGTGTGTAATCAGAAGGGTTTTTAGGTTTGTGGTAATAAACGTGAAAAGCATGTTCTTCATATTAATCACAACAATTTAGCGTAGACATACAAAAGGAATAAATCTCAAAGGCAATATTGAACGAAGAAACAAAGGTAGTCGTGCATTCAATTAGAAACAAACATTGAATATTTATGTACAAATAAATTACAATACAATTTTTGGAAAAAAAGTTTGTTTCAGTCGAAATAACTGAATTGTTGAACAAAAGTTGAATGAAGTATTTTATGAACTCAAAGTTCATGAATGTTCCTTTGTTTAGGAAAAGTGTTCACATAAAAATTTGAGGAAAATTTATCGAGAGATAAATTTTAAAGTATTGTAGTTGCGAGATTTTTTTGCTGAATTTTGTATGTTTTTGTTTTGTCAGAGTTATTCACCTTGGACCGTATTTTTTATATATATTTGCTTTAGTAATAATTTCTGTTTGGTAGTGTAGAATAACACTTTTTTTGAAACGTATAAAGCTTTCAGAGAGAGAGAGAGAGAGAAAGAGGTTGAAGGTTGAGTCAGGTGTTGACGCGCGAAAAGTCCTTTAAGTCAAGATGTAGACACGCGTGGATCTCTGTAGAAATCTCTCTGAGAGTGAATTGCTGACTAGTGAATCGGACTAAGATTCGCCCTTTTATTTACTCTGCGAAAATTAGATCGGCTCCCAGCGCGTTCCCGCCAACATTTATCCTGGGGCATCTCAACCAATAATAAGCCGAGTTTCGCAATGTGTGGTGTTGATTGGTCGAAACTAGCTCTTATGGAAAATTCCACCTTTAAACGAGTTGAGTGGAAAAATACGGAGGATTCCACACTTGAAAACCACAAATCTGAAATCACCGAAGCGAAAAACCACGTCATTCAAGTACTCAGCAGAGTAACTTTCATACAACTGTCAGAAAGAGACCAGCTACCCCAAATCCATATGACGAATTCCAACAAGCACATTGTGAAAATATACAACGCTGCTCTGGAAACACTGTTAACAGATAAACCACCCGGAAACATCATTGAAGTTAACAACGTCATATACGCAACAGCTTTAGCAGCGACTAGGAAGCTTGGGATCAAGACAATAAATAAAGTTAACAGACATAGAGAGCCAGTGTGGAAAGCAAAACTGTTACGAGAAATAAAACAAATCAGATGTGAGCTTTCTATATTAGATGAGCTTACCAGAAACCCTAATATTTCCACACGCAAGTGCAAAAAGATCAAGAAGAAATACAAAATTAAATCCCTACTTGACATTCTATCAACCACGGAAATGCTGAAGCAGAAACTTCAGCTAAAGGCACAGAGAACAAGACGATACGAAAAACGTTGTAGGTTCTATCGCCAAAATAAAATATTCCAAACGGACCTTAAGAAATTTTACAGGGAAATTGGAAAAACACTTATACATGTCGAAAGGCCACCACCGATAGATAATGTACAGACATTTTGGGAAAATATTTGGAGCAGCCCGAAGGAATATAACCCAAATGCAGAATGGATCCGACGTGAAGAAGAACGAATGCTGGATACACCTCTGCAAGAATGAGAAAATATATCCACAGATGATGTTAGGCAAACTCTAACGAAATCCCCAAAATGGAAATCCCCAGGAAATGACAAGGTTCCAAATTTCTGGCTTTATCATCTCTCATCTATCCACAATATCCTTGCGAAAACATTATCAAAGCTTGTAAATAATCCCAATAAAATCCCGGAATGGATTACTGAAGGTATTACATACCTCATACCAAAAATAAATGAAACAGACGACTCGAAAAATTATCGACCGATAACATGTCTCTCCACAACGTACAAGTTGATCACGTCTGTCCTGACGAACCGTGCTTACTCCTTTTTCGAAACAAACAGTATTCTTCCGCTGGAACAGAAGGGATGCAAGAGAGGTTCATATGGCTGCAAAGATCAACTACTGATAAATAAAATGATCCTGGAAAATTGCAGGGGAAGCCGTAGAAATTGATTATCGTAAAGCCTTTGATAGTGTTCCACATTCTTAGATCCTTAAGACTTTGGAAATGTACAAAGTCTCCCCCGTGGTATTAAATTTCCTTAAGCACAACATGGGAATGTGGAACACCAGACTATACCTTAGTCACACCAGAGGCACTGCCATATCCAACCGACTAAATATCCGATGTGGAATCTTTCAAGGAGACTCCCTGCCACCCCTTCTGTTTTGCTTGTCCTTAATCCCCCTTACGCATGAACTGAACAACAGTAGCTATGGTTACAAAATAAATAAGAAAATACTCAATCACCTACTCTACATGGATGATCTCAAACTCTTTGCCAAAGACGACAATGAGTTGAAGGGCCTCCTCAATATTGTAAAATACTTCAGTGACGAAATAGGTATGAACTTCGGATTAGATAAATGTGCAAAAGTTACATTCAAGAAAGGTAGAATTACAGAAGTACCCTTAATAGATTTAGATTTTGTCACAAAGATTAGGGAACTGGAGCATGATGAAGCTTATAAATACCTAGGAATTAGCGAAGGAGATGGCATACAACACTCCCAAATGAAGGAGAAGGCAAGAAAGGAGTACTACAGGCGTGTACGTCTGGTACTAAATACCGAGCTAAACTCAAAAAACAAAATATCAGCCATAAACACCTTGGCTGTCCCTATGGTGCAATACAGCTTTAACGTCCTTAACTGGACCATAGCTGAAATTAAGCGAATGGACGCCAAAACGAGAAAGCTCCTCACTTGCTACCGCATGCATCATCCCAAAGCTGATGTTGATCGCCTGTATGTGCCCAGATCCGAAGGAGGCAGAGGATTAGTTCAATTAGAACTGTCCTACAAAACTACAACAATTGGCCTCCAAAGATATTTGGAAACTACAGAAGTCTGGATGATGGTATGTGTCAAGGAACATGAAAGTAGTAAGTGTCTTTACTCCGTAATAAAGGAAGCCAACAATTTCAAAATGGAGTTTCAAATGGGCGCAGAAATACGAGTACAACACGGTAAACCGGCTGAAGCTGCAAAATACTTAAAAAAGAAAGCAAAGACAAATGCAACCGAGCAGATACAGAAACAATGGCAAGATAAACTGCTTCATGGCCAATACTCTGCCCGTACCAAACAAGCTGACGTAGACAAAAATCGTACCCATCAGTGGCTACGTAGTGCAGGGTTGAAAGCTGAAACTGAAGGTTTTATCCTTGCTGCACAGGACCAATGCTTGTTAACTAGGAATTATCAAGCACATATACTAAAATAATGTGTTAGCCCAAAATGCAGATTCTGTGATAAATATCCAGAAACCATTGATCATCTTGTATCAGGTTGTACGATATTGGCACTCACTGAATATAAAACCCGGCATGACAGAGTGGGCCAATATCTGCACTGGAAAATTTGCAACTTCTATGGGAAGGAAACTGAAAGAAACTGGTACGAACACCACCCAGACCCGGTTACGGAGATAGGACCTGTTACAATTCTATGGGACTACACAATACACACTGACAGAACAATCAAAGCCAACCGCCCAGACATTGTTATTAAAGACCACAAAAAAATGCCTCCTTATTGATATGGCAGTCACTGCAGACTGCAATGTATCTTTGAAGATATTCGAAAAGCTGTCAAAATACAAAGATCTTGAAATAGAAATCTCAAAAATGTGGCACATGGGAACATCAACAATCCCTGTTGTAGTTGGAGCCTTAGGATTGGTTGGAAAAGATTCCAGTAGACTAATTGAAGGGATCCCTGGAAGTCAATGCCTCAAAGAGATACAAAAAATTATTCTGACAAGTACAGCCCACACTTTACGAAGGGCTTTATCTATGTAATTTTTTTTTTTTTTTTACAGTGGAAAGTGTCATGATACCATTTCTAATCTTAGGTCCCTGGGCGGGACCCGCAATGTGTAAACGTCAGCTATCAAAGGAAAAAAATAATAATAATAAATAGATAAAAATAAAATAATAATAAGAAGAAGAATAAGAATAATGAAAATTATAAATAAAATAAAACAATAACATAAAAATGTTGAACAAAAAATAAATTAATAAAAATTAAAAATAATAAAAAATACTCCCAGCATCCAACAAAAACTGTTCCTGTCGAAAATATGGACATCCCGCCAAAAGATATTAAATTCAATCTCTTCACTATGAACTTTGGTATGGGCAACATGTGTCCAACTTCTATCTGTGATATGGTTTGCAATACTCCGGAGTAAATTCTCCCTTTTATCATATGTACCATAAAGCAATAGTCACTTAAAAAATACCCCCCCATACACACAAAAATATAAATAAATTGTATGAAATTAATGCACGATTTACCATGCTTTCCTGTTATTTAAGTACGTTTTATTTCTGATCAAGTATGCTTTTATCTCTGTGAACATGAAGCTAATTTCTGCTGCAATTATGTGAGTGGACCCCCACAACATTTTGGTGACCACTGATATGTATAAGAAAAAACAACCATTTTTGGGATTTTCTTCATTTGTTAGATAATTTTATTTTATTTCTTTTTGAATTAAAATTTTTTTTTTACCTTTTCAGAAGCAAACTTGGAGGATAATAATTATTTTTCATAAATGAATAAGAAACAGGTTTATATTTTATTTATATAAGTTGTTTATTAATTTATTTAAATGACTTTATTATGGAACGAGAAACCCAATTAAAAACATGCATCACGATGATGAATATTTTTGAATCCTGTTAAAAAAAAATAGAAATAAGAAATATTTAAAAATAAGGAAAATCCCAATTTGGAGGAAAAACCCAGCAAACACGGATTTATGTGCCCGCAATGACGGAATGTCAAAAGGATGTTTTTTCCCATTACACCGCTTTTTGAACTACCTTCACTTTTCGACAATAATGTTTTAAAAATCGGCGATTAGGATTGGATTAAAAACCTAAACATGAATTTATACGTTTTCTTTAGAATTGACAACAAAAATAATAAACACGATTTATTTATTATTTTGTTTATTTACACTACTTACTTATTTGTTGGAATGGTTAGCAAACGTCGACTAATTGTCAATTGATTCAACTCAAACTTTGAAAGGACTTCATTTCCTTGTAAACTAAAGCAAATTCATAATTTACTTTAGTTTTAGTAAATGTTTATAAATTTATGAATTAAAAATTGTTTTCAAATTTCTTTCTTTATAAATTGGTAAATTATAAATATTGCATTAAATTTTTTAGTTCTAAATGTAATGTTAATTAAAATTCTTGTTTGTTAATAAATAATAGAAATAGTAGTGTTTGTTGTAATGTAAATTCTCATTCTAGAACAACAAAAAATGTATAAATTCACTTTCATAATATTGTTTTAAGTTTTATTCCAAATGTTAATTATTACTTTTTATAACAATAAACATTACTGAAGGAGTGAAAGTAGTTAAAATAAAAGCAGTGTCATGGGGAAAACTGTCCTTTTTTGACACTACGTCTTGTTACGGGTACGAACGTCCATGTTTGCTTAAGAAAAACATCGGTAGTATTCAGTTATCAAGGATGTAACCAGAATCCAGTTTTAAATTCGGACTTAGAAAATTGATATGTAAATAAAAATGTTCTTTTTGTCAAACAATCCAAAAATATGCAGTTGTTAGAAAAATTGCTTTTGGTCCAAGACTACCGCGTAATTTGGCACTTTGATTCATACAGGAAGGCTCGATGAACATTTATGTAACATTTTCTGTATGTTTCTTTTGCTTCTCTGTTCATAATTTATGTTATTTTAAAGCAGACAGTCACATAAAATTCAAGTGAAGCAGGCAAGTGATATATCCAATATGCCAGTGTTCTGTCGCTTGAAGAGCATGCTAAAAATTAATTTTACAAATACAAAGAGATCATAGATACTATCCTATTTGGAAGGCTGAGGAATGACACTTAGATCCAAGGCAGAAGTGCTGATATATATATATATATATATATATATATATATATATATATATATATATATATATATATATATATATATCTTGGATGGCAACTGGTCTAGGAGAAGGACAACTCTGAATTCAAAGCCTGCAGTGGGTCGTTTGGGGGCCTTGTGGCATGTAGTACACCAGGTCTCTGTATTTGGCCCTTCAAAAAGTGTGGATGGTTCTGCACCAAACCTTCACTACTATAATCAAATCTCATGTGCTGGTGTCGGGCTGTCAGTTTCTAGGAACTGATCTGCTTGACCCTCATACATTGAATTTGACAAGAGAGTCGAATATATATATATATATATATATATATATATATATAATTCCAAGGTTTGAATAAGCAGCTGTAAATAAAGTCTGATTGGAGGTGTTTCTCAATTTGAGAATAAAATATGGGACAATGACCAAATGGATAAAAGCATTGGTTTGTGAATTTAAGGACATAGTTGTGATTTCAATCCCTTGGTCAGGCAGTGTTTACTTGTACTCAGTGGAAATGGGCAAGTAATAACTAAACAGAATATAAATAAGAACTAGACAATATTCCTAGGCATGAACTGTGGAACGAGAAGATTCTACCCTTGTAGATTAAATAAAGGGTTCAGTTCAGAATTTCCTGTAGGTTACCCAGATTGATATATACCTGAGGAAGGCCAGAAATCACAACGGCCAAAATGTTGTGATAAAAATAACAAAGATGTGGACAATAGTCTGAATATAAATAAATGTAAATAAGAATAAAATACCTGTCAGATTTTTATAAAATGCTATTTGCTGCAAAGGTATATCTTAGAAATATCAAGGATTATTTTATTTTCATTTTGGGCAAAACTGACCATTTTGGATCATGACTGGTCATCCTCAAAAATAAAAGAAGAAAGAAAATAAAATTCTACATTCTATGAAGTTGTATTTTCTTTGAACTAGAAAAATTGTGCCATAAGTTTTGAATTAACCATTTCAGCAATAAAGGTGGAAAAAACCTTACTATTGATACGAGTAAAAGTTTTAAATAAAGAATAATGTTGCAATATTAAGCAACAAGATATGTTTAAAAATATTAAAATAAGACTTAATACTATGTAAATTTTGATGATATAATGAAAATTAATGAAATCAAAGTGTTTATTCTCTGTTCTATTTTATTCTTTTATTAGATGAGGTTAACTTTTAACTAATAATGCTAATTCTGTCTAAATTTAAAGGATTGTTGCGGGCATATGCTGGTTATATTTAAGTTGGAAAACATGTGTCTCCTGGTATATTTATCTCACAGCAAAAATGGTGGACTCAGAATGTGTGTTCAGGTAATAAAATGAAAAGTAACAAAATCATACACATAGACAAATGATAAGTCATATTAACAAAACAAAGGTATACATAGACAACAGAAGATTGTTGTGTGTTACGAAACAATGAATATGAAAGAAGAAAACATTTAAACTAATGAAGGTTTTTGTGTAGAAGTGTAACAAGCGTGTGTGATAGACACGTGTATATATGCATGTGTATGAGACAGTTTGAAAGTCAACAGAGGACCAAGAGAAGCGAATGTGCCTCAGAAGCAACATTCTTATCTACATGTAACTACATGTGAAAGTTAGAGAAAAATAATGGAAAGATACTATGACAGAGGGTTACTTCCTAGTTATAGGCTTAAGGAGCATCCCCTAGTGGTGTTTGTTTTAGAAAAGTACACAAGGATAAATAGGAATATACTCTATGAATTATTTGTATTTATAATTCAGTTTTATTCATTATATTTCTTTGGATATAGTTTTTATTTTATCAATATAGGGATTTCTCATACAGAAAACAAAATAACAATCCTTTAACTCCTCATAGACACAAAAAAAGGATTCTTACTCAGTGTGAAATTGAAAGAAAAAAATAGGTATATTAACAATTTATGTGGAAAGGTGTACTCAAAATTATCCCCTCATAAAAATTAGGCTTAGAGAAAAATACTCATGAGAAAGTAGACTTACATTAGTTGATAAAATTAAAAAAATGTGATTGATAGAGGGAGACTGAAAGTTCATATGGTATTATTAATTTTCTGACTTGCCTGCGGTTAATAGGCCAGTGTCGCAGTGAAACCATCTGTGGTTGAATGTGTAGTGACAATGAAAGTCATACACAGCATCACCATAATCAATAATCAAGCTCAGAATCAAGGCTTATCAAAAAAAGTTGTGCACAAACACTTTATTGTTTGATAATGTCTCTCCATAAATTTGTGTACCATCAACTTTATATTACATTGCATACACCACCCTGATTCAGTCATCCTGGGTATGATGATAAACTACATCCGGCAGCAAGGCCTCTGATTGGGAGAATGAAGGTTTTGAGTAGCATGGGACCACCTCTTAATTGCTGTTGTTCCCAGATCCACCCTGACTCAGGGTGGTAGCACTTGTTAGGATCTCAGTTATGGGCAAATAGTGAACCCCCAAAAATCAAGAGTACATTTTTATACCAAAATGACACTCAACACAACACTAAAAAAATATATAAATACATTTTTATAATAAAATTATCAACAATACATTTTATGATCTAGAGACTATGTAACTAAAAAAACATAACTTTACCCTGAAAGCATAAAATTATGTACAAAATATGTAGATCTCGGCATTAAATAACCCATAGAAGTTGATATGCCACTAAACAAAATCAATCAAGCAACAATATATATATATATATATATATATATATATATATATATATATATATATATATATATATATATATATATAGTGAAATTACCAACAATACATATTTAAAGCAAAAGGACCAACAATACATTTTATCTGTAGTCAAAGCCATAAAATTGTGTTCAAAATATGTATATTTTGGCATTAAATAACACATAGAGGTTGATATGCCACTAAACAACATCAATCACCCAACAACCCTGATTCAGTTAGTGCCATCCAGATTATGAAATAATGACCTTGCTTTTATCTCAGAATTTCATGGAAATAGTTTTAGCACAAGCATGGAGCAGCTTGTGAGTATCAAATTTAGTACTTAAGATCTGCAAGCATTGGCTGACCTGGAAGTGGGCAAGAAAAGTGGTTTTCCCCAGGCAGCAAGTTTTGGTGGGTGGCATTTAGGTGAATGAGAATAATAAAGTAGCACACAAAATTACTGGTGCTAATTTCCCTCACAATACACTTGTTCTATTTTTACCAAAATTTACTTTATGATTAAGTAATAGCGGAAAGTGCGACATTGAGATCCAAAGACGTATTGGGATGGCCAGAGTATTAAGAGACAGAAAAAATTCATTAAAAACAAAATAAAAAGAGTACTGAATTGATACATGATATCTGTCCTCCTGCACTGCAGTGAATGCTGGACAATTTCCTCAAAGATAAAGAAAAGACTTGAGGTAACAGAAATGTGGTTCTACAGAAGGATGCTGAGGATACCGTTGGCTGAACATGGGAGCAATGACAAAGTTTTAGAGAAAAATGGAAACAAAAAGGTAACTTATACTTAACATCAGGAAGAGGCAGTTGAAATTTCTGGGGGCATGTAATGAGGAAAGAGGGCTTGGAAAACTTAATACTCACAGGACAGATTGAAAGAAAGTGGGACAGAGAAAAGCAGTGCATAATGTACTTGATGAGCTTTAGCAAAAGAGTGGTAGAAAAGGGTTTGGGAGAAATAACAAAAAGACAAAACTTATTAAGAGCTACAAGGGACAGGAAGATGTGGAGAGCCATGATTGCCTACGTACTGAAGGGACATAGCACATAAATGAAGAAGAATAACTTTGAGGGTTACAATATGAATCAGTTATTGATAGGGGTGTTTTTCATAGGACCTATATTGTTAACATAATGATAATTTTTATCTTAAAAATTGTTATTTACTAAATATATTTTTACATGTTATTTTGCTGTGGCATTTTTTACTTTGTTTTTTTTTTTTAAGAGTAGTAGATTTATTGGATAACACTGAAATACATTATAGTATAAAAAGAAATGGTAAGTTCAATCTAAGGGAAACAATAATTGAAACAAAGCAAGTTCAGTCGGCCAATGATGACAATTCCAGAACAACGTAACTATAAACAAATTTTTTTCTTTTATGTCTACAATCACGACAAAATAAATGGTTGCAATTGTAACCTTTCTTTATATTTTGTAGGTGTTGGGCACTTCATTGTGGTATAATTGTTAGCAAACTTGGTCTTGTTAGACCAGTTATGACTGAGTAGTGTTTTTTATCCTCACTGGGTGCTCTATATTTACAGCCTTGTGTCACAGCTAAGCTGCACTTAGTAAATCACTATATTGTAGGTAGTGTCCAGTTATGGAACATTGTTTAGAGGTGGTGGCAAATTTCTGTCTGCAAGATAAACTGCTTCTTCTATGTGCCGTGACACTTCAGTATATTGGTGATCATGGCTCTCCACAACTTTCTATCCTTTATAGCTCTCAGTATAGTTTGTCTTTTTTGCTATAACTCCTAATCACTGTTCTGCTAGCTATTTACACAAACTCATTAGGTAGAGTATACACTGCTTTCTTCCGTCTCTCTTGACTTCAATATGTCCTGTGAGTCGAATTTTCCAAGCCTTCTTTCCTCATTATGTGCCCTAGAAATTTTTTTGATCTGAAGTATAAAAGTCCTTTTTGTTTCCATTTTCTATAAAACTTTGTCGTCATTGCTAATGTGTTCAGTCCATTGTATTTTCAGCATCATTCTGTAGAACCACATTTGTTGCGTCAAGACTCTTCTTCTCTGTGTTGAGATGGTCCAGCTTTTACTACCCTAGGAGTACCAATCAGTTCAGCACTCCTTTCTTTGTTTCGAATAAAATTTTGGCAATGTTTAACCTTTGGTGCTACAAAAAAAGTTTGTATGGTTATTCCCTTGACACTGCTATCATTGTATACACTTTTTTTTGACTCCCTTGGCAATGATTATTGTTTTAAAAACAATTTATATCTTTATTTAGATTTTCTTGTTCACAGACATTTTTAAAAATTTATGAATAAAAAAATATTTTCATTAATGTTTCTTTATAAATTATTTATGTCATTTTATAAAGAAATATTAATGAAAATATCAAAAGTGGATTTATTTTCTTTAAAACTGACAACAAAAATATTTAAACATTATTATTTATTGCTTACTTACAAGAATAATTTTATCAATTTGAAAGAAAATGAATAAATCCACTTTTAATATATTTAGGTTTATTAAAATTCTAATCATCGCTTTTTAAAACATTGTCAAGCATAGCGTATACAATAATAATAGCGGTGTCAAAGAAATAACCGTCCTTTTGAAACAGCTTTATTGCAGTAATCTTTTGGAAGTCATCTTTTTTTTCTCTATCTCAATGCGCCTTCGGATTTCAATATCGCATTTCCGTTCTCGGTTAAAACACTTCCTAGATGTTGAAACTTTTGCACTTTTTATTGTTGTATCTCCGATTTGTGCAAGATTAGCCAAGAAACAATAAACTCCGTCGATGTATTCATTTAAATTTTTAAAATGTTAGTCAGTCAAATAATTTTAAAGACATATTTTGGGTCAACACCGTTTACTGGATACCGGAAGTTATTATTTGGAAATCTTGCTCTGATTGTTTTGAAAAGCGGCTTTTAGCTTTTCACCTTATTCTCAGAAGGTGGGAGTGGCAATTGTGTAGACAAAAATTTTACTTTTAAGATGGTGACATCAAACGGGAATAAAATGTTCCAGGAATTAAATCAGTGTCAATTATTGACCCTAGGATTGTCCACAATTGCATTTACAGCGATTTTTGGTGGATTAAAGCGACTCGGCTTATTTTATCAGTGGCGACATAAGGTTGGTAAAAAAATCCCTTAAGAAACATCTAAGGCTTACCTTAGATTTACTTAAAAATCTACCAATACATAACAAATAAAATCTGAATTTGAGTTTAAGTTGCGCACATCATACTTTGAATTTTATGATATAATAATTTTCTTTTAAAATGAGAATGTATTTTGATTTTTGAATATGCATCATTAAAAGAAAAAATGTGTAGAAACAAAAAAACAAAACAAAACAAACTCTTTCGGGTAAAGATTACGTTAAAACTAAAATGTGTACTTTTTTTGTAGGAAAATAAAAGTGCTTTGAATGTACTTTTCGGGAAATAACTTTTAGTTTTGTTTTTAATACTTAATGTTAGTTTGGAGTTTGGACCTTTGTATTCAATTTTATGAAAATATTTCTATTTCTTAGTTCATTACGTCCATAATTTTAAAGTACGAAAGCTTAAAAAATAAAATAAGATAAAAGTATAAAAAGTTGTATTTTTTCTCCAACTCTGGACTTTGTTTTTACTAGTAGTTTATGTGTTAGAAAGTCCGAACTGTTACAAAATTAATCTTGGTCTTTACTGAATGTTCAGTTGCATTAACATATCAATTAAGAAAATATTACTATAATTTGATTTTTTTAAACTTGTTTACTTTTTTCATTTGTTTTTGTTTTGCCTTGAATTTTACAGTTTTTGTTTACAACAATGAAGTTCAGTTCCAAAGTCTATTTGAAAAATCTTAAATGGTTAAAGGGACATAATTCATTCAAGTCTGTTCAAAATTAAGTCAAGTAATATGTGGTGGAGATAGAAATTTGTGTATGAATTTTTTTTATTTAACGTAGTTAGATTTTATAAAAGAACTTTATAATCCATACAATATTTGTATACCATGACATAATGCTGCAATATGCAAAAAAAAAAAAAAAAAAAAAAAAAAAAAGAAAAAAATTGTTATAATTTAGAATAATTAATGAAATGAAATCGAAAAAACTGGAGGCGAAAAAAAGTATTCGTACAATTCAATTCAACAGCAATCAGTCTCTTTGTGTAGCTTTAATCAATGATTTGCAAATTTCCCGTTGTATTTTTACTCCATTCTTTATATTCTCTTTAGGTCTAGGATGTTTTTCGAAGCTCTTTTATTAACTTCAATTTTTAATAAACGTCACAAATATTCTATTGAATTCAAGTCTAGAGACTGTGATGACCATTCGAGCTTATTGTTTTTAAAAAGCCATTTTTTTCGTAGATTTAGCCAGCGGTTAGCCGTATAGGATCATTATCTTGTTGCGAAACACATTCATTTGGGAGTCCAAGCTTTACTACTGACCCAAACAAATTAGAGTCCAAAACATCTTGGTATATTTTTGAATTGATTCTTCTACCATAAATTACCCGAACCATTGATTAGTAGCAGAAAAACATCCCCAAAACTAAAGCATGATATTGCCACCACCAAATTTCATCGTTGGGTTTGTGTTCTCCGGCGCAAAGGCTGTGCCGTCTTTTCTACAAACGTGAATCCTTGAATTACGCCGAAATAGTTCAATTTTTGCTTCATCTGTCCCCCTCCCCCCCAAAAAAAACTTTCCCAAGATCATTCAGGTTCATTATGCTGACGAACAAATTTTAACCCTGTATCTTTATGTTTCTTCTTCAATAGTAGTGAAGTTTTTCTTGGAGAACGCGATCTTAGATGACTTCTACGAATTTCATTGCTTATTGTTCGCTTCGTAACAATAATACCCGATGCTTTTAATTCTTCCTGTATTTCTCTCCGAGTAGTCATTGGATTTTCTTGAATTTTGCGCTGAATTCTTCTCATTGATCTGCGAGAAATCTTGCGTGGTGCGCCAGATCTTGATTTGTTCTCAACAGTTTTCGCCTCTTTATATTTAACAATAACGGAGCTAATCGTCGTAAATGGTATATTCAGGATATTTGCTATTTTCCTATAGCTTTTACCTTCCTTCCAATGTTTGACGATCAATTCTTTTTGCGAATTTGATAGTTCCTTGCCTTTCCCCATAATTGTGTACGATTTGTGTGCGGAGATAACCTAAAAAAGAATTACGGAATGTTCTAGAGATTGTTCCGGTAATTGGAAGCAGCTAATTAGAAGAATCTAACAAAACCTTACAAAGAATTATGTAAAATGAAGTATGAACTCGTAAAGAAGAAATTTTCATTACATTATCATTCATTTTTAGATTTTTTTTCTAACATTTTTATTCTTGATATAATTTTGAAATTCTTTATTGCGTACTTTTATGTTGTATCCAAATAATTATGATTTGAGAACTGAATACTATTTTACTTTTATGAAAATGAAATTGATAAAAATTTTGGATCTTACACTGTGATGACATTTTGAGTTTTTGACTAACATTTTTTTTTAGGTTCAGACAAAAACAAAGAAAAATGGAGGTGATTTAGTAGCTGAAGTTTTGAAGGTAATACTTTCTAATTTGTGTAATTTATATAAATAATCATTTACATTTAATTTTATATTTAGTAATTAAAATACCAATCGAGATCATCCCAAAGAAAACTAGAAAGAAAAAAAGAATGGATGACAGATTAAATTTATAAGGAGCTACAAATTACAGGAAATCGTGGAGAGCCATTTTTTGTAACGCCCTGAAAGGATATGTTACTTAAAAGAAGAATGAAAATGGATATGTATCATATTTCTTACGATATAATTTTCAGCTAAAATTCTTTTAAAAATCAAAACAAAATATTTCAGTGGAAGAAAGTAAACATATAGAATTTAAATTTTATAACAAGAAAAATTCAATTGTTTAAATAAAATTTATTTAGTGTTACTGTTAGTTAAATTTAAATTATTAAAATTTGACTTCAGTATTTTATGAATAAACTAGCTTAGGGTTTCCTGATTTACCAAATAGGAATATAAAATTCCCTGTTCAAATGTAAATTCAAATAGTTTTTTGCATGTAGATATGTAAAATGAGAAAAATGTTACTGAATGGGACAGACTTATGGACTTTAATATTATTAGAAACCATCTAAATTTGGACAGTGTATCCTGTATCTGATAAATTTGACAGTCCTAGCTTTCATGGAATCTCTGAGATCTTCTCTATTTCTCTATCAATTCAAGATCTTAAAAAAAGAAACATAACTCATAATTGGTTTTTATCTGCAACAAATTTAATCTAAAATCTTTTTTCTAGTTCTTAAATCAGAAACATTTTTTTTTTTTTTTATAGAAAATTTATCAAATAAACACTTGCTGAAAATTTGACTGAAACATGATAAAGATCACAATTTATATTCATTCTTTACTTTTGTATTCTTATATTCTTTATTAAATCAAATTTAATATTTATTGTAAGAAATATATTTGTTTTTATCCAAGGTGATTTGGGAATCCATAATTTAAATTTTGGCAATGTTTAACCTTCATGGCTGCAAAAAACGATGTGTCAAAAGGTCGGTTTTCCCTTGACACTGCTATTATTTTTTTTTAACTATCTTCATTCCTTTATTGTTTTAAAAAGCGATGATTAGAATTTTAATAAACCTAAACATATGAAAGTGAATTCATAAATTTTCTTTGTTCTTGAGAAGTGACAACAAAAATGATAAACAATATTTATTAGATTGTTTATTGGAATGGTTGGCAAAACATCAGCTGTATGCAAATCGATTCAAACTTTATAAAATCATGAATAAAGATTTCATTATAGTTGGTTCACATATTTTTATAATTTAGTAGATGTTTATAAATTTATGAATAAAAATATTCATATTTATTTCTTTATCAATTGCTAAATGATAAATATTGCATTCTAAGCCAAATTTTATTCAACAATCTGGTAAAAGTATGTACAGGTATTGTTTGGAGTAATCCGATAGTGAAGTCGGGGAGTGCCAATCGAAAGATCGTCTTGTTTCAGGGCGACAGACCAGAGGCAGGCAAGGCAGTGCTGAGGTAGCCTGTTCGTCCTTAGGGTGACGGTCACAAGGGATGCAGCTTGGTAGGCGTAGGGAAATTTCTTATTGCGTCGATTTTCTCGGGTAACGGTGTGATTCCATTTGCATCAATATGATGACCTAAGAAATTCACTTCAGATGACCCAAAAGTGAATTTGTCGATGTTCAGCCGGAGTCCATAATGTGCTAACCTTTGGAAGACTTGGTTTCGGTGTTGCTTGTGAACGTTCTCATCCGTGCTAGCTACTAGTATGTCATCGATGTAAGCATATGCGTACGTTAGGCAGCGCAGTACCTCGTCCATGAAGCGTTGAAAGGTTTGTGCTGCGTTCCTCAGGCCAAAGGGCATCTTGACGTATGAAGGGAGTGGTTACAGCGGTCTTTAGGATGTCTGCCGGAGCTATGGGGATTTGATGGTAAGCCTGCGTTAGATCTATTTATGAAAACGCGAGTGACCTGTAACCCTGAGGCGAAATCATGTATATGAGGGACTGGATAACGATCGGGTATGGTTGTGGCGTACAATTTTCTGTAATCGACGCATACCCTAAAGTCGGTGCTTCCAGGTTTAGGCACAAGATGTAAGGGTGAGGCGTATGGGCTATCAGAGGGTCGTATGAATCCATCCTCCAGCATATTGTTGAATTCCATTTTGGCGTATTCAAGCTTATGAGGAGGGAGTCGTCGTGGGTGGGAAAATGTTGGCTGTCCACTGGTCTTTATATGGCGCTGCGTTTGGTGTTTTACTGGACCAGTGCCCACGAGTGGTTGAATGATGTCTGGGTATCTATTCAAGATCTCGACGTATTCTCGTCCGTGGCAAGTTGTTACACTGATTCCAGTGGTGTTGTGTCGAGAGAGGGTGCCTTTAACCGAAATGTTGGTGGTGTTGTCCGATAAGGTCCTTGTGTTCATGTGCACAGCTAGGTCATAGTGGGTCAGGAAATCTGCTCCGAGTATTGGCGTTTTTATGTCTGCCTGGGTGAAAGTCCAGGTAAAATCACGCTGCATGCCGATGTTAAGAGTCAGTGTCTTGGTTCCATGTGTCTCGATTGTTGAGCCGTTTGCCGCCTGGAGCTTATACAGGGTCGCTTTTCTTGTTGTTCTCTTGGGGGGGTATCACACTGATTACCGCGCATGTATCCACTAAAAACTTTATGTGGTTTCGTCGGTCCCATACATAAAAAAGGTGGCTTCATGTGTTTTTGATGCCGGGTTCTGCTGCTCCTACCCGCGGGTTGTTTAGTTTCCCAAATTTGTCATGGAGCCGCATTTGCAGGGCGCCGAGCAGTGTTTTGCCCTGGCGCCAAATCTTTGGTGGTACCAGCATAATTCTGGGTTGATTCGTCAATCCCTGCTGGTACTCCGTATTCTCCATCGTCAATTGTTGGCTGTCAGTTTCAGGGTCTCTTGGTTTGCGGGAGAGGAGTATATACGGATGTCTTGTAGCTGCTGTTGCAGGTCAGTTACTGCTTTTTGTAATTCTTCGTTTTTGGTTAGTGTGTCGTCTGGGTTTTGCACAGCACACACTCCTTGGTCCAGTTTTGCTGCGATGTGGTTGGCAGAGTCTGCTAACTGGTCCAGTGGTGTGTTTTCTGCGATTGGCGCCAATATCTGCATTATTGTGGTAGGTAGCTTGTCCATTCACAGTTCGTGTAGGATAGATTTGGCCATTGAATGCTTTCCCAGTTGGCTTCTCATGAAGCGTAGAAGCTGTGAGGTTGTCTTTCGCCCCTGGTAACGTGGGTGAAAAGTTCCCGGAGTAGCTCATCGTTCAAACGGTTAGTTTTAAGATTGCGTCCTTTAGCCGAGTATATGGCTCCTGCTCAGGTACATTTTCCAGAATGTTGGCCACTTCGTTGACCACTGAAGGTGACAAGACTTGCACCACGTTGGAAAATTTTGTTTTTTTGTGATGTTATCCTCCGTACCGAGAAGATCGCTTCCAACCGCAGAAACCAGTTTTTGGTGTTTTGATGGTTGTATGTAGGTAGGTTCGAGGGTAGCATCGCTATGTTTATGGGAGAGTTCTGTTCCCACTCGTCTGTTGCCATCTTGATCGATCATAAATATTGGGGTCACCACTTGTTGCGGGACGTCAAGCAGGTGCTGTTAACCCCACAAACAGAAAAATATATGTAGGATAATACGATCGAAGCAAGGATAACAAAGGCGAGGGTTTTAAAATCTAAGCCAAATTTTATTCAACAATCTGGCAAAAGTATATACAGGTATTGTTTGGAGTAATCCGATTGTGAAGTCGGAGAGTGCCAATCTAAAGTTCGTCTTGTTTCAGGGCGACAGACCAGAGGCAGGCAAGGCAGTGCTGAGGTAGCCTGTTCATCCTTAGGGTGACGGTCACAAGTTTTAATACAGTTGTATTAGTTTTTATAATATTGTAAATATAAAATTTTTCTTATAAATAAACAATCTAATAGTGTTTAATATTTTTGTTGTAAATTCTGAAGAACAAAAAAATGTATAAATTCACTTTCATCATATGTTTAGGTTTTATTCCAATTCTAATCATCACTTTTTAAATGATAAACATTGCTGAGGAGTGAAGATAGCGGTGTGAAGAGAAAAAACATTCTTTTGACACATCATTTTTTTTTTTTTTTGGTCATGGAGGTTAAACATTGCCAAACTTTTTACAGTACATAATAGAGATGATATGAATAATAATAATGTAGGTGATGAACATTTTGAATTTTCTGACATATGCTCATTAAATATCAAACAGTTGTTATTTAATGATCAATCGTGCTGTTAGGAGCTCACACCACTGGCATTTCTTTATTCAACTTTTTTTTTTTATTTTGTATTACAAATTGTTTGTCCATGTTGCTTAAGTTTTGTGATTTCCTACCAGACTCTGTGCTACTAATACACTATTATTATAATTATATCTTTCAGTCACATGGTGTGAAGAATGTATTCACACTTGTAGGTGGTCACATCTCCCCCATATTGGTTGGTTGTGAGAAGCTTGGCATCCGTGTTGTTGATACTCGACATGAGGTGATTTGATATTTATCTACTTGGATTTTTAATACCTTATTATTTGTTAGCTTTATTTCTTGAAGCCGTCTAAGACGAGATATATATATATATATATATATATCAGTATAACATGACCATAGACCTTCTAGAGGATGCGATGGATAAATTGTCGTCTAAATTATGCAAAAATGAAAATAACACTGACGTCTGTTTTTAACAGATATAATTACCAAAATTACACAAAAATATCTTGAAATACTAAAGAGTAAATTTATTCAATAAAATTACCATTGGTTTCAACCACGGCCTCCAGAGGACTTTGGAATCTCCTGCAATTCTTCTGAACAGTCTTCTTGTTTAAGTTGGTGAATGCTGCTATAATTCTTGTCTTCATTTTATCTTTGGTGTTACATGGAGTTTTGTTGGCCTATCGCTTAACTGTGTCTCACACATAATAATCAAGGGGGTTGCAGTCTGGGGAGTTAGGTGGCCAGATGTAAGGTGTGATGCGATCACAGAAATTGTCTGACAGCCATGACTGGGTTCTCCTGCTTGTGTGGCATGGTGCAGAGTCTTTTGCCAGACATAGGGTCTTCCAGCAGCCACCCTCTTGACCCAGGGCAACACTACCTCTTCAAGGCACTTGATGTAGAACTTCATGTTGAGTCTCAGGCTCTCTGGGAATATGAATGGAGGCATAATGTCGCAATCACTAGTTATCACACTAAACACCTTCGTAATGACCATTAGACTCTTTCCAAATCTTCTAGACTGTCCTCAGATTGACACCCACTCTGAAATCTTTGTATTGGAGTTTCTGACATAAATGCCAAGCAGTACAGCATGCCATTTCCAAATTTCTGGCAGTGAATTGCATCATGGTGCTCTTTTTCTCAAATACAGTGCCCAATTGACCATACTATATTGTGCAGTCAACAAAATCAAAAACAAACAAAGCACATGTGCAAAATTACAAATATAAAATGGCGACAATTTACCCATCGCACCATGTACATGTTGCATTTTATCTATGGAAAAAAAGGTTAATCCACTGGTGTAATGTGGGTGGGGCCAGAGGGGTGATTTCCCCGGGTGCAAAAAAATTAATTAGGTTGAGAAAATATGTATGAAACTTGAATTTATAACAGCGCATGGCTAAGGAGGAGGCACAATAGTTTAAATTGACCCAGGCACTCAAAATCTACCTGACATCACTGGCTTAATTAAAATGTGTGTTAAAGATTTTATACTTGTTATCCAAATATATGAAGACCTCTCTAAATGTTTGATCCTAAATTTCAACAAAATCATTTGCTTTTTTGTACGTTCCCCTATATGTGTAATGATTTCAGTTTTTCTTTATACATTGAATCGGCTGTCACAAAACACCTTACTGTCCACTAATTAATGATTCTAGTAATAGGTTAATGATAGCTCGAAGAGGTCCTGTTGAGTGGTCACTGAGGTCACCACACCTCACATGCTTGAATTTTTTTCTGCGATGCTATTTAAATAAGTTGTTTATCAGATACACCCAAGAAATATTGAGGAACTTGAAGAAAGAATTAAATATGAATGCCGTAAAATGACAGAGGGAATTCTCTGAAGTGTTAATGAACCATGCAGGCATAGAATTGAAATGAGTTTTGAAAAAGGAGGACATTTTGAACCACATATGTAACAATTAAATAACTAGAAAATAAAATTTTCATGTGCAATGATACTTTTAGTAAATTATTCCTATGGAGTGCAACTTTTGCCTCACACTGTATGTATGTATGTATGTATGTATGTATGTATATATATATATATATATATATATATATATATATAATATTGTCATGTATCACATTTTTTTATGTTCAGGTGACAAGTGTTTTTGCTGCTGATGCAGTTGCTCGACTGTCTGGAACAATTGGAGTAGCAGCTGTTACAGCTGGCCCTGGTTAGAGTTCATCTTTATATTTTATGCTCTGGAATCATCCTTAACCTCTTAAGGGTGATTTTTTTTTATTTATTCAAATGTCTGTGCGTGTGTGTGTGTGTGTGTGTGTAGCATGAGTAATTATCAGTGTGGAAAATGGGATCAGCATGCCAAGTTCAAATTCTGACCAAGGTTGTTGCATTAACTTTCATGCAAATATTCATGGGAAAAGTTTGAATTCATTTTTTTCATTCATCCCAGTTTTTTTATTTTTAAATATAGTGATGTTCACCCTGTACAAGGCCCGAGAGCCACTCGAGATAGAGGATTACAGAGTAAGAGGCACAGTTTATGCAGAGATGTGGGGAAAATGACAGTTAACCCTAGACTTGAACAGGTTAAGATTGTGCAGGAAAACATCCTCTTTAGAGTCAGTCCTTTAGCAGTTCATTGAAAGAAGCTGCTGCTCAAATGGCACTTACATCTCACCAGTGGAATACAAAGTGAATGAGGGTGGTTCACTACAATATGCATAGCATGGTGGGTTTTAGCTGTGAAAGGTTAGAACTGGTGGAACTTAGGAATGCAGTTTGTCTGAGCACTTACCATGGAAATATTGATAGAGCAGCAAGAGGCTTGTGATGTCTCGTCTGTGAGAAAGGGGTTGTAAGGTGGAAAATAATTCGTCACCCACAAGGATATATAGACACCTCTGGATTTTATCTTGACTGGAAAGTGAAGTTATATAGCAAAGCAGACTTGGCTTTCTAGCCTTGATTGGCAACCATTCTAGGAAAAGGATAACTCTGAATTCAAAACCAGTTGGGCATTGGGCTCGCAGCTGCACCCTGTAAACCTACTTGCTATGGAAACCACGCCAACAACACTAGTGTACTGAGACTGTGGGCCTTATACCCCGACATGGAGTGAGAAGGACTTGTTTCTCCTCTCTTTATTTATTAGATTCATTTTTATTTTTAAACTTCTTCCTTTACATGATCTTGTTCCTCTCAATGAGTAATAAGTGTTCTTTTCAATTTAGATGTCACTTGTTAGGTAAAATATAACTTGCTTTTGTAATGTCTCTAGAAATATATTGTAGAAATGAATAGGACAAATGGGAAAAGAGACACCCAACTTAAGTGCACCTGATGCAATAAGCACAATCAGTTTTCTCCCTTGACCAGTTGCAACTTTCTTCAGGAACAGTTGCCATCATTCATACTTGGTTGTTTGAAGAGAGGGTAGTGATGCAATACAAGAGGCACTGTTGCCAAGATTTGCATAAGAATTGTGCTACTGATTTGCATGCAAACAATAATACTTGGTTGTTGGACAATCACAGCAGGTCTGTGGTTGTGAGCAAGCATACTTAACATTGGCATTTTTTTTCAGTGAAAGAGTATTCTCCCAGCTCTGCAGTTGATGTAAAGGACATAAGGTTGGCTGCTGATTTTGTCTTTGGCTTTGTTTTCTCCAGTGTTTTGTGTACATATACAAACAGAGTAAAATTATCCTGTGGAATGTTTGTGCATTTGTTTATTTTTATTTTTTTTAAAAGAGAAAATTATCAAGATATGCTAAGGTGACTTCATGTTTTACTAGAAGTGTTAAAGTGATTTTGTTTTTACCTAAAAGTCAGTCTTGAAACAAACATTGGAAAGCTCATATAAACAGGTTAAGTAGAAATCTGGTTTAGCATACCATATCTCAAATGAGAATGGCTCACACTGAGTTAATAACAAAAGCAATTAAATAAAAATGAATGTGTTCAATAATTCCAGACAACTAATGATAATGATTCTTCTCAAAATTCACAGAAGATGCCTCATTTCTCTTTGTATATTTGTAATTATATAAGATGTATGTTGTAGGTGTAACGAACACTGTGACTGCTGTCAAGAATGCTCAAATGGCTGAATCTCCTGTTCTTCTCTTGGGTGGTGCTGCTGCAACTTTATTAAAGGTAAGATTATCTGTCTAAGAATCCTTATTGTAGCATAATCATTCTTAAATCATTCTTCCTTCATGAAACAAAAGAACAAACATAATGCAAATTATCTGGTATTAGACTTCTTGATAGAATGCAACACTTAACTCATTTAATATAATGAATATTATTTTGATCGTTATTGATAGTTGCAAGGCCCAAGAGCCACTGAAGGTAGTGGGTTACAGAGTATAAGGCACAGTTTATTATGATATGCAGGGAAGATAATGGTTAACCCTAGACTTGAACAGGTTAAGATTGTAGTGATCAGGGAAACATTCTTTTGGGAGTCGGTTTGTGGGAAGAAGCTGCTTGAACTTGCATCTCACCAATGATATATGAAGAGAATGAGGGTGGGGTTCGCTACAATGTGCTTGGCATGATGGATCAGCTGTGAAGGTTAGAACTAGTAGAACTAAGCACTGTAGTTTATCAGAACATTTTCCATGGAAATAGCAATAGGCTAGGAAGAAGCTTGCAATGTTTTGTCTGTGGGAAAGATGTTGGATGCTGGAAAATAATCCATCACCCTCAAGGATGTGTAGACAGTTTTGGACTCTATTAAAACTGGAAAGTGGAGACTGAGCAGCTCCAACCTAAATATGGCAGCAGTACTCTATTTTCAGCTTGATTTGGCTCTTGTATAGGTAGAGGATAGCAGGAGTCAGGTACTTACAAGTGTGGTACAAGGAACCAACTATTTTTCCATCATATGTATGAGTTCCACTGGAGCTCTGGGTTGAGCTTAAGTCCCAATAAGTGCTCAAGGCATGGGTCCTCCCTGAGAGAACACCTGTTCAACGTGATAGGCAAAAATTCAGGGTCCATCCACTTAGTGATTATAGAACATCACCAGTTTGGTTTTTGAGACATTGAATGTAACTAGCTAGTTTTCCCCCACTGATCTGTTAGACCTAGGTCAGAGGAGAGATCAGCTGCCAGTCTCTGATCATCTAAAATTTTGGAGGTGCAACCATATACTGTTGTATTCTAACACTTCGTCCCCAGCCCCTCAACCTCCGGCGTCTTCCACTTTGGGTTGAGGCGTCCACTCGGTCCGAACCGAACTTAGCGGTAACTGGCCGTATGCTCCCTGAGTACCCGTAGATTATTTTGACCGGTCAACTGGTCAAGTCCCGCTCGCTGCCCACGCTGTGTTAGTTTTTAGATCCAGTAAGCGGGGTGTTGTCCATACGTTCACGGTCGACTGGGGATGTGGACACGGCTGTGAGAGTTGGCGCTAGGAAGATTAGATTGTGGCAAAATAAAACAAGAAATAATATCTGCAGAAGCCGGACAACAATGGGGGAAATATTGACGTCGTTTATATAAGGAAATAACATCAGAACAGAGGTTACAGGGAGAATAAAAACATTTAACATAAATGAGGAAAAAAAAGAAAAAGACAAAATGCATCCAGCGAATTCCCAACAGAGAGAGGGTTTGTGTGTGATAAACGCGTATTGAACTGCCTGGGGTAGGTTTATGACTAATAGTCCAGTCTCATACAGACTTCTCAGAACAGGGGACAGTCTTCTTTCTCTCCTCCAAAATTTTCCCGCAAATCTCTCGACTCACTGCAACGACAGTCTCGTGACTGTCTTGACGACAGTCTCTTTCCCCCGACTCTTTCTTATTAGCAAAATCTCAAGTTAATATAGAAAAAGGATCAGCTGATCACAATTGACTCTCGGCCCAGCATGCAGTTACCACGAGCCTCAACTAATCATGCAATTTCCAAAGTGCAAAAAAACTATCCCTTGACATGTAAACCTATTCTCCAATTATTTACCTTATCTCAGTCACGAGTTCTTCTCGCTTCACCAAAATTATACTTTGGGATATCTAAACATTGATTCAACCTTTTAATCAAAACAAATACTGTTAAACAAAATCAAGTAACTCACCCATCCCCATTGTTTACTAGTGACCCAGTTTTAAAACATCGCCTCCTGCCCTGTGATCGTGTTTCTCATCGGTAAACAAACATCTTAACTCAAATTGTACTTTGATATATACACACTATTTCCATTTCCAGTCAATAAAAGTTATATTTGCATGTGTGCATTCATATGGGTGTGTGTGTGTATGCTTCTCTCTGTTACAATATTATCAGTATAGTTGTTTTCCAAGGTATCAAAGTAATTAATTCTCATTATATTTTATGAGAATGATTTGGATGTGTATTTGAACTTCAGGTTACCAGCACATTACCTTTTCTATATAGTTAAAGAATCTGGCAAAGTTGCCAATATGGATCCTTACTTAAAATGATGGTTCTTACATTCTTAATTGTGATATGAAAACTTGGCTCTGCTGGTCCTTCTAATCTATGCCTCCCTAAACCTTTTTGAATCTTAAACTAGTTTTAAAAGAAATTTGTTGGATCCTCCCCTACATATTTGATAAAAGAAACTTAGGCCTTTCTCTGACAGAGGGACCACACACATTTCCAACACGATCAGCCATTAATGATTTTTGCTAAGGAAAACCAGATATTTTACTTTGATACAAAATAATTTGTTTTAATAACTATTAATTTTTAAATTTTATTACTTATCAATTTTTAAATAATATATTTTAAGCTAAATGTATTTTGATTTAAATTTCAAAACAAATGGGTTTGTTCACTTCTATTATGAAAAATATAATTGAATATATGATGCTAGCGAGTCTTTCTATCTCTTTTCAGTAAATTTTGCACAATGGCATTTCACATCATGTCTTATAATTATTTTGTTGAAGGAAGCTTCTTTAAGCATCTTCATTTGTTATACTTACCTGCAGTTTCATTTGAGTCCATCATGTAAAAATTTGAAATTATATTGTAAATTAAAATTACTTGCAATACAAAATTGAGTAACAGTAAAGGTTGTATTAAAAAAAATGATACTTTTCCACACAGTTATCAGTGAAAAAGCTTTCTAGAGGGGAGAAATCTTGAAAGGTCTTTGTCTTGGCAATGAAGTTTAAAGGGGCAGCCATCCAACTGGTATCAGGTTATGCTCCCTTTTCCAGATCCTGGGGGGTGCATGTGAGCATATATATTAAGATCTTAAAAAAGACTGGGGCTAGAACACAGACATGCTTCACAATATTTTATATATATATATATATATATATATATATATATATATATATATATATATATATATGTGTATGTATGTAATGTGTGTATCTGTGGTAAAAATATGAAAATGATAATTGACAACAAAAAGTTACTTAATAACAGTGATTGTAAACAAAATAAAGCCAAATACAATTGGAGACTAAAAAGTGCCTGCCATATGGAAGGCAATTGCTTAGTGGAAAATATAGTTTATTTGGCTAAAACAGAGGTAGAAAACAATAATAAAGCCAAGGAAGAGAATATATATATAGGTGCTACTGAAAATGAATAGAAAAAGGTATAATTACCATAAGTTAATTTTTAAACACAGTAAATACGAACATGCTACAACATGAAAGTGTAACTGCACCTAACCCAAGATTATGAATATGGGTATGTATGTATGAACTAAAATGTATAAGCCTGTATGTATGTATGTATGAACTAAAATGTATAAGCCTGTATGTATGTATGTGTGCCTATGTATATGTGAGCCTCATCCCAAAACAAACACAAAACAAGAAAATTTGCCCCCTACCACCACACACAAATAAACAAACACAAATAAAGCATAAATAGATTCACTTTTGAAAAAATAAACTAGTTTGTCTGAAGATCATGAAAGTGTGAGACCTAAGGTCACAAACAACTCTGCATGCAACTGCACATGTTAGCTTTATCACGGATATTGAGCACTTTCCACTAAATACCATTTTATATATATATATATATATATATATATATATATAGATGAACCATATATAAAGCTTTAAGATTATTCCCATTTTTAAATAGACAAAATTAAAATAGCTATATATCTATTCTAATATCTGTTTTTCCATATTTTATATTTAAAAATTAATATTCAAATATATGTGCATGTATATTATGATATTATTTATACTATTTACATGCAGACTATTGTGCTTATCTTTGTTATCACAATGTTTTAGTCATTGTGCCCTCTGGACTTCATCAGGTGTATGTTAGAAGGCCATAGGGCACAATGGCTGCAGCGTGATAACAACGACAAAGATGAGGACAATAAAGCACATGTAAATAGTGTAAATAATGATAACTCGTCGTCTCAGAAATTCAGACAGAAATGAATGATCTTGTTTAATTTTTAGGGACGAGGTTCATTGCAAGATATAGATCAACTGTCTTTGTTCAAATCCCTTTGCAAATTCACAGCCAGTGTTCCTACAGTAAAGGAAGTGGTGCCTACTTTACGTAAGGCAATACAAGTGGCACAGTCTGGAACCCCTGGTGAGATAAATCATTTTTATTCCTTCTTTTTATCATAACAGATGTCTCACTGTGTGAAGATTCACCAACTGTGAGGACTCCACCATCTACACTCCAACCCCTGTTTCACTTATCAACAAAACTTTCATTAAGTTAAAATGACTTGGTAAAATATATTTCAAAGAAATAAAATATATGAAAACAAGATATAAACATAAATCTTTTATAATAATAGCATTTTGAAAATATAAACAAATAAATTAGTTTAAATGTCCTCAAAGTTTTCAATCATCAGATCTCAAGGGGAAAAGTTAATGTTTCATTCTGATATGATTTTTGACTAATTTCATTTTTACAGTTGGTTTGCAGAGTCAAATATGTTACTGTCGAGGGATGTGCAACCCCTCTGTCATCAAATGGGTTTAAGGTGTATAGTAGAATAGTGCTCAGTCTTCAATATCTGTTGCAGATTTAGTAATAGTAATGTTTGTCATAAATTAAGTTTATTAAAGGAGTATTTTATTAAGAATGGTATCAAAGAAAGATGATACAGACAATTCTGATATGCCAAAGAGAAGTCATAAAATATTTTTAAAGAAAAAATTACAAATTCTTAATTTAATGAAAAAGAAAGTTGTATACAGAAGTTGGAAAAATAAGTCTTTGATTTTTAAAGAAAGAAATATAGGTCAGTGTAATTGTTTTGCCTCAAACAACTTAAGTTAAAAGCTTACAGCCATATCATGTTGAAACACTTGTTCCCTATCAAGCCTGGTCATTATTTAGATGGGTGACTGCTTTGGAACACAAGGTGCTATAAGCTTGGATGTGCATCCAGTGTAATGTATAATGGCTCTGAAATATTAATCAGAGAGCCAAGTTTCAATTTCAATTGGGTCTGTTATATTTACTTATGTGCAAATATCCTTGGGAAAGGTATGAATTCAGCTCTGATCCACCAGCTATGGGCTAATTAGTAAGACAGGTATCACTAAAATCATTATTATTTTTAAAAAAATATTTTTAGAATCTAAAAATATTTCTGGCTTTAAATAACCTGCAAAGGGTTGATAAGCTGTAGAAAACTAATCAATTAATCAAAAGCTTAAGTTACAGCCAATATTTGTGAAAAGTGTATTGTAAATTTTTTTTTTTTTAATAATCTCGCCCAAGCAAGGCAATAAAGCCACTAGGAAGCAAGGTGTTACTCAATGTTAGAGAATATGAGAAAAACTACCATTAAGGAGATAGGACATAACAGAATAGGAATCAAGAAGATAGAAGATAACGATTCTCATTGCATTTAAATTTTTGAAGATCAAACTTGACCTGGAAACAAGAAACTGGAAGAGTTTTCTACAGACAGAAGTGCAAGAGAAGAAACAATTAACATAGAACTTACAGTTATATCTAGCCATTTCAACTGTAAAAATGTTGAAATCTTGCCACCAATCTAGTACTGCACTTAAATTCATAAAGTCTAGGTACCATACAGGAAAGTTCATTAGAACAATTACCATGAAAGTATTTATAGAAAAGGTATAGGGAAGCTGTGTTACAGCAGTGGGGAAGTGACTGAGATACCAATAATATTGCAGATTCTTGTTTGGATTTTATCAAGAATCTCTACATATATAGCAGGAACACCAGATTAGATGTGGTAACAATATTCAAAGCAAATAGAAAAAAGAATTGGAGTGAGAGATGAACAGAAAAAGCATCTCAATTCATAGCAACATGTGTCAGAAATCTTTGAATCTCTGAAGATTTTTAGCAAGGGATATACTGCGACAGATGACACAGTGATTTGCTGGAAATTAATGATGATTCCTCAGAATTAGAAATAATTTTGAACTGAAAAACATTAAAATCATTGGATAGACTGTGTCTGCTGATGAAGAATCTGCTGCCACATTTTTAATAAAATTGAAGCTGTCTTATGTAGTGTGTGTGCAAGAGTTGTTGTCACATGTACTTTGAGGAACTTTGTTATTGGTATCTATTTCATTAAGTGCAAAATTTTCTTTTTTTTTTTCATGAAAAATCAAAAAAATTATCTGTTTGTTTTAATTAAGAAAATACCATAAAAGCTGCACAATCATATCAGCATGGCACCACTTGTTTGAACTGTTACTGTCAGTATGTTATTTTAGATTTATTAGTTCTAGGACAAAACACTCGAGGGCAGCTTTTATCCTTGAGCCATGTGCATAATCAACACTGCCACACGCTTGATAGTTTTTAACATATTGTAAACATTATTACTTCATTTGATAGTGTTTTTTTTTATTTTTTGTATTAGTGCACTTTGGAACTGCTGTCCAATTTCACTGTACATTGCACAGTGACAAGAAGTATGAATAAAATATTTACGAAAACTCTTAGTGATTTAAACATGTAATGTTTAAACTTGATGAAAACAAAATTTTATCGTCTAAATGTTTGTTATTATTAAGACGAAAGATCAAAATATTTTGGGGGTATTTTTTTCATATTTTTTAATCGTTCCTAGCACGTCGGAAATTTTCATTAAAAATCTTGTTTTTTTGTTTTTAGTCAGAAAAATTGACAGATAATCATAACCATTTTTTTCCATTTTATAAAAAAAATGAAAATCTCAGTTTGAAATTCTTTTAAAATTCAATTATAATTTTTTCAAAACTTATTTTAAGAAAATCAGAAATTATGTTTATTTAAAATATTTTGAAACCAGCATTATTTAGTTTCTGCGCCGAAAAGGTGTAATTTGAAAATTAAACAAAGCCGGTCATAACATTTCGCGTCACTTGACAGGTGATGAATGATGTATTGACGCATTACGTGAGGATAATTTGTTCTACGGAAGGAGAGAAGTGAAGTTATTTAGATTTAAGTGAAATTATTTATATCGTTATTTTTAAGGAAACCTTCAGCGCTCTAATTTTTTTTTTGTACTTATCTTTCACCTTTTTGTTTACGATGCTTTATGGAAAATATATTATAAAGAAATTAAAATAAGACTGTTAAGAGTCAGTTTAAATTTCATAAGAAAGGTATCTAATTAATTTATAGGTACCTTTCTTATGAAATTTTATCAGAAGTGTACATAAAATACTATAATTTTATGTACATTTATTACATTTTACTGTGTTATTTGTATTTCCATTCATTTTATTATTAATTTTGATATTTCATTTATAGAAAAATGTCATAACTGAGATTAATATAAAAATAAGATCATATAAATTTCATAAGATGATACTGATACTTGTAGGTACCCTTCTCAGTTGAAATTGAAAAATCAAATTAACTTCTCCACATGTGTTTCACAAAAGTAAAGGCCTTAACAGCGACAAACAATGCTTAACTCAAATAATGCAACTTAATTGTATTCTGGTTAGTTGTTCATACTTTATAATTACAGCCCGATTATAAACACAAAATTACATTTCTTAATTACTGCAGGTCTTCTGATTAATCAGAACGATACAATTTAAAATGTAAAAAAAGATCTATCTCATAAGGACATTTGCGAAAGTGGATGCGGCTTTTAACTAATTTTATAATATTTTAACAACTTAAATGTAAAAATCTATTAAAATTAAAGAAATAACAAATAATTGTATTAAAATTTCATCTTTCATCGAAAAAAATTTTTTGCCTTCAGAAAATATTGTTCATATTCATAAAAACAACTAAAAGCAAATAAAAGCATTTGAAATTAAATAATATCTTTATTTTATTGAGTTTTGTATGTTACAATTCAGAGCTGATTTTCAGGTGGGGGGACCAATTAAAAACAAAACAGGATTTTCTTTCCTCAAAGCCTTGTGCTTTTAACTAATATAATCACTAAAATGAATGCGACTGAATTTCTAGTTTTCATAAAATTATTTATGGGGGGGGGGGTAATAAATATATAAAAAAAATTTTTCTATGATTTTAAAAAAAGAAAATATATTTATAATAATTTCCATCATTTGTGAATAGTTTCTGAAAGTTTCATTAACATCTGACAATTATTTTTATTTTTGCAAGATTTTCCAAATTAATGTCTGTCATACAAAAAAAAGAAATGTGCTGAAAATTTGTTATTTTACTAGATCTCATGGAGGTACCTAATATAACAGTAACATTAATATATATAAAAAGTAAGCTAACATTATTGTATATAAAAGCAATGTAAACACACTCACCCCATTGCCAGTCATTCTTTTTTTGACTGTTTTATTTAAATTTCATATACCTTAATTTAAATACACTACATATTGGATACATTTTTTAATGTTGAAGATATTAAGATTTGACCTTCAAATTGAAATTGGTCAACTTTGAATAAAATGTGAAAATAATTCTGCTAACTAAAAGAAGTTATTAAAAAAACATGTTGACTTAAAATATTTTCTATGAATAAAAATATGTTAATGTTATGCAGCTATATTTCAGGACCTGTTTTTGTGGAGTTTCCAATTGATGTACTCTATCCATATGAAACAGTGAAACGAGAACTTGGAATGAAGGATTCAGGGAAAGGAATATTCCAGAAGATAGTTAACTGGTAAGTGAAAACCATAAGAAATTAATACTTTGATGTACCCTCAAGAAGAAGAAGAAGAAAAAATCTACCCACATGAATTGGATTTATCTGTTTATCTCTCATAGTTTGTTCCTATCCATTCCTTTCTTTGTGAATTTGGCAAATGTCTATTCTTCATCTGTGAGGAAATTGTCCAGCACTTGAGCTGTGTATCAGAAATATCAAAATCAAAGAGGTTTGGAAATTCAGCCACGTATGACTCAGAAATTCAAATGTGTATCAAGAAACACTTTCCAGAAAGTCAGTGAAGAATTAATGGATTGAAAAGTAACATTACATTAAATGTGAATGAAAGAGTACAGTAATGTCTTTTCCTCTTATATTTTGGAAGTCTTGAAGCAACAGCTAAAATTTATCTAGTGAAAACCAGTTAATATATTTTCTTACCATTTACAAATAAGTTAGTTTACTTAAAACTGCTTCATCTTTTATATGCCAAATCCCTTCATGGCTCTCCACAACTTCCTATCCTTTGTAGCTCTAAGCAATGTTTGTTCCCTTACTATCCCTCCCAGACCATGTTCTGTGATACACTTACATAATCTCATTAGGTCAGTTACTCAGTTTCCCACTGCTCCTCTTGCTTTCAATATTTCCTATGAGTATCAAATTCTCCATGCCTTCTTTCCTCAATAAATCTTAGCGAAACAGAAATTTAAATGTGCACTGAAATATCGAGAAATACTTTTCAGAAAGTGAGTAAAGAAACTCTTAGCATAGAACTTACAGCTCCATCTAGCCAGCTCAACCATAAATTGATGAGATCTCGACACCAGTCTAGTACTGCACTTAAATTCATAAAGTCTAGGTACCATAGCAAAGAGCTCATCCAAACAATTACCATGACTGTATTTATAGAAAAGACATAGAGAGTCAACCTTACGGTGGTGGGAAAGTGACTGAAGCCGAGCTGCTAGATTAGGACCAATAATATTGCTGATTTTTCTTTGGATCTTATCAAGGACTCAAGGGCACCAGACCATATGTGGCATGAATATTCTAAGCATGGATGAATGGTAGACTTGTTGGATGGTCTCCTCAAAGATAAAGAGACTCAAGTCAACAGAGGTATGGTTCTACAGAAGGATGCTAAGGATACCATGGACCAAACATGTGAGCAAGAATGAGGTTTTGGATAGGATGCTAACAAAGAGAAAAAGTATACTTAACACCAGGAAGAGGCAGTTGAAATTTCTGGGATATGTAATGAGGAAGGAGGAATTGGAAAATCTGATACTCACAGGGTGGATAGAGGGAAAGATGGACAAGGGAAAGCAATGTGTGACATACTTAATGAGCTAAACAAGTGGATGGCAGAACAGGGTCTGAGAGAACAAAAAGACAAAACTTATTGAAAGTTACAAGGGACAAGAAGAAGTGGAGAGCCATGATTGCTTACACTCTGAAGGGACACGGCACATAAAAGATAGATTCTGGAGATAAAAATTGACTTTTATGACACAGTGAACCAACTTTCTTAGAGGCTGACCTAGCAATAGATTCAATGTAGTCTTTTCACTTCATGTCAGCTAAGAATGTTAGCCTGAGAAGGTGCTATGTGTCACTTTTCTGGAGGTTAGCATCAGCCATGTTGATAGAAGGCAGTGAGGGGTCTCTCAGATGATTAATGGAGAGAAGTTTAGTTTTGGAGCCACGATTAAGCATATTTTGATAACATTGTTCAAATTGTTATGAAGTGAAAAGTAATTAAACATTTCTTAGTCTTATTTAAAGCTGACTTAATTCTTTATGCTTTGACTTAGCAATAACTGGGCATATGGACACAAGTCACTTACAGTGAGATTGCATTCTTTGATTATTGAATTTTTATACTAGATCATACATTTTGCTATTATTATAGATGTTATACTACGTCGCAATTAGATCTCTTTCTGATTCATTCTGCATGCTAGCTGGATGTAAACACCATAAAGGCAGAGAACAAAATAACAAAAGTCATTTTCTGCGCTTTAGGCTCCACGCATCTACAAAGTGACCTCCGGCAGTGGCCAATCGCGAACATTCCCGCTGGAGAAAGAGATGCTCTTGGGGACGATCAGACCTACTGAAAAGGAGGTCTCTGAGAACAACACCAGCCAGTTGCAGCCCGGCATGCTGCTGGCTGTCATACAGGGTGCTGCTGCTGCTGCTATCTAGCTTTGTGTTGATAGTATCTCCACATCAGCAACACTAAGCTGCAAGTCTTCCTTGTCATCAATGGTGTCACCTTGTTGCAGACTGGCAAATGTATTTTAAGATATCAGAAGGTTAGGTTATCAGCAGGGTTAGTGATGTTGTTGTTCTTAGACATTCATCCACAACAAATTAAGAAACAGGAATATTGAAGGCAAATCATTCAAGAGAAATCAAAGGGAAAACAACATAATTAAAAGTTTAACAATAACATTGATTTATATAAAATTAACATACACAATTAAGTCAGATATTGTTGGACAAGTGTGAATGGTTGAATTGAATTATGTAGTGTGTTTATACTAAGTTTCAGTGAGTGTGAAACTGTTACTAAGGTTTGTGTGTGAAATTAAACAAAATGTTTGGTCGTGTACAAAAATGTCAATAGTGTGTATGCGTATGTTTGTTTAAATTAATGTCCAAAGTTGGTAAGAGTTGTGTACCTTTAGTTGTTTTGGTGTTTGATTAAATGTTTATGAATACTTATTTAGTAGTGTATTATTTCATTTTCTTTAGTATTGTAAGCAATTGTTCCTGGGAGAGCGAAATGCTGTTTGTTGAGTCAGAGAAGTTTGCACGGGAAAAGTGTAGTTGGTCAAAGTTTTGACTAGCATGGATTAGTTTGACATCTCTCCAGGATGAATTTCTGACTGGTTTGAATCGATTCGGAAGCTTCTATTTATTCAGTTGTGGGTCTAAAAATTGGCTCAAAAACGTTAGGTGCGAAAAGATATTTTCGCTTAAACTTGCTACAGTTTTGGAGGTCTGAGCCAATAAAAAGTCTAGTTTGTTGAGACTAAGATGCTGATTGGTTAATAGGTGATTATTGGTGTAAAGTGCATTATCCCAGAGGGGTGAAAGGTAGGTATGGACTATTCCATCAACCGCAGCAAATCCAACTCTGCAAGCATGCAACTTCAACTCCACAACGAAGCTTCCATTGCAAGTATCAACTCTGACAACTTCAACCCAGTGACTCCAACTCTGCTAGGAAGCGATTTTGCAAGCATGCAAAACACTCGACCCACCACTGTGATGCCAATCAACCAACATGCACTTACCATACCCTGTGATCTCACACCAAACCCAAAAATTAAGTTGACTCCCAGTGCTACTCTTACACCTGATGACTGGCCACTGAAATGGACATTCCACCCATCTTTCAACATCTTTGTATGACATGTCAACAATAACCATTGTTCAAATCTAATCCTCGTTATTCCTTTCTCTTGCTACCAAATGCTTAATATAACAATTGGTGTCAGAAGCATGCAGCAAGGGAAAAGGATATAAAAACGCACATCAACAGTAAAGGATTAGCGATCTCAATAGGACCAGCAAAACATTCTTCTCTCTCCCAACAATCATCAATTTTGCTGAACTCCCCACCACTCACTGCCTATGAATCAGACTGAGATCTAGGGAAGCTGTTATACTCCATTGCAATTAGATCTCTTTCTGTTTTATTCTGCATGCTGGCCAGATTCCAACCAACCTTCAACATCTCTGTACGATATGCTAACAATAAACGTTGTTCAAATCTAATCTTTGTTATTTTTTTCTCTTGCTATCAAACGCTTAATATAACATAGAGAATAACTAGCAGTATAACCTGTTCTCAATCAGGTGTTTCATTACTGGGAATTTTTGCCATTCAATTGGAGCAGTTTAAGTTTAAAGTCATCCCCCCTGAAATATCAATATTAGTAACAAGAATTGGGTGCAACTGAGGCACATCCTCAAATGGAAGGTTAACAATTTGAATGGGAGGTGGCCTTGAAAAGGACTGTTTTTTGCGTTCTCAATCTTGTTTCAGCCTCATGTGCAGCAGCAGCTGAAGAGGTGTTTCTCCTCAGCCGTTGAGTCCTTTGATCATTATTTTCAGCCTTGTGCACACAAGCATTCAGGAATGCTCTTCTGGAAAGCCGATGGCTACATTGATCTTTGGACACAGTGGCTCTGATTGAAGCATTCTGAGAGGCATTTTGAGACAGGTGAACTGAACATTCTAAAGATGATTCGTTATCCCTTATTCACATGGCAGACCTGGCGGAAGTGGTTTTTCGACCTAGGCAAGTTCCTTTCTTTGGTGACATGTCTTAGACAAGTATGAATTGTCAAATGGAGAACACTAAAAAGCTAAGCTTGAATAACTTTAGGAAAGGTTGGAAAAATAAATGTTGAGAAATAAAAAAAAGCATGCTTGCTTATTACTATGGTGAATGCAATGCAAAAACTGGCAGGACAATAAAAAAATTTAAGTTGGGAATGGCTATAAATGACAATGAAAGCAATGCCTTAAAACTGTAGTAGTAGGCTTTATGCAACGGAAAAGGTAACCTCACTTGAGAGAGAAGGGGAATGTGTAAGCAGAGCTGGATGTACAGAAGTAGAAGCGGAATAAAGCCATAGCAATGAGCTTAGGACTGCATAGACAATCAGTATGACATGGCAACATTTGATTGGATGTGTAAAGGGGCTTTGTGCAGCCAACGGGCAACTCAGACAGGTGTTGCATTCTGCAGGTCATACGTATGCATGTGCCTCAGTGAGTGTGTCAGTGCTTGATGCATTGCGTGACACAGTGCATGTTGCAGGATCACACATACACCCATTGCTGCACTTGCTAATTATCAAGGTCAACAGCACCCAGTGGGCAACGTGTGGAAGTGTGAATCACGCCCATGCAGCATGAGCTCGGATTGGAAGGTTATGTGTGAAAAAGTAATATTAGGAAATGTTTAGGCAAATGAAACTGAGACAAAGTGAACAAACAAAACTTGGTAAATGAACACATAGAGTTGCAGAATGAATGGGTTTACTTGTATGCAGGCAGAATGGTACCTAAACGTTGAGGTAATGTGGTACATCATTGATGTCTTGCACCTGTAAAACTTATTTAGGTTTGCTACGATTGAGCGGTTGTTTCACAGGAAAAATGACGAAAATAAGATGTCCTTGACAAAAGTTATCTTGCTTGAGGCATCATCACCCCACTCCAGAAAAATGTTATTTTGCATGCCTGTTGCTCATACAGCTGCACATTGAACACCCCTGCAAATACTACATGACCGTCTCTAAATTGCACATCTTTTGCATTAGATTTCAACTCTCTAAATTGATTGTACGCTGTTTTTTACAGACATTAAATTTTGCCTTTGATTTTTACTCCGTGTAAAAAACCAGTTTTTTTTCATTTTTCACCTTCAAGGTTGTAATCTTTTCTAGACACTTACTCAAAACCGCCACTGAAGAGATTATCTGTCAAACAAAAAAATTTCATCAAAATCGGATGAGAACTGTGGAAAGACATAAACAACATCTGATCACGCATACACACATTTTGAGACTTATAGATTACATTTTCAAGTTCTCTTCACAGATATGTTAATTAATTATAAGTAATTATTATTATAATTATATTAATTATAATATTAATAATAATTATTTATAATTTATATAATTAATTATATAAATTTAACTGTATAATAATAAATAATATTAGTGTAATAATTTAAATAGTTTATTTTTATTAAAGCTTTTATGAAAGATATATATCCAAGAACAGGTAGTAAATAGTAAAACGTTGCTGAGAGTTATAATGGACAGGAAGTAGTGGAGAGCCATTGTCACCAACAATTTTGACTCAAAACTGGCACTGAAGAATTACCTATCAAATAAAAAAAAATTCATCGAAATCGGATGAAAACTGTGGAAATGTATAAACAGCATCTGATCTCTCTCTCTCTCTCGCACACACACACACACACACACACACACATTTTGAGAATTATAGATATAGATAATGAAAATTGGGGCGAGAGAAGCATTGCTGATTGGAACATCACACTTAAGCTGTATAAAAATTAATATTTAAATATTTTTAATATGTGAAATTTAAATAAATTTAATGTTAAATTAACAATTAAATATGAAAATTATCTGAATATTATTTAAATATTTGTTCATTTGTATTTCAACACTGGGTTGGCTGTTAATCATATAACAGCAAGTTATTTTTTCAATTACTGATCACCACCCGCTAGAGTTGATGAGCGCTTATCAAAACTTGTTTTATTACATGAGTTACAAATTTTATCAAAATAAGAACTTCTTCAGAAGATAAAGGAAAGAAGAAAGGACTAATTATCAATTGCAAGAAGACCGAATGCATGGTTGTTAGCAAAAGGAACAACCCACCAAGCATATTACAACTTGGAGATACTAAAATCAAACAAGTACAATAATTTAAATCTGTAGGAAGTGTTTTAACAGAGGACAGAAAGTGCAATACTGAAATCTGAAAATGCATCGGAAATAGAAAAAGATGCCTTTTAAAACCTAAGCAAAGTATTAAACAGGAAAATTTTGTTTGAAATAAAGGAAAGAGTACTGAACTGTTACATAATATCTATTCCTCCTATATAGCAGTGAACACTGGACAATCATTTCACGGATAAAGAAGGGACTTGAAGCAACAAAAATGTTATTCTATGGGAGGATGCTGAGAATACCATGAACGATGAAGTTTTAGAGAAAATGGAATCAAAAAGGAGCCTTATACTTAACATCAGTGATAGGTGAAATTTCTAGGGCACATAATGAGGAAAGAGGAATTGAGAAATTTGACACTCACCGAACATATTGAAGGCAAGAGGCCAGAGGAGAACAACGCATAACCTACCTAGAGAGCTTGTGTCAATAGTGGGACAGGATTTAGGAGAGATAAGAAAAAGACAAACTGTATTAAGAGCTATAAAGGACAGGAAATTGTAGAGAGCCATGATTGCCAACCTCCTGAAGGGACACAGCACATAGAAGAAGAAGAACCAAATGCAAAAGTTTAATTACAGTCATTGCTAATTTCTTTCCTTTTTTTTTTTTTTTTTATAGGTATTTACAGAATCATCTGAACAATTTGTTTTCAGGAGCCTTTGAAGAGAGAGACATGAGCCCTCTTGAAGTGAAAATCCCATTGCCAACTGTCAGTCAAGGTTTGTGGTTCATTTTTATTTTTAATCTAATAATGATACTTTCTGTTGTTTTATTTTAAAGAAAATGGCAACATATAAAATATTGTAAAATTTTAATAAATAATGCTGATGTTGTTGGAATGTAAACATGTCTGTGATTGTAGATTTTTGTTGCAGTCCAAACTAACACACAATAATATATATACAAATTTAAGTGCTACCCTCTGAGATATAGACACGCACACACACACTCACATAAAAGGTTAATGCTCAGATTTGAATCAAACCAGGAAACAGTAGCATTAAAAAGTGCTCAATCCAAAACCTAAAACCTCTTTAAAACCAAAAATACAAAATTTTAAGTCCTTGTCCTCATATCCAAAAATTTTTATTAAGTGAATATGAGGCTGGATAAAAAAATCCAATTTAAACCTCACTGTTATTCTTAAGATACGCTCACCTCCTTATCCTCCCTTACATTTAAGTTACATGTTTGCTTTTCTTCTTCTTTACTGTATACATTTACAATACACTTGTTTTCCTGTTCCTTTTTCTTTTCTTTACCCTTCTTTTTTTCTTCTTCTTTCTTCTCCATAATTCCTTCCTTTCTATTACACTCAATGTCATGTTTTTGAAATAAAGTGTTAAGGGGGGTCATTTTTAAAATATCGCCCAAAGAGACTGTCAGGTCGAAACCAAGGTCGCGTATTTTAATTGACTTTTTTCGCGTATTTTAATTGATTTTTAAAGTTATATATATGATTGAATAAATTACGAAGATGTCTGCTTATTTTTATCTGCTTTTTTTTAAAAATTATTTTTTATCCTTTCATGTTCACAAATGATATACAGAAAAATATTTGAATATGGTGAATTTCTAAGTGTAGATCAGATGTGACACAAGTCTGAATATGTGAAGTACTCATTGAAAATTGAACTCACTGAGTGCTTCGCACATTCGGCCTTGTGCCACATCTAAGCTATGCTTAGAAAATTCTTTCACTGGGTGCGCTCAAACTTACAGCCTTTTGCCACATCTGAGCTATGCTTAGAAAATGAACATATTCACAAATATCTTTCTGTATATTATTCATGAATATGAAAGGATTATGATAAAAATAAGCAGACAATGTTTGTAATTTATTCAATCAGACATGCCTAAAAGAGAATTTGCTGCCTAAATAAACAAATATATATATATATATATATAATTATTTATTTAAATATTATAACATAAATATGTTATAAAATCACTACAAAAATAGCCATTTTGTTTCAACACTTCTGGTGTCTTATCAAGTGATGATATTGAATGTAGAATAAATGGTTTTATGGAAAACCATTTATTCTACATTCAATATCATCACTTGATAAGACACCAGAAGTGTTGAAACAAAATGGCTATTTTTGTGATTTTATAACATATTTATGTTATAATATTTAAATAAATAATTATATCTGCTCTACTCTGTATTGAGCACTCTTTTAAGAATAATAATTGTTGGTTATTGGAATTTATTCCGTATATACCAATCCTATACTTGGTTATATATATGTATATATATATATATATATATATATATATTTTACTATGTATGTTATTACTACTACTAATAATAATATGGATACCACTACTAATATTTCTGGTGTTTCATGTCAAGTCTAACAAAATGTCTCAACGTCATGGGCCCAGATATGCCACCTATTATTTAATGATGATGAGTTATCGGAAGTGAAATTCTTGTGTTAAATGCAAGTTCAAAAATTTCTGTAAATTACAGAGAAAATGTTAAAGCTTTTTCAGAGTTTAAAAGAATGTCTCTAACTTTTGCATTTCTAACAGTGGTAAACTGAACTGTGATTTTCTGAAATAATGTGACATTTTTATTTGGCAAAATTGACAATGGCAACAGCGTATTTCTATAGGGCCTGTGTATGGATCGATTACCAATATACTCACTAATCCACTCTTGTATCTGTTTGACAATGTGATATCCAAGTGATGTGACCATAGTTAAGATGAATGGTGATGAGATTGCGTGTAGAGAGTATGTGGCTGTCATTTTTGGCTAAAATGATATTTTGAAAAAAAAAATGAAGTTTTTTTTTTTGTATAGTGGCATATCAACCTCTGTGGGTTATTTAATGCTGAAATCTAAATATTTTGTGTACAGTTTTTTTTATTTTTATTGAGATGATAATGCTTTTAGTGATACAATTTCTTACTAATTAACCCATAGCTAGTGGGTAGAAGAGGTGAATTCATACTTTTCCCAAGGGTATTTGTACGTAAATGAATATAATGAACCCAGCTGGAATTAGAACTCTGCTCTCCAATTAACAATTCCAAGCCATTATCCATTACACTACCTACACATCCTGCTTACAGCACCCGATATTCCCAAGCAGCTATTCATATAGGTACTGCCCAGGCTTAATGTTGCTTAACTTTGGTGGTCATACAGGAACCGGTGTTTCAATATGATGTGGCCATAAGTCAAAAAAGAAAATTAGTTTAGTATAATTAAAAGTGTACTCCATCACAATCCACAGAGAGATGGAGTTATGCTTTTCCCAAATTTATTAGTGCAAAAGTGACCTAAGCAGTTGAAGTTGAATTTCATCACTAAAACTTCATCATTGTAATCAAAAATATTTTTTTTTACCTTAATTATTTCAGTTGAAAACTTTCATTATTGCTAATAACAACAAATATTCAAATCTTTTATGTTTGAACAACATAAAATATTTGAATATTTGTTGTTATAAAAACCAAAAGATATCTCCATAATCTCATTATTTGGCTATGTAATACAATATTCATGTTCACATTGTGAGGGGATGTTGAAAAATTATCTGTCAAGTTTATTCATTTAATGTCTAGCCAACACATTTAGCTTGGTACCAAACAAAATCGCAGTGCTCTCTCTCGTGTGTTTCCTATTTATTAAAACCAAGAACCAATCAAATTACAACACTGACCAAGAAGCCATTCCCTAAAAAGAAAATCTGATTGTCACATTTAGGAAAGTGGTCCAGGCTAAGATGTTTCCAATTCTCCTTCGTATTTCTGGAGGTTATAATTGGTGTTATCAAATCACCTTTCTTCTTCTTCTTATTTATTATTTATTTTAAAAAAACAAACCAACCAAGCAAAGACTTAAAGTAGTAGTAGTAATAATAGTATTTAGTCTGTTTTTATTGTTAAGTTATGGCGTTTATTGTGTCAAGTTTATTTTTTATTATTTAATCACATTTTTGTTATTTTTTCAATGAAGACTTACTGTTAAATTTGACATTTATTATAGCAAATTCTAAGTACTTAGCAGTTTGTGCAGACTTTCAATTGGGATTAATAATTCCAAACCTTTTAGTCTGCTATTGGTTTTCTTATTGATATCTTTTGAAGAATAACAACATATTTATTGTTTTGTGTTTATATTAGTAGTTAGTAGTAGTTGATTTCAATTGCCCAATAATTTCATGTATTCCACATTTTGTAAAGTGTCTACTTTTTATTGAACATTAGAATTTGCTTAAAAAAATGCAATATTTTTATGTTTAAGTAGTGAATCCTTCAAGTTCAGTAAATGTTTTTGCTTAACTTATATGGAAGCCACACATCAAAGTGACTAACATAACCAAGATGATGCAAATGGTTTTTCTTATTTGTGTAGAAGCTGCACATGACAGTGACTAACATAACGAAGATGATTCATATGATTTTTCTTATGTGGAAGACACACATCAAAATGACTAGGTATTTACTGTCTCCCCACTGAGACGAGTTGTGACACAAGGTACGTTTTTAAAGTGGGTATCCGAGTGCATACACCCGGGCTAGGAACAAAGATTGCCTGCAGCCCCTGCATCGGTTGCACTGGCCTTGGTGCAAGCACTGATCTCTCTCTCTGGTGCAATGAGACAGCTGTTCCCCTGGGATGGGCACCTCTCAGTATAATTTTTCTCAGTTGTGACTCTGTCCTTTGACAGTCGCCCATGAGTGAACTCTGCCCAAGGACAGAGACACAACTGAGAGATGATAAAGAGATATGTTACAAACCACTCGAGAGTAGTTTACGCACTAAAGTCACATCGAAGTGACTAACCTGACCAAGATGATGCAAATGATTTTCATTGCTTGATTTGGATATTTTCAGTATGTTGACTTCCTCTCATATTGTATAACATTGATTATTTGTAAATAATGTTGGTCTGTCTGAACATCAAGTATCATTCAGCAGGAAATTTCTTGCATAAAATTTTGATCATTCATAATACCTTTTCTATAAACTGCGTAAATCTTCTTTTGCATTTGAGTTACATTTTTACCGTTCTTAAAATTAAAAATAGCATAAGATGCCAAAAATGTTGTTTCTCTCCTGTCATCAGTGTTAGAATCAATAAATAAAAACACACCAAGTTTGACAAATTAAAAAAGATGCATTGATATAACAGCTGTCACAATACAGTTAACAGTAATATTTGTAAACTAAATGCTCTGAATGCTTTATAATGACAAAAAGAGAAATATGGGGAGGCCAACACAATTGTAGCAACAATACCAGTATACATATGCACACAACGTGAATGATAGTAAAGTTATAGAATGCCCGAGCTCAGAATGCACTCCTGGTGAGTTGTTAATGAATGACAGCAATTATATTTGCATCCTCTTTCTTAAAAATATTTCTACTGTGAATCTTAGCTGTAAACAAGTATGTTCTTATTCTTATCTAGTTCTATTTATCTTGAAGAATGTGCAAGTGGAGGAATGGATTGTGGCTCGGAATAAGAAGTCGGAGAGCCAAGTTCAAATTCCAGTTGAGTTCATAACATTCACTTACACACAAGTACCCTTGGGAAAGGTATGAATCTACCTCATTTGTCCTCATCTCTGAGTTAAATAGAAGGGAAGACTGTATTCTTTAGCCATGGTTGGTGACCTGTCTAGAAGGACAACTCTGAATTCAAAATTGGTTGGTTCGCTAGCAACTCCACCCTATAAAAACCTACTATTGGCTATGGAATCCACAGTAGCAATGTGTAGTGTGCTGAGAGCTGTGGGCCTGTACTCCTCAATGTGGTTACAGGAGTTGATTGATTGATTGAATGTGATCACTATTTGAACATTTTAGGGATTTACTTATTCCCAAAGCTAGAAACTTAATTCTGACATTTGAATCCATTATTATGTTTTTTATCTCTGCACTTTTTGGGGAAATTGCTTAGGGGTCACAGCTTAATTTAATGACAGAAAATATATGAGAAAGAGGAAAAAAAATTTTGTGTGACACGTTTCATCCTTCAGGGCTTCATCAGACTAAATTTGTTATGATGTTATGACTACTCATGCGCACAAATGAGGGATGCTAGGAATTTAAAATTTAATTTATATATATATATATATATATATATATATATATATATATATATAATCTAGCCAATTTCATTTAGATTCTTTTTCTTTTTATCACTTTTATAATCGGCTAGATTATATGTAAAAAAAATTAAAATTCCTAACATCTTTCATTCATGCACATGTGTAATCACACCAACATAACAAATTTAATCCGATAAAGTCTTAACGTATGAAATGTGTCAAACAAAAAGTTTTTCCACTTTGTCATACATTTTCCCCCAATATTGTTCTTGATATATATATATAAAACAGATGATGTTAGTGTGTCTGTGTGCTATTTATGCATGGCTGCATTTCTCAACTGATTTCAATGAAATTGTACACATATGTTGCAAATTTACTAAGGTAGGCCAAGACCAAGTTTTCAATCTACAGGCTGCCTGAGATTGGAGGAAAAATTGATAAAACTGAAGGTGGGTACGACAAGGTTTTTACTGGATGAGCTGATGTTCTTTGCACTTAATGCAAAACACAGCTCATGTTACCAGGTTTAAGTAGAATGCTTAATAGTTTTCCTGCGACATTGGCTTCACACAAAAAATTGCAAAAAACAAAAAAAATCTGATTTTTCATACTACTTGAAATAAAAACTTGAATAACTTCCTCATTTTTTATCTGATTTTCTTCAAACATGTCACAAAAAATTTGCCATCCTGCAAGAAATAAGATAGTGTGGTTTTAGTCCTACTTGCAAACCCACATATAATGAAAAACTAATAAAAACTGTTCAAAATGCCTGGTTTTTGGCCATAACTCCCTAGTTTTTCATCTGATGCTTTCTAAATTAGTCATGTAAATTACATATGACACACAAATTGTCTTGCGTGAATGTTTGGTTTAGATTATTTCAGTTAAGTGGACGAAATCTGTGACAAACTAGGTCCAAAATCGGCTTTTGCCATTTCGCCAATAGTTTCTTCATATGTTTCCATCCAAAATTGGCATTTGAGCATCCTTTGATGCAAAAATTGCTTGTGATGGATTATTGAAGTTTTAAAAGGGAAACATTCCGGAAGAACCTCTTATTGACTTCAGATTCACAGTAAACATGCAAAGAATGGGTGGGGTGTTCATGTGATTGCACTTGCAGTTGAATCAAGCTCTGATGTTTCATTCCTGTTTTTGTTTGATTATTAGATTTGTGAACAATGCCATACTATTTGAAAGTTATTATGGCCATAGGAAATTTACTGAATATCTAAAACATTGAAACAATTTAATCCTGAGCAATGACCATGCAAGAATTTTTTATCGATGGAATTCCTTTATTAAGAACAAACATTTGCAAAGGACATACCATAAAAAAGATGTGGTGGGGAGAGTAGCTTGATGATGATGATGATGATGCATATAAGCGGGGATGCAGGCAGACATTTCTAGACAGGTGGGTGTGTGGGTATACAGAGGTTGCATTTATATAATTGCAGCCATGTATGCCTGGGCAACACTGGCTGCCTTGGTTAGCACACACACACACACACACACACTATTTGCAACTAAAGCCATGGTCCTGTTATTTCTTTCAGTTTTATCACATCTCTTTGATTAGTCACTTTTCTTTTTTCATTTTCTTTTTTTTGGTATCTCTTATATTTGTTCATGTATTTCTTTATTTCTATTCTGAAGTTCAATATTTTTAATTTGGGTAACCAAATTATAATTATCACTTTATTACAAGAAAAAGAAAAAAACATTGTTAACATAATGTCTTTTTGTGTTTTTCTTAGTTCAAAAATGTGTAGAGTTACTGTCCAAAGCCAAAAAACCTGTATTTGTCCTGGGCAGTCAGGTGACTCTGCCTCCAGTTCCTGCAGAAAAACTCTCTGCTGCTCTTGAGGTAATGCCTTTTCCACATTACAGTTTTCGTTTCTGTTTGATTTCAAATTCATGAGAAAGATTTCAACTCAAATCTCTTGACATTTTGTTTACTGCAAGAAATCTTGTTGACTTATTACTGAAATACTTTTGAAAGACTGAATGTGACATTAAATATGTCTGGGTGTCTCTTCACCTTTAATGACTCTCAAGTTTCTCTATAAAATATATATATATATATATATATATATATATTTATTTTATTTTTTATTTGGCAGTAAAGCCACTATGACACAAGGAGTTATAGGATGGGGAAGAATTAGGAACAGAAACATTGATAATGAGAAGGAAGAAAAAAAGAGTAATTAGGACAGTAGATAGTGATTGACATTGCATTTAAATTTTTTAGATTAAAGTTGGCTGGTAGCATGGAGTCAGAAGGGAGTTCCACAATCAAGAAGTGCAAGAAAAGAGACTCTTAGCATAGAAGTAGCAGTTACATCTAGCCAGCACAAATGTAAATTGATGAGATCTCAACATCAGTCTAGTACTGTGCTTAAATTCATAAAATCTAGGTACCATAGCGAAGAGCTCATCTGAACAATTACCATGAAAATATTTATAGAAAAGATACAAAGAGGCAGCCTTATGACAATGGAAAAGTGACTGAAGCCGGGCTGCCAGATCAGGACCAATAATATTGCTGATTCTTCTTTGGATTTTATCAAGGAGCTCAAGGTATATAGCAAGGGTACTGGATTGTAGCTAATAACATATTTTATGAAATAGCAGTTACTGTAATTCAATTTAATATAATTTATGATTGTATATCTCTTGTCTTTGAAAACCAAAATTGTAGTGTTGTAATCTTGAAAGTAAAAATTGTTTCATCTATGTTAATTTCTCATTGTAGAGTATTGGGGTCCCATGTTTCTTGGGTGGAATGTCCCGGGGACTTCTGGGAAGAAGAAGTCCTATTCAAATAAGACAACAGCGTAAAGATGCTCTTAAGGAAGCTGACCTTATCATTCTTGCAGGTAAGAAATGATAATTTTTTCAGTGTTGATTTTTAAAAGTTATAATTTGATTATTTACACTGTTTATATTTTCTAACACTTTTGCCCCAGCCCCTCAATCTCCGATGTCTTACTCTCTGGGTTGAGGTGTCTACTTGGTCCTAACCAAACTTAAGGGAGTGGCCATAGGTCCCCTGAGCATCCGTAGATCATTCGACCGGCCCACTCGTTTAATCCTGCTTCCTGCCCACGTTGTGTTTAGTTTGATCCAGAAGTGATGTTCATCCATTCACAGTCGACTGAAGATGTAGACACGGCTGGAGAGTCTGTGCTAAGAAATTTAGAATGCAGCAAAAAAAGAATTAATATCTGCAGAAAGCTGGACAATGGTTGAATTGTTAATATCTTTTATATAGCAGAAAAGAATAGTATAGAAAAGAAACGGGTTACAGAAAAGAAAAGTATTTGACGTAAAAACTCATACACTGGATTCTAGACAGAGAGAGAGAGTGTATTGTGAATTAACTTGTTGTTAAATCGTCTCAGAACGATATACAACTCTTGCAATAGAGGGATAAGATTTCTGTGCGGGGCTTAAAGTTTATAGTGTTGTTCCTCCTCAGCAGTAGTAACAGTAGTAGTAATATTCATGGTGGCAGAAGCAGCGGTATATTAACAGTACATGCTAGTGGCCGCTTCGTTCCAATCTCTGACGTCACTTCCTCTCCTCCTCAAGTCTCCAACTCAACTCTCCACTGTCTGGCCCAACTCTTGCCTGGGCTAATTCTCTTCTCCAGTCTCGCCAAGAATTTTCTCCCGTCTCTCCTGTAGCGCCACGACCTGTAATGGTCGACATGGGTGCACATGTGTGTGACGGCACGCATGCGACAACGATGCACCGACCGATCGCGGCCTCTCCCATCTCCCACTTTTCCAGCATAACTACGTGTTTATATAGAAAAACTCGGCTGGTCATAACTGACCCCCGGCCCCACCACCTCGTGCGTGATCATCACGAGGTTCTGGCTGCTTCAACCAAAATCATGTGAATTCTAAAGGCCTTTCTTGCTTACTCAGCTCTATTCCAAGATTTAACCGATTAAAATTATTTTGACCATTTTCATTGTCTTCTAATGACCCAAATCCCATTGGGTACAACTTCTGCCCTAGCGCAGATTTCCCATCAGTAAACAAAATGCTCTGATCTAATTTTGCTACTCAGATCTACTCCAATTTCAATAAAAAAAAATATGTGTGTGTGTATTTCTCAGACTCTCTCTGTGTCACAATTTGGACTAATGTCCTCACCTTTGTTTCGGCCATTTAGCCTCCAGCCTTCCTGAGGTGTTTGTATATTGATCTGGGTAAGCTACAGGGAATTCTAAACTGAAGGTTATCCAGATCAATATACTCCTAAGGAAAGCTGGAGAGCACAACAATTGAAACATTGTGATAAAAACAACAAAGATGAGGAAAATAGTTCAAATATAAATATTGTAAATAATGAAAATTCCTCAATCTAGAAATTCTGACAGAAATTATAATTTGATATTGAATTTCTCAAGCAAAACTTGTGGTATTTTTAATTCTGTAATAATTATTGAAATTAGTTTAAATTTATTTATTTAATTATGAAATAATTTAAAAATTTAACTTGCAGGAATTTATAAGAATTAAAGTATATTCCTACATGCCTACCATTGCTTGTAGGTAATCATTAATAAACAATAATTTGGACATGTTTTTCAAAGTTTCCTTTTATCTTCTTGTTTTAAAAATGTCAAATGGCACTTTCATAAATTTATGGTTTAATTATGCTTGCATAGTTTTCTTTTCCCATTATACAATGTTTCTCCATATTTTTTTTTAACATTATTTGAATACTCAAATCTGTATAATTGCTGTTTTTAACGTATTGTTATGGCTGATCCATTCCTCCGTTCTTATCAAGTGTAATCCATGAAAATAAAGAAATCTCTTCAAGAACAAACTAAAATAAATAACAAAATAGGCTATCAATGAAGATTGTTCATTAATGGACCTACCAGGTTAGTCTATTTCCACAGCATCAGATTACATAAAATACCCAGCTAATTCCAAATTACACCAGGTGGAGTAGTTCTTAAACACCAACTTTGCTCAGTGAAACAAAACTAATGCCCCTGCTTGAGAGGTCAGTGTACATTGCCATTTCCAACTTCCACACTCCCCCAACAATGCACCCTGTCAGTCCACCGACCTTCATCTCTGAGAGGGTAATGTGTACCCATCTCCTTCAAGATATGCTCTGCTATATAACTATAACAATAACTATACAAAGAATTGAGTGCCTGAGCAAAATGTTAATGACTTCTCAAAATTATTTTCTCTAGTTTTTATTCAAAGTCTTTATTAATTGATTAATTAATTTTCTACAGATTATCAACAGCTTATTTAAAGCCAAAAATTTTTAATTTTAGATTATAAGAATTTTTTTTGAGATAATAATGCTTTAGTCATACAAGCTGGGGGAGAAGAGGTGTATTCATACCTTTCCCAATGGTATTTGTGTGTAAGTAAACAAACTCAACTGGAATTGAAACTTGGTTCTCTGATTAACAATTACAAGCCATTATCCACACATCCAAGTTTACAGCACATGATATTTCCAAGCAGTCACTCATCTAGGTACTGACCAGGCTAGTCGTTGCTTAACTTTGGTGATAATATGGAAACCAGTGTTTCAATATAATGTGGCTGTAAGCCGTCTTTGTTAAAGGTCATACAATGGCTTGATCAGTAATCCACAGTTTTTATGTCATATAATCGATATAATTATTTTCTCTCTTTAAATTCCAAGTGTATAGTTTTAAGTTACTTCAATAATGTCATTATAATAAATTAAAATTATAATAAATAATAAACAGTAAACATTTATTTTAGTCGTAACAGATTATTGTTATTAACCTTGAGTTGCTTCCCTTAAAAAATAAGCCATATTTATGAGATTACTTACAAACTTTATAACTTGTCTATATTGATGTGGATAAATTCATTTTATAAAAAATACTGTGGCTCCATTTGACCAAAATAATTCTCCTGATTATTTTAACAAAGCAAAAAATAAACCAAGAGATGATGAGCCATAACTACAAAATAGCAATAATTGGCCAAGGACTTACATAGAACTTCTACTACTATAGACATGGTAACAGTTCATGCTCAAATTTAAAATAAATCGAAACTCATATTACTTAATCCTAACAAACTCTGCTGTAACATTAAAAAAGAGACTTACTGAAATCATATTGTAATAATAACATTAAAAGAAATAATCCGTATTTGAATTTCCTGATATTCAATTCCCTCCCTTGACACCTAGAACTCGAATTTTCTGTGATGTTATACAGGGGTTGGACAAAATAATTGGAACAGGTCCAAATTCCACTCCTATATTTCAAAGACCTATTATATTAAGAACTTTAACTAAAACTTTGTAATTGGTGGTTATATCTATTGTAAATATGTTTATTTATCTAATTTACTGTCTTTGTCTTATTTATTTTTAGAATTTAGTAAAATTTAAGCTAAATGCGTAACCTCTCTGAGTTAGAAAAAGGGCAAATTGTTGGAGCTCGCATGGCAGGTGTCTTGATCACTAAGGTTGCTGAACTGTTGGGTTTTTCAAGAGCTACCATATCAAGAACTATGATGCAATTTGAGAAACAGGACAAAACCTCTAGCAACCATAGCAATTTGGGCCGAACTTGCAAACTTACTGACAGGGACTGACATGCATTGAAACACAATGTGGCAAAAAATCATCAGACTACTGTGTCCAGAGTGACTGCTGAGTTAAATAATCATCTGAATAGTCCAGTTTCTACTAAAACTGTTCGTCATGAGCTCCATAAGGCTGGATATCATGGAAGAGCTGCCATGAGGAAACCTCGTCTCCCCACTCGCAACATTCAGAAGAGGTTGAAGTGGTGCAGAGATCCCAAGGTCTGGTCTGCTGACCAATGGAAGCAAGTCATATTCTCAGACGAGTCCAGTTTTCCTCTTTTTCCAACTTCAGGGCGAGTTTATGTGTGGAGGCAGCCCAAAGAAGCTTACAACCCTAACTGCCTTCTTCCAATAGTGAAGCATGAAGGTGGATCAGTGATAGTTTGGGGTGCCATATCATGGAAATGCCTCAGTCCAATAGTTGCCCTGCATGGTAAAATCAATAGCAAAGATTACCTGAACATTTTAGGAAATCATGTTCATCCAATGGCCTAGACTTTATTCCCTGATGGTGACTGCATCTTGCAAGGCGATGATGCTCCAATACATACCACTCGAGTGGTTAAGAATTGGTATGAAAAGCATGAAAGTGAGCTAGAACACATGAAGTGGCCTCCACAATCTCTAAATATCAATATTATTGAACATTTGTGGTGCATTTTGGAGCAACAAGTTAGGATCTGCTATCCTCCACCGTTGTGTCTTAAAGAGCTGGAGTGTTAATGGAAGAATGGCTGAAAATTCCTCTGGATGAAGTCAGGAAGCTGTATGATTCCATTCGTAGACGTATTAAAGCTGTATGTGAGGCTAAAGGAGGACCAACTCCATATTAAATAAATTTTCTTTGAATTTAACAAGTGTTTCAATTATTTTGTCCAACTCCTGTATATCAACGAAATTGTCTCTCAGATTGTTTTCACTTTTATCAATTCTGTCAGTTCCATCAGATTGTTTTCACTTCCATCAGTTCTGGATAAATACAGTAATGAAATATTTTTACTTAATTGGGTTATGTCTAAGTACAGTTATTTTATTTTGCTTGATCACTTATATGAAAAGACAAGGAAGAAGAATGTGTTTGTGAATGTAATTTTTAAATGCGTTATTAGTTGCATTAGTTGTATTTGTGTCCTTAGTTTATCACATGGTTTGCAACGGGTTGTGCCTTTTCTTTATTATGTCATGTTGTCAGCTCTCCAATAATTATTCTTTGGTTACACCAGTCATAACTCTGAATATATTCCAATTGTGCACATGAATATTTGACAAAATGTACTTATTATATTTTTAAACTTATCTTTAAAATGTTAATCTAGATAAAAATTAGATATTTTTTTCTTTGTGGAGAAATAGCATTGATTTAAAAAAAATATTTTATTGTTTAAAACAAATAAAGTTTGCATACTTCTCTGTTAACTTTTGACAGTGAGACAGTCATATTTCTTATTGCCATATTGTAAAGTTATTTTGATTTCCAACCATTATGATATCGATGGTGGGATGGATATTCTGCTCTAAATAATATACAGGGTTCAGCAAAAATGCCTCACACATAATGGTAAGACATTAGTGGCAATGGTATCTTGATCTAGCTAATGTATTACCATTATGTGGGATATATTTGCACACTGTATATACAGTGCTGTGCAAAAGTAAGTGAACCCTAAGATAATATTAAAAAAATTGCCTTTTTTTTTCCAGATGATCAACAAATCTTAATTAAACTATATATTCATTAAAAACAACTTCTATTAAATCAAGGGTTCACTTATTCTTGCACATCTTAATTTTTAATTAATATTTTTATTCCAGCTTGATAAAATTTTTTGAAAGTGGTTGTACACTTTCAAAAATTTTTATCAAGCTGGAATAGAAATATTAATTAAAAATTAAGATGTGCAAAAATAAGTGAACCCTTCTTTTTTTTAATAATTTTTAAGAAGTTTCTGGCAGTAGTGGATGCTGATTTTTGACCATTCTTCTTGGCAAAACTCCTATAATTGCTCAAGTTTATCTAGGTGTCTTGCATGCACTGTCATTTTTCTTTTAATCACAGATTTTCAATTAGGTTTAGATCAGGACTTTTGCCAGAATGTTTCTAGCTTATTAATGAGCTTTGGTATAGTTGAGGAGAGCATCACTTGTGCTGTTTCGTAAGCAGTTTTTTTTTCCTAAGCATTCATGTTTGTTAAGGTAAAAGTCCTTTCCACAGACCCTAATTTCCTGTCAATATCTTCATCTTTGTTTATTTAGCCATGTATTGAAATATGAATTTATAAATATAAATCAATAAAATCACTTACCAACATGATTCAATATTTTGTTTTTGGTAACTGAAAAACCTTGTCTTTTGGCAAAATTTTCTGTGAGAAAAAGAGTTTTCTCTTTATAATTTTGAATGATGAAATATCACGATGAAATAAATTCATTTATTCAGCTTTTAATAATAATAGAAATTATTTAAGAATTCACCCATAAAATATCTGGTGTCCTTTAAACTTTGAAGAATTTTTCCTACTAAGCAGAATATGATTTGTAATATTAGTGCCATCATCAAAAATTCCTGTTTACAAGCATTTAATAAAATCCAGTAGAAGGAAAACTTACTGCTTAAATACATGACATATGAAGAGGTGCTGAAAATATTTTAAATCTGTTCTACTTTCCAAAATCTGAACAAATAGCAGAAATATTTTTTGAATCCCTTCTTTGTTGGATTGAGAGTTTTTCATCACACTCCTGTGTTTGCATGTGTGTGTATTTGGGTGATTTTTTTTTTTTTCAGTTGAATAACAAATTTTATCAATGGTATCAGTCTTACATATATGGGAAGTGGAAGAAATACAACAAGTGACAGTTACAATTTTAACACTAAAGATTACAGAGACACTTAGCTTTAAATTTTTGATGTTTGGTGTATTGAGATGCATAAAACTATTATTAGTCTGAAGAAAATCCTTCTCAGCGACTTGCTGTTACTCTGGTATAAAGATTTGTTTATCATATCTTCCATACAATACCTGTCAATTTAAAATCTTGATAGATGAAAGAAACGTTTTAAAAAATTATATATAATTAGTTTTTATTTCTTCCCTCTTACATTTATATATATATATATATATATATATATATATATGATTTTGTCTAAAATCATTACTTTAGTCTGAAGTCCTTCTAGAGCAGTAGTTCCCAAACTGTGCAGTGAACCTCACACGTGAGGCAGAAGAAGATAGCTGGTGAGGTTGTATGATTGAAAGACAATAAAAGATTTAGAAAGTTTTAAAAAATTCATATGCCAAAAATAAATGATTTCAAAATTTAAATTATTAATATAGATTACTCGTAATTGTATGCATGAGTCCCAGTATAAATAGTTATGAATAATTATTGACTGATTTTATCATTGTCATATATTTGCATTATATCAAGTATTAAGAATATAGTAATTAGGATCTGCAAATTGGAAGAGAGAATTATCAATGAAAATATTCTGGCTTTAAATCCCCGGTTATCTCCCTTTAACCCTATTTTTCTCTCTGTTTTTTATTTTTAAATGTACTTAATCATATAAAATTTGGTGAGGCACGAGCAAATTTTCATTCTGGAAAAATTTGGGAATAATTGTTCTAGAGGATGAAACACATAATTTTTCCACCTTGTTATTCAATTGCCTGTAATTATTTGAACAATATAAATGGAATATAAAATGGAATTCACCTTTTAAGAGAAAAGGAAAATAAATAATAATAATGAGAAATTATGAAACAGAATAAAAAGCTCTATGTATATTGATATTGAAAGTTGGAATTATTACAAACAAACAAACATATTTAAATATAACAGTTGGGATGTTAAAATTCAGCAGGATTCTTTTGTTAAATATATTACTGCTTGAAATAATCTTTTCCATAATTAGGTATTTTGAATCTCAATCTAAATATATAGTGTGAGGCAAATGTAATGCCATTTTTTGTTTACTAACTTTTATTGAACAAAAATAAATTACAGTAGTTTATGAAAATTTGTAAGTATTGTCACATCAAAACAGCATGATTTGTTATGATTAACAAGCTATTTAACATGTTCAAAATGCTCCCCTTCAGTTTCAATACAACATTTGAATCCTATCTGCAATACTTCTGCAAACCATTTGACATATTTCTCCTTTAATTTCAGAAAATTTATCAACAATTGCTTGTTTTAATTCAGGAATTTTCAGTACACCTCACAAGGAAAAGTTTGGTGGTGCTTGCTCTACTGATTGTGTTGGCTCTGCATTGTCCTGTCCCCACTCAACTCAAAAAAAAAATATTACTTTTGATACACCCTATATGTGTGAATATATTGTATTGAATCGCAGCAGGTGAAAATTATTGTTTTAAGAAATCTTATTGAAAAATAAAGTAAAGCAAGTTTTACCTTAAATGAACGTTTAATAATGTTTCTGTGATCCAGGTACTGTGTGTGATTTTCGTCTTGGATATGGACGTTCGTTAAACAAAAGAGCAAAAATTATATCTGTGAACCGAAGCAAAGAACAATTAATGAAGGTAATCAACATGTATCCTTTATTTTCTATTTATTATTTGGATGATAGCTATGTTATCTAATAGGGTTTTAAATAAACTCTATGAAATCATCATTAACTTTTACTGGTATGTTGTACTCAAAAATCAGTATAAATTGTAAATAAAGTGAAAATAATTTTATAGTAATATTCAGGATACTGATATTTTCTTTGGATGTATATTTTTTTTTTAAGTATTTCTTCCCAAGCAAGGGCATAAAGCCACTAGGACACATGGCTTTACTGAGTGTGAGAGAATATGAGAAAACAAAACATTATTAAGGACAGGGAAGAATAAAAGAACAGGAAGATGGAAGATAACAATTGATATTGCATTTAAATGTTTTAAAATATTATTTGAAATGCCATTTTAATCATTGTATATTGGTTAATTTGATCCTTTCACATACCCACCTTTCTAGAGGGTGTGTTGTGCTCTGAGTAACCATGCCCTTCTCCTTGAATACAAATAACATCATGTGTCTTTGTGCCCTTCAGATTGTTTCTCACCTCTTAACACATGACCTTCCAGGAAACCTGGTTAACTTTAAAAGAATTCCTATTTCTTAGGTCATGCTTCTGGAACTACAAATTCCCAAATTGCTCTCTCCAAATCAAAAAGGCTCTCTCAGGTTCCAGAAGCATGACCCAAGAAATGGAATGTTGGAAAAGTTCTTTGGAAGGCCACAGGTTCAGTGCAGATGTCAAGACAACCATCCCAAGAACCCACCAGGCACCAAATTTGATATGAATAAGCAAGAGCAAAGTTTTATATTACAAAATATACCACATCCTGTCATGAATGCAGTAAACAACCTCAAATTAACCTATATATAATGATTAAAGTAAAAGCATTAAGACATGTTGTATTGAATCCATTGCTATGTCAGCTGCTAAGAAATTTGGTTCACTGTATAGGGCCAGACAATTTTCTCTCAGGAATCTATCATACATATCTATAAGTCTACCATTCATCCATGCTTAGAATATTGCTGCCATATATGGTCCATTGCCCCTGCTATTTACTTTGAGCTTCTTGATAAAATCCAAAGAAGAATCAACAATATTATTAGTCCTGATCTGGCAGCTCGGCTTCAGTCACTTTTCCACCAGCATATGTTTGTCTCTCTGTGACTTTTCTATAAATACTTTCATGGTAATTGTTCAGATGAGCTCTTTGCTATGGTACAAAGACTTTTTGAATTTAAGCACAGCACTAGACTGGCATCAAGATCTCATCAGTTGAGCTGGCTAGATGTAACCATAAGTTCTATGCTAACGGTTCCTTTTCTCACACTTCTCACTTGTGGAACTCCCTTTCAGCCAACTTTAATCTGCAAAAATTTAAATGCAATGTCAATCACTATCTACTGCCCTACTGATTACTCTTTCCTCTTCCTGATCATTATTGATGTTTTTGTTCCTAATTTTTCCACCCAAACCCTGTAATCACTTGTGTTTTAGTGGCTTTACTGCCTTGCATAGGGTGATGCCAATTTAAAAAAAATGTTGATAAATCTGTTGCAAGTAGAATAATGTTTGTTACAAATATAAATTTTTCTTGTTGAATTATAAGTAATGGTAAAAAAAACAATTTCTTGTTCCTTATAAATGAAGCAAAGGAAAGCAAAGTTCTGTTTTTTCAATAGAAAGCATCTAAAGTAATGTCACAATATAATTACATGTAACATTTACTAAAAACATGTGTTTAGCTTGTAGTATTATAAAGATAGGGGTGATGACAGTTATTGGCATGGCAAATGAAATCAGCTTAAAATATGGATTCCAGTCTAGTCACAATGTCTTTGAGAAAAGTATGAACCTATCTCTTTTTCACAGCTATGGATTAAATAGAAGGGTAGACTTGGCTATCTAGCTTTGGGTTAAAGCCAATCTAGAGAAGGATTACTGTGAATTCAAAACTGTGGATAGGCCAACAGGAAACCACTGTACTATCTTTTCCAAGATGTGAAGAAAAAAAAAAGAAATCTGTGAAGAGCTATGATGACCTATATCCTGAAGAGAAATGACATTTAAAAACTATTTATAGACGAGATATAACAACAAAGTAGCATTTACAGTGGAGGAACTTTACCACAGGAACATTTTGCATAAAATGGTTATCCTTGTAAATTAATTGCTGCAGTTGCCAAATGTAGCATTCCTTGGAAGAAGACCTTTTCTTGAAATAGGATTAAGTGCTAATCAGTGTGAAGTCTTGCATGAACCAGAATAACTCTGTTATTTCAGTAGTCTAATTGGCTCTTCATTTCAAATGATTGAAGTCACTTTGTATTTGAAGATTTTGCTTTTTTTAATAATTAAAGGGTCAGTGAAATCTGAATGGTTTAATTTTTTAAAGCCAACAAAGTCATTGGTTCAGCTATGAGGACTGAAACAAGTAATCCTCATACTTTATAGATGTATTTTTAAGAAGCCTTTGAGAGAATATATTTTAAGGTTATAAGAAGGATAGATTGATTATGTTTTATATACTATTACAGTTTGTATGTTTCTAATCTCTCACTCTATGAGATTTGGCAACTCCCAAAGGCCAGCATGATTTTGAATATACTGCAATTAGTTTGTGCATCTGTCACTAGAATTCTTCAATTTCAAATTGCAGTTTAAACCATAATTTAATGATTTATAAACTCACTGGTTTAGTCAAATGTGTAAAAGCCAAACTATAATTTGAAACTGAATTGAAGAACTCTAAATTTTATAACTTTTGATATTTTCAATTACATATGTATTTATTAATTTTATAATTAATTTTAACATTTTATAAATTATCTTTTAGTAAGATCAATTAAAAAGCATTAAAAAAACTCAATATTTATTTATTAAAATATAATTTTTATTATACAAGTTATTTTAAAAATATATTGTTCTATTTTCCACACTACTAGACAATTTGTTAAAATCTTGAAACTGCTAAGGTTTAAGTAATGGTTTGAAAAAAAAAAGAAGCATTGACTATTCACACTTTTGCTGTTGTTGACATATTTATATTTTCATGTAACTTATACTGTGTAGGAGAAGCAAAAGGTCAACTCAGGGAGTTAAACCTAAAAGGTTCCGGGGGGTGTAGTGGGATTAGTTAGGCTAATACTAATTAGCATAACCATACCACTATATATATATATATATATATATTAGGTTGGTGCAAAAATAATGTCGTTTTTTGATGTTCAAGATCATGTCAAAGACGACATTATTTTTGCACCAACCTAATATATATATATATATATATATATATATATATATATATATAGGAGAACTCCAGATAGACGGGAAGGGAAAGTCACTTGTGATGACTACTACTACAATTGTGCATGTACGAACTTCATAACAAAACTGTGTTGGATTTGGAAAACCCTGAAGAGGTTATTATCTGGTTAAAGTGTTTTGAGGCAATGGCCATAATGAAGAAATTAGCAGATGAGCAAAAGCAGAAACAAATCATAGATTTATTTATGGCCACCGTGGGATGTAAAGCCATTAAGCAAGGGTCCATAATGACTTACTCGGAGGAAATTGAAACTTTAAAGACATTAAGGACATAATTTTAAAGACTATCCAACCAAAAAAAAGATTAGTCATTTCTGAAAGGACCCAATTTCTAGCGTTAAGACAAGAGTCTGGAGAACCTATTAGGAAATATCTCAGTAGACTAAGAGATACTAGTAGGTATTGTGACTTTAATGAACTTGGATGAAAAGGAATGACAATAGAGGAGGAATTGATTCAGCTTTAACTGGTGGAAGGATTATACGGTACTACGCAAAAACTTAAAACTTTGGATAGGTTGCTATCCAATAATATGAATTTGGAAGCATGTATTGAATTTATACAGCAAGACAAGTTGATTGAAAAATATAATATAAAAACCCCAACAAGAAGAAATGATGGAAATATGTGCCATTAAGAAAAAAACAAAATCAAAATACAAGTATTGCAGTTATGAACATGAGCCAAAAAGAGAATAATGTCTCCCGCCTGGGGAAAGATATGTGATAATTGTAGAGAAAAAAGAATCATTTTAAAGCCGCGTGTAAATGGCAAAGCAACAATGTAAAAAATGTGGAAATAGTACAGGATGGAAGAAAAAAACAAAATCAAAATACAAGTATTGCAGTTATGAACATGAGCCAAAAAGAGAATAATGTCTCCCGCCTGGGGAAAGATATGTGATAATTGTAGAGAAAAAAGAATCATTTTAAAGCCGCGTGTAAATGGCAAAGCAACAATGTAAAAAATGTGGAAATAGTACAGGATGGAAGAAAAAAACAAAATCAAAATACAAGTATTGCAGTTATGAACATGAGCCAAAAAGAGAATAATGTCTCCCGCCTGGGGAAAGATATGTGATAATTGTAGAGAAAAAAGAATCATTTTAAAGCCGCGTGTAAATGGCAAAGCAACAATGTAAAAAATGTGGAAATAGTACAGGATGGAAGAAAAAAACAAAATCAAAATACAAGTATTGCAGTTATGAACATGAGCCAAAAAGAGAATAATGTCTCCCGCCTGGGGAAAGATATGTGATAATTGTAGAGAAAAAAGAATCATTTTAAAGCCGCGTGTAAATGGCAAAGCAACAATGTAAAAAATGTGGAAATAGTACAGGATGGAAGAAAAAAACAAAATCAAAATACAAGTATTGCAGTTATGAACATGAGCCAAAAAGAGAATAATGTCTCCCGCCTGGGGAAAGATATGTGATAATTGTAGAGAAAAAAGAATCATTTTAAAGCCGCGTGTAAATGGCAAAGCAACAATGTAAAAAATGTGGAAATAGTACAGGATGGAAGAAAAAAACAAAATCAAAATACAAGTATTGCAGTTATGAACATGAGCCAAAAAGAGAATAATGTCTCCCGCCTGGGGAAAGATATGTGATAATTGTAGAGAAAAAAGAATCATTTTAAAGCCGCGTGTAAATGGCAAAGCAACAATGTAAAAAATGTGGAAATAGTACAGGATGGAAGAAAAAAACAAAATCAAAATACAAGTATTGCAGTTATGAACATGAGCCAAAAAGAGAATAATGTCTCCCGCCTGGGGAAAGATATGTGATAATTGTAGAGAAAAAAGAATCATTTTAAAGCCGCGTGTAAATGGCAAAGCAACAATGTAAAAAATGTGGAAATAGTACAGGACGGAAGAAAAAAACAAAATCAAAATACAAGTATTGCAGTTATGAACATGAGCCAAAAAGAGAATAATGTCTCCCGCCTGGGGAAAGATATGTGATAATTGTAGAGAAAAAAGAATCATTTTAAAGCCGCGTGTAAATGGCAAAGCAACAATGTAAAAAATGTGGAAATAGTACAGGATGGAAGAAAAAAACAAAATCAAAATACAAGTATTGCAGTTATGAACATGAGCCAAAAAGAGAATAATGTCTCCCGCCTGGGGAAAGATATGTGATAATTGTAGAGAAAAAAGAATCATTTTAAAGCCGCGTGTAAATGGCAAAGCAACAATATAAAAAATGTGGAAATAGTACAGGATGGAAGAAAAAAACAAAATCAAAATACAAGTATTGCAGTTATGAACATGAGCCAAAAAGAGAATAATGTCTCCCGCCTGGGGAAAGATATGTGATAATTGTAGAGAAAAAAGAATCATTTTAAAGCCGCGTGTAAATGGCAAAGCAACAATGTAAAAAATGTGGAAATAGTACAGGATGGAAGAAAAAAACAAAATCAAAATACAAGTATTGCAGTTATGAACATGAGCCAAAAAGAGAATAATGTCTCCCGCCTGGGGAAAGATATGTGATAATTGTAGAGAAAAAAGAATCATTTTAAAGCCGCGTGTAAATGGCAAAGCAACAATGTAAAAAATGTGGAAATAGTACAGGATGGAAGAAAAAAACAAAATCAAAATACAAGTATTGCAGTTATGAACATGAGCCAAAAAGAGAATAATGTCTCCCGCCTGGGGAAAGATATGTGATAATTGTAGAGAAAAAAGAATCATTTTAAAGCCGCGTGTAAATGGCAAAGCAACAATGTAAAAAATGTGGAAATAGTACAGGATGGAAGAAAAAAACAAAATCAAAATACAAGTATTGCAGTTATGAACATGAGCCAAAAAGAGAATAATGTCTCCCGCCTGGGGAAAGATATGTGATAATTGTAGAGAAAAAAGAATCATTTTAAAGCCGCGTGTAAATGGCAAAGCAACAATGTAAAAAATGTGGAAATAGTACAGGACGGAAGAAAAAAACAAAATCAAAATACAAGTATTGCAGTTATGAACATGAGCCAAAAAGAGAATAATGTCTCCTGCCTGGGGAAAGATATGTGATAATTGTAGAGAAAAAAGAATCATTTTAAAGCCGCGTGTAAATGGCAAAGCAACAATGTAAAAAATGTGGAAATAGTACAGGATGGAAGAAAAAAACAAAATCAAAATACAAGTATTGCAGTTATGAACATGAGCCAAAAAGAGAATAATGTCTCCCGCCTGGGGAAAGATATGTGATAATTGTAGAGAAAAAAGAATCCTTTTAAAGCCGCGTGTAAATGGCAAAGCAACAATGTAAAAAATGTGGAAATAGTACAGGACGGAAGAAAAAAACAAAATCAAAATACAAGTATTGCAGTTATGAACATGAGCCAAAAAGAGAATAATGTCTCCCGCCTGGGGAAAGATATGTGATAATTGTAGAGAAAAAAGAATCATTTTAAAGCCGCGTGTAAATGGCAAAGCAACAATGTAAAAAATGTGGAAATAGTACAGGACGGAAGAAAAAAACAAAATCAAAATACAAGTATTGCAGTTATGAACATGAGCCAAAAAGAGAATAATGTCTCCCGCCTGGGGAAAGATATGTGATAATTGTAGAGAAAAAAGAATCATTTTAAAGCCGCGTGTAAATGGCAAAGCAACAATGTAAAAAATGTGGAAATAGTACAGGATGGAAGAAAAAAACAAAATCAAAATACAAGTATTGCAGTTATGAACATGAGCCAAAAAGAGAATAATGTCTCCCGCCTGGGGAAAGATATGTGATAATTGTAGAGAAAAAAGAATAATTTTAAAGCCGCGTGTAAATGGCAAAGCAACAATGTAAAAAATGTGGAAATAGTACAGGATGGAAGAAAAAAACAAAATCAAAATACAAGTATTGCAGTTATGAACATGAGCCAAAAAGAGAATAATGTCTCCCGCCTGGGGAAAGATATGTGATAATTGTAGAGAAAAAAGAATCATTTTAAAGCCGCGTGTAAATGGCAAAGCAACAATGTAAAAAATGTGGAAATAGTACAGGATGGAAGAAAAAAACAAAATCAAAATACAAGTATTGCAGTTATGAACATGAGCCAAAAAGAGAATAATGTCTCCCGCCTGGGGAAAGATATGTGATAATTGTAGAGAAAAAAGAATCATTTTAAAGCCGCGTGTAAATGGCAAAGCAACAATGTAAAAAATGTGGAAATAGTACAGGATGGAAGAAAAAAACAAAATCAAAATACAAGTATTGCAGTTATGAACATGAGCCAAAAAGAGAATAATGTCTCCCGCCTGGGGAAAGATATGTGATAATTGTAGAGAAAAAAGAATCATTTTAAAGCCGCGTGTAAATGGCAAAGCAACAATGTAAAAAATGTGGAAATAGTACAGGATGGAAGAAAAAAACAAAATCAAAATACAAGTATTGCAGTTATGAACATGAGCCAAAAAGAGAATAATGTCTCCCGCCTGGGGAAAGATATGTGATAATTGTAGAGAAAAAAGAATCATTTTAAAGCCGCGTGTAAATGGCAAAGCAACAATGTAAAAAATGTGGAAATAGTACAGGATGGAAGAAAAAAACAAAATCAAAATACAAGTATTGCAGTTATGAACATGAGCCAAAAAGAGAATAATGTCTCCCGCCTGGGGAAAGATATGTGATAATTGTAGAGAAAAAAGAATCATTTTAAAGCCGCGTGTAAATGGCAAAGCAACAATGTAAAAAATGTGGAAATAGTACAGGATGGAAGAAAAAAACAAAATCAAAATACAAGTATTGCAGTTATGAACATGAGCCAAAAAGAGAATAATGTCTCCCGCCTGGGGAAAGATATGTGATAATTGTAGAGAAAAAAGAATCATTTTAAAGCCGCGTGTAAATGGCAAAGCAACAATGTAAAAAATGTGGAAATAGTACAGGATGGAAGAAAAAAACAAAATCAAAATACAAGTATTGCAGTTATGAACATGAGCCAAAAAGAGAATAATGTCTCCCGCCTGGGGAAAGATATGTGATAATTGTAGAGAAAAAAGAATCATTTTAAAGCCGCGTGTAAATGGCAAAGCAACAATGTAAAAAATGTGGAAATAGTACAGGACGGAAGAAAAAAACAAAATCAAAATACAAGTATTGCAGTTATGAACATGAGCCAAAAAGAGAATAATGTCTCCCGCCTGGGGAAAGATATGTGATAATTGTAGAGAAAAAAGAATCATTTTAAAGCCGCGTGTAAATGGCAAAGCAACAATGTAAAAAATGTGGAAATAGTACAGGATGGAAGAAAAAAACAAAATCAAAATACAAGTATTGCAGTTATGAACATGAGCCAAAAAGAGAATAATGTCTCCCGCCTGGGGAAAGATATGTGATAATTGTAGAGAAAAAAGAATCATTTTAAAGCCGCGTGTAAATGGCAAAGCAACAATGTAAAAAATGTGGAAATAGTACAGGATGGAAGAAAAAAACAAAATCAAAATACAAGTATTGCAGTTATGAACATGAGCCAAAAAGAGAATAATGTCTCCCGCCTGGGGAAAGATATGTGATAATTGTAGAGAAAAAAGAATCATTTTAAAGCCGCGTGTAAATGGCAAAGCAACAATGTAAAAAATGTGGAAATAGTACAGGATGGAAGAAAAAAACAAAATCAAAATACAAGTATTACAGTTATGAACATGAGCCAAAAAGAGAATAATGTCTCCCGCCTGGGGAAAGATATGTGATAATTGTAGAGAAAAAAGAATCATTTTAAAGCCGCGTGTAAATGGCAAAGCAACAATGTAAAAAATGTGGAAATAGTACAGGATGGAAGAAAAAAACAAAATCAAAATACAAGTATTGCAGTTATGAACATGAGCCAAAAAGAGAATAATGTCTCCCGCCTGGGGAAAGATATGTGATAATTGTAGAGAAAAAAGAATCATTTTAAAGCCGCGTGTAAATGGCAAAGCAACAATGTAAAAAATGTGGAAATAGTACAGGATGGAAGAAAAAAACAAAATCAAAATACAAGTATTGCAGTTATGAACATGAGCCAAAAAGAGAATAATGTCTCCCGCCTGGGGAAAGATATGTGATAATTGTAGAGAAAAAAGAATCATTTTAAAGCCGCGTGTAAATGGCAAAGCAACAATGTAAAAAATGTGGAAATAGTACAGGATGGAAGAAAAAAGAAAAAAATAATACAAGTATTGCAGTTATGAACATGAGCCAAAAAGAGAATAATGTCTCCCGCCTGGGGAAAGATATGTGATAATTGTAGAGAAAAAAGAATCATTTTAAAGCCGCGTGTAAATGGCAAAGCAACAATGTAAAAAATGTGGAAATAGTACAGGACGGAAGAAAAAAACAAAATCAAAATACAAGTATTGCAGTTATGAACATGAGCCAAAAAGAGAATAATGTCTCCCGCCTGGGGAAAGATATGTGATAATTGTAGAGAAAAAAGAATCATTTTAAAGCCGCGTGTAAATGGCAAAGCAACAATGTAAAAAATGTGGAAATAGTACAGGATGGAAGAAAAAAACAAAATCAAAATACAAGTATTGCAGTTATGAACATGAGCCAAAAAGAGAATAATGTCTCCCGCCTGGGGAAAGATATGTGATAATTGTAGAGAAAAAAGAATCATTTTAAAGCCGCGTGTAAATGGCAAAGCAACAATGTAAAAAATGTGGAAATAGTACAGGACGGAGGAAAAAAACAAAATCAAAATACAAGTATTGCAGTTATGAACATGAGCCAAAAAGAGAATAATGTCTCCCGCCTGGGGAAAGATATGTGATAATTGTAGAGAAAAAAGAATCATTTTAAAGCCGCGTGTAAATGGCAAAGCAACAATGTAAAAAATGTGGAAATAGTACAGGATGGAAGAAAAAAACAAAATCAAAATACAAGTATTACAGTTATGAACATGAGCCAAAAAGAGAATAATGTCTCCCGCCTGGGGAAAGATATGTGATAATTGTAGAGAAAAAAGAATCATTTTAAAGCCGCGTGTAAATGGCAAAGCAACAATGTAAAAAATGTGGAAATAGTACAGGATGGAAGAAAAAAACAAAATCAAAATACAAGTATTGCAGTTATGAACATGAGCCAAAAAGAGAATAATGTCTCCCGCCTGGGGAAAGATATGTGATAATTGTAGAGAAAAAAGAATCATTTTAAAGCCGCGTGTAAATGGCAAAGCAACAATGTAAAAAATGTGGAAATAGTACAGGACAGAAGAAAAAAACAAAATCAAAATACAAGTATTGCAGTTATGAACATGAGCCAAAAAGAGAATAATGTCTCCCGCCTGGGGAAAGATATGTGATAATTGTAGAGAAAAAAGAATCATTTTAAAGCCGCGTGTAAATGGCAAAGCAACAATGTAAAAAATGTGGAAATAGTACAGGATGGAAGAAAAAAACAAAATCAAAATACAAGTATTACAGTTATGAACATGAGCCAAAAAGAGAATAATGTCTCCCGCCTGGGGAAAGATATGTGATAATTGTAGAGAAAAAAGAATCATTTTAAAGCCGCGTGTAAATGGCAAAGCAACAATGTAAAAAATGTGGAAATAGTACAGGATGGAAGAAAAAAACAAAATCAAAATACAAGTATTGCAGTTATGAACATGAGCCAAAAAGAGAATAATGTCTCCCGCCTGGGGAAAGATATGTGATAATTGTAGAGAAAAAAGAATCATTTTAAAGCCGCGTGTAAATGGCAAAGCAACAATGTAAAAAATGTGGAAATAGTACAGGATGGAAGAAAAAAACAAAATCAAAATACAAGTATTGCAGTTATGAACATGAGCCAAAAAGAGAATAATGTCTCCCGCCTGGGGAAAGATATGTGATAATTGTAGAGAAAAAAGAATCATTTTAAAGCCGCGTGTAAATGGCAAAGCAACAATGTAAAAAATGTGGAAATAGTACAGGACGGAGGAAAAAAACAAAATCAAAATACAAGTATTGCAGTTATGAACATGAGCCAAAAAGAGAATAATGTCTCCCGCCTGGGGAAAGATATGTGATAATTGTAGAGAAAAAAGAATCATTTTAAAGCCGCGTGTAAATGGCAAAGCAACAATGTAAAAAATGTGGAAATAGTACAGGATGGAAGAAAAAAACAAAATCAAAATACAAGTATTACAGTTATGAACATGAGCCAAAAAGAGAATAATGTCTCCCGCCTGGGGAAAGATATGTGATAATTGTAGAGAAAAAAGAATCATTTTAAAGCCGCGTGTAAATGGCAAAGCAACAATGTAAAAAATGTGGAAATAGTACAGGATGGAAGAAAAAAACAAAATCAAAATACAAGTATTGCAGTTATGAACATGAGCCAAAAAGAGAATAATGTCTCCCGCCTGGGGAAAGATATGTGATAATTGTAGAGAAAAAAGAATCATTTTAAAGCCGCGTGTAAATGGCAAAGCAACAATGTAAAAAATGTGGAAATAGTACAGGACGGAAGAAAAAAACAAAATCAAAATACAAGTATTGCAGTTATGAACATGAGCCAAAAAGAGAATAATGTCTCCCGCCTGGGGAAAGATATGTGATAATTGTAGAGAAAAAAGAATCATTTTAAAGCCGCGTGTAAATGGCAAAGCAACAATGTAAAAAATGTGGAAATAGTACAGGATGGAAGAAAAAAACAAAATCAAAATACAAGTATTGCAGTTATGAACATGAGCCAAAAAGAGAATAATGTCTCCCGCCTGGGGAAAGATATGTGATAATTGTAGAGAAAAAAGAATCATTTTAAAGCCGCGTGTAAATGGCAAAGCAACAATGTAAAAAATGTGGAAATAGTACAGGATGGAAGAAAAAAACAAAATCAAAATACAAGTATTGCAGTTATGAACATGAGCCAAAAAGAGAATAATGTCTCCCGCCTGGGGAAAGATATGTGATAATTGTAGAGAAAAAAGACTCATTTTAAAGCCGCGTGTAAATGGCAAAGCAACAATGTAAAAAATGTGGAAATAGTACAGGATGGAAGAAAAAAACAAAATCAAAATACAAGTATTGCAGTTATGAACATGAGCCAAAAAGAGAATAATGTCTCCCGCCTGGGGAAAGATATGTGATAATTGTAGAGAAAAAAGAATCATTTTAAAGCCGCGTGTAAATGGCAAAACAACAATGTAAAAAATGTGGAAATAGTACAGGATGGAAGAAAAAAACAAAATCAAAATACAAGTATTGCAGTTATGAACATGAGCCAAAAAGAGAATAATGTCTCCCGCCTGGGGAAAGATATGTGATAATTGTAGAGAAAAAAGAATCATTTTAAAGCCGCGTGTAAATGGCAAAGCAACAATGTAAAAAATGTGTGAATAGTACAGGACGGAAGAAAAAAACAAAATCAAAATACAAGTATTGCAGTTATGAACATGAGCCAAAAAGAGAATAATGTCTCCCGCCTGGGGAAAGATATGTGATAATTGTAGAGAAAAAAGAATCATTTTAAAGCCGCGTGTAAATGGCAAAGCAACAATGTAAAAAATGTGGAAATAGTACAGGATGGAAGAAAAAAACAAAATCAAAATACAAGTATTACAGTTATGAACATGAGCCAAAAAGAGAATAATGTCTCCCGCCTGGGGAAAGATATGTGATAATTGTAGAGAAAAAAGAATCATTTTAAAGCCGCGTGTAAATGGCAAAGCAACAATGTAAAAAATGTGGAAATAGTACAGGATGGAAGAAAAAAACAAAATCAAAATACAAGTATTGCAGTTATGAACATGAGCCAAAAAGAGAATAATGTCTCCCGCCTGGGGAAAGATATGTGATAATTGTAGAGAAAAAAGAATCATTTTAAAGCCGCGTGTAAATGGCAAAGCAACAATGTAAAAAATGTGGAAATAGTACAGGATGGAAGAAAAAAACAAAATCAAAATACAAGTATTGCAGTTATGAACATGAGCCAAAAAGAGAATAATGTCTCCCGCCTGGGGAAAGATATGTGATAATTGTAGAGAAAAAAGAATCATTTTAAAGCCGCGTGTAAATGGCAAAGCAACAATGTAAAAAATGTGGAAATAGTACAGGATGGAAGAAAAAAACAAAATCAAAATACAAGTATTGCAGTTATGAACATGAGCCAAAAAGAGAATAATGTCTCCCGCCTGGGGAAAGATATGTGATAATTGTAGAGAAAAAAGAATCATTTTAAAGCCGCGTGTAAATGGCAAAGCAACAATGTAAAAAATGTGGAAATAGTACAGGATGGAAGAAAAAAACAAAATCAAAATACAAGTATTGCAGTTATGAACATGAGCCAAAAAGAGAATAATGTCTCCCGCCTGGGGAAAGATATGTGATAATTGTAGAGAAAAAAGAATCATTTTAAAGCCGCGTGTAAATGGCAAAGCAACAATGTAAAAAATGTGGAAATAGTACAGGATGGAAGAAAAAAACAAAATCAAAATACAAGTATTGCAGTTATGAACATGAGCCAAAAAGAGAATAATGTCTCCCGCCTGGGGAAAGATATGTGATAATTGTAGAGAAAAAAGAATCATTTTAAAGCCGCGTGTAAATGGCAAAGCAACAATGTAAAAAATGTGGAAATAGTACAGGATGGAAGAAAAAAACAAAATCAAAATACAAGTATTGCAGTTATGAACATGAGCCAAAAAGAGAATAATGTCTCCCGCCTGGGGAAAGATATGTGATAATTGTAGAGAAAAAAGAATCATTTTAAAGCCGCGTGTAAATGGCAAAGCAACAATGTAAAAAATGTGGAAATAGTACAGGATGGAAGAAAAAAACAAAATCAAAATACAAGTATTGCAGTTATGAACATGAGCCAAAAAGAGAATAATGTCTCCCGCCTGGGGAAAGATATGTGATAATTGTAGAGAAAAAAGAATCATTTTAAAGCCGCGTGTAAATGGCAAAGCAACAATGTAAAAAATGTGGAAATAGTACAGGATGGAAGAAAAAAACAAAATCAAAATACAAGTATTGCAGTTATGAACATGAGCCAAAAAGAGAATAATGTCTCCCGCCTGGGGAAAGATATGTGATAATTGTAGAGAAAAAAGAATCATTTTAAAGCCGCGTGTAAATGGCAAAGCAACAATGTAAAAAATGTGGAAATAGTACAGGATGGAAGAAAAAAACAAAATCAAAATACAAGTATTGCAGTTATGAACATGAGCCAAAAAGAGAATAATGTCTCCCGCCTGGGGAAAGATATGTGATAATTGTAGAGAAAAAAGAATCATTTTAAAGCCGCGTGTAAATGGCAAAGCAACAATGTAAAAAATGTGGAAATAGTACAGGATGGAAGAAAAAAACAAAATCAAAATACAAGTATTGCAGTTATGAACATGAGCCAAAAAGAGAATAATGTCTCCGCCTGGGGAAAGATATGTGATAATTGTAGAGAAAAAAGAATCATTTTAAAGCCGCGTGTAAATGGCAAAGCAACAATGTAAAAAATGTGGAAATAGTACAGGATGGAAGAAAAAAACAAAATCAAAATACAAGTATTGCAGTTATGAACATGAGCCAAAAAGAGAATAATGTCTCCCGCCTGGGGAAAGATATGTGATAATTGTAGAGAAAAAAGAATCATTTTAAAGCCGCGTGTAAATGGCAAAGCAACAATGTAAAAAATGTGGAAATAGTACAGGATGGAAGAAAAAAACAAAATCAAAATACAAGTATTGCAGTTATGAACATGAGCCAAAAAGAGAATAATGTCTCCCGCCTGGGGAAAGATATGTGATAATTGTAGAGAAAAAAGAATCATTTTAAAGCCGCGTGTAAATGGCAAAGCAACAATGTAAAAAATGTGGAAATAGTACAGGATGGAAGAAAAAAATATAAAAAATGGGTTGAAAAGCCTTCTCCCCACAGCATGAAAGAATTGAAAATTGAAAATTTTCTACTAGTACTACTAGTACAATTGTGCATGTACAAACTTCATAACACACTGACTGCTATTGACAGAGATATATATATATATATATATATATATATAATATATATATATATATATATATATATATATATATATATATATATATATATATATATATATATATTATGTGTGTGTGTGTGTGTTTTCAAGATGTATTTATGCATTTTTATAAAACTTACATTGCCTACTTTCAATGAATATATACATTTTCACGGCAATTTCATATTTTTCTTAAAACATACCAGTACAGCCATGCTTATGAAAATGTATATATTCATTGAAAGTAGGCAATGCAAGTTTTATAAAAATGCATAAATACATCTTGAAAACACACAATGCAGCAGTGAAAATTCAATAAAACTACTACTTAAAATACAAAGTAAAAGAAAATGTAATTTCTTAGAGGCAAAACTATTTTTAAAATTAAATAGAATAAAAAAATAAAATGTAATTTCTATTTTTTGGCAGTTTATATGCCCTGGAAATTAAAAGGTTACATGTATGTATCTTCTTTGGATTATAAAAGGTAATTTGACTTGCCTGATGGATTCAATGTTATGATTTGTAATTATCTGAAATTCATATTTAGACAATAATCTCCAGCAGCCAAATATTCAATTTTTTATTTTTTCTGGAAAGAAAATTTAATTTATTTCTTTTAAATTATATTTATTTCATATTTTGAAAATCTGGAAAGGAAATCCCTATGACATTTTGAGAATTTCTGTTTTTAAAATCAAAATTATTCTTTTCCACCTTCAAAAAAAAACAAAACAAAAACATGTTACATGTGGTTGAATGCAATAATAGGAATGAATTTTGGGTACACAAAAAATGGATAGGTGAGAATTGCAAGTGAAAAGAAATGTTTTATGATTGTTTTGAGATTAAAAGAATTTAAATTCATTAAATTTTTAATTCAAACAAAATTACTCTTTTATTTAACTTTAGTTTAGGAACCATTCTTAGCTTTCATTTCCACTCTCATTGACTATATAAAATATGACAAATGAAGAAAAAAAAATAGCAAATTATACTTTTGTATTAAAAAATGATTTTAAAAAAAATTAGAAAATAAATCTAAAAGTTTATGGATATTGGAATGAAGTTAATTATAACAAGGAGGAAATCTTATTCTAGATTGCAGTCATTTTCTTCTTTCATTTTGGTGTGTTTCAATGACTGTTATACATAATTCCTTGGAATAGCATTTCAAATCTTTTAATTACTGTCCCATTTACTACTGGGACATATCTGTTTATTTAAGTTTTTGTTTGTTAACTACTAATTGCCTTTCTTACAGAATTCTGATATGTTTTGGAAACCTACTTTGGCAATTCAAGGAGATGCTGCAACTCTTATCAGCCAACTTTCAGAGAATCTAAGAGGCTATAAATGTGATCCAGAATGGATGGCCACTTTGCAACAAAGGGATATAGACAAAGAAAATGCTAATAAGTAATAAAGTTTTATTCTGAGTGTTTTCTTTCTTTCTTTCTTTTTATAGTTACATTTAAATCTCTTAATAAAGATTTAGTTTAGGACAAAAACCAGAGAAATTTCATCAGTAGTTTGCTGCTTATTAGTTTGTGAAATTCTTATTATTTTTATCTACTGGAAATCTTAGGTGATGCCTGAGGACATAGTAACATATACTGGCAACCTCAGATGATGCCTGGAGACATACTTCCACATTGCTGGCAACCTTAGATGATGCCTGGAGACATTGCTGGCAATCTTAGGTGATGCCCGGGGACATACTTTCATATACTGGCAAAATTTGGTGATGCCTGGAGAATGTTAAATTCTGCATTCTTTCAATAATTATATCTCTTAATTGTTTATCAGTTTTTAATTCAAATTACTATTTTATAAACTTAAAAATACATTTGCATAGAAGATATTTTTATGGTGTCTAAACAGGACAGAAAGATTTAAAAAATTTATATAACAGTGGTCAGTAATCATCAGTTTTTAACTATATAACTGCATTTTGCATTTCTAAATTCCCTGTTCTTCATTTAAAATAGTCATGGTAATATTAGCCATTTCTTTATAAGGAAAAATTCAGTACTGTCAGTTGAAGTTTATAAAATTTTTCTCTTAAAACAAATTCCACTATTGATGGAGGTTTCTTTCCTAACCTTTTGTTTGAAGTAGTGGGGAATGTCAACATTTTGGTTATATCATTATTTTCTCTTTAATTTTGATTATGTCTTTATTTTCTCATGTGCTATCCATTTTAGTTGTTGCTGTTGAAAGTAGCTTTTGTGATTTTCTAACACCAGAGTCCACAATGTTTGAAGAAGGATGGTCCTCACTGAGACCTACAGGTTTCATTCACTCAAAGCCATTTTTAACTATTGTTCTGAGAAAGTTATTGTATACAGTTGATAGTTTAGATATTTCTGAACAAGTCTGACACCATGCATGACATCTATATGAAAGTCTTCATCTGATGAGACTATTTAAGAACAAGATTTGAATTTATTAAGGTTTATTAATTACTAAGATCAAATTTCAAACAGATCCCCCTATTATTAATCACAATATTTCTTTCAGAAAAAAAGGAGAAGAAATCACTGATCAACATCTAAATCCAATCAAGATTTTACATCTCACAGATGAAATTATGGCTGAAGATAGCATTATTGTTGCTGATGGTGGGGATTTTGTGGGTACTGCAGCTTACATACTCAGGTAAGTGCTAAAGTTCCCAAACAAAGTTCTAAACAAATTAAAATGAGTTTTGATCCTGTGTTGAGAAACAGAAATGGTGACAGACAAGAGATTCTTAACACTATATTGTTCCTATTTGAGTTGGGCAAGATATAGAAGCAAAAGTGAAGATGTTTTGATTGGAAGTAGTACATGTAAAAAGTTTGCAAAATTGAAGAAAGATGAATTTGAAGGACAAACTCCACAACAGCAGACCACAAGAATTTGGAAGAGTTGAGTTCCAAGCTATTTTGAATGGAGCCAACACATTCAATAGTGAATTGGCTTAAAACCTTTAGCATCAATCAATCAACAATTGAAAGAAATTAGCAAAGTATAAGGAACATTCTAAAAGTGGTAAAAAGGTTTCTCAATGAATTGCCATAGCAAAGCCTTCAACAGTGTCTCACTATCTGCATTTCACTTGCTGGACAGGAAAAAATTTTTTTGTGAAAGATTGTCACTGGAGGTGAAAAATGAATTTAATAATTTGAAATGTAAAAAATCAAAGGGTAGTTCAGGATGGCCTGCAGCATCAAGAGCAAAACCTTTTTTGAAAAAGTTATTGCTCTGTATTTGGTGGGGTATAAAAGGTATGTTGTATTATGAATTGCCGAAGCCTAGTGAAAACTGTTATTGCTGAACATTACAGTTATCACCATCAAAATCTGATTGCAGCTGTCAGAAAAAAGGGCTATTCGTAGGATAGGTAAGGCAGGAAATTATTGTGCTACATAAAAAAAAAACTATAATGGAGCTGGGATGGGAAAGTCTTTCTCATGAAGTATATTTACCAAACTTGGCACCACCAGGTTACCATTTATTTTGATCAGTGCAGCATTCCTTATCGTATCAACAATTTTAAAATGTCTTCAGTGTTCCAAATTTCATTGTATAAAAACCAGAGTTGTTTTATCGAATTCAAAATCTTTTGGAACATTGGTATTTAATGGTTGAGAAAAATTCTCAAAATGATGGAATTGATGAGAATGCTATGAAAGGCAAATAGACAAGCTCCTGTAATCTTCTAAATTAATAAATGACAAATTCTATCTGTCCATCCATGTATCTGAAACTCCTCTAACTGGGGCCACACTTGCTCAGACACATATACCTTTTTGTAATCAGCATAATCCCAGGATTGAAAATCTGCCCAATTAGCCCTCTGCCAGAGCTAGCTTAAAAATCAGCACACAGTGTGGCTTTTAAGATAGTTTGCAATAAAAGGAACTTGGTTAATTTGAACTTTGACATACTAATAGACATTTTAATAAGGCTGACTTTACTAAAACGTTTTGATATTACAATAAGTATTTGTCTTGTTCTGTTTTTTTTTCATTGCCTTTTTTCTAAACAGTCTTTCTATACCTTTTCACTTCTATTTATTTATTCATTCATTCTATTATTTTTTCACTGGTTTCTTTTCTTATCTGTCAATGTTTTTTTTTTTCTCACAGTACTGGGTATGACAATAAACTACAAGGCCTCCGGTTGAGAAATTGGAGGTTTTGAGGCATGTAGTATCACCTCTTAATTGCTGTTGTTCCCAGGTCCACCCTGACCTGAGATAGTTAGGTTCCCAGCTATGGGAAAATAATGTTTTGATTTTTGTTTGGTAGTCCACTAAGTAGAAAAATACATTATACTAAAAATACCAGCAATATATTTATAAAAAAACCCAGTAGTAATACATTTTTATAGCAAAATAATAATAATCAATACAGGGCTAAAGTATAAAAATACATTTTTATAGCAAATTACCAGCAATAGATAATCTCCAAACTATATATGTAAACATAGGTTTTCCCTGAAAGTATAAAATTATGTACAAAATATCTAGTTGAAGCCAAAATATTGTGTACAAGATATTTAAATTTCAGCATTAAATAATCCACAGAGGTGTTGACATGACACCAACCAACCAATCTTTTTTCTTTCATATCTTTCCATCATTTATTTTCTTGTTTTCTTCCTTCAAAATCTTCAATTACTCTTATTTTCGCCTTATATCTTTCATGTTATGTTATTGAATTTTTTTGCCTTTTTCTTCTCTCTCCTTTAATTAGACCCAGAGGTCCACTAAGATGGTTGGATCCAGGTGCCTTTGGAACTTTGGGTGTTGGGGGTGGTTTTGCTCTTGGAGCCAAAATATGTCGACCTGACAGTGAAGTGTGGATCATTTATGGTGATGGATCACTTGGGTTTAGTGTGGCTGAATTTGACACATTTACACGTCATAAGGTAAACACATTACCTTTCCTTTTCTTTTTTCTAATTTTTTTAATATTAATTTTCATTTTTTATAATATGGCCTTTTTCAAAGGCAAACTTACTTGATTGTTTTCTTCCATTTTGAAATCAGTTTCTGTTTAGAATGCTTGTGGAAATAAACGTATGAAGTAGGGCTCCAGAATTCTATATATCTGGTCGTAAATTTTTATAAAGAAACAATTCAATAGTAAAAATGTTATATTTCATGTCTAGTTTATAACATATTGTTTAATTAACACTCTGTTATTGATATTTGAATTCATATATATTGTGACAACACAAGTGGATGGATGTGAAAAAAATCTACTATATATCAAACAGGTATCACATTAAAAAATAGATATGTCTACACACACACACACACACGTTATATTTTACCGAATATAAATGCATTTTTAGACAACTAGAAAGGCTGCCCTACTGAAGCCCAGTCACATAAAGCCTCAATTGCAACTTGCCCCTCATCATCATCACAAAGGCTCAAAATGGATGTCTTTGTAAAATAAATGAACAAGCTGGTAGATCTTTATTTCAGAAACATTACACAAACCATTCACAATCTGGATGGAACTTCAAAGTAATCTGCAGATACTTGACACAGAAGCGTGCAAGGATACAATTAGTTGGGCACTTTACCAAGTATAAATGCATTAGACAGGCCACAGCACTGATGCCTAGTCACAGGAAGCCTTATCTACAGCTTGTCCATCATCATCAAGAAGCCCGCTTCATTCTGCGATAAAATATATAGTCTAGAAAAAACTAAAATTGAATGTTTTGATGTAAACATTGTGAGGCGTGTCATGAAAAAGGTTGTCACCTCTTCTCATCCTAACATATTATCTCAACTATTAAGACAGTGTCATGGAGGTATAAGAAATTGAAGTTGTTTTCCCTCCCTTCTAAAGGTTCATTACTTATTAAAGGTACATTGAATAGTCCTGATTATAACAAAATACAGGTGAACATCATGCTCTTATCTGTGAAAATTTCTTTAACCGCTAAGAGGTGAGATTTTTCAGCAAAGATAACAGATCCCAAATATACTGCAGTAAAAGTCATTTTTCTCTTTATACATCGTACAGTGTAACCCGGATATAAGAGAGTTGTTGGGACCGGATAATAAGTCTCTTATATCAGGGTTTCTCTTATATCTGGGTTTGGTCTATTTTGTTTTATTAACACAGGCTCTAATTTGGGACCATATAAAACCTCTCTTATATCCGGGTCTCTTATATCCGGGTTACACTGTATATCTTAAGTATGTAATATATACAGATGAAGTTTTAGGTTAGCAAAAATAATAGAAATTATTATTTTCTTAAAAAATCCTGTTTGACTCCCTGTAACCCACACCCTTTCTACTCACCCATCCCACCCACATCTAGCTCCACTAAGTAATACCAACATTACAGGTTATCCAGCTTTCTTTTCCCTCCTTGTTTGGGGCCACTGGGTTATCTCAATAGTGTTGTTTCGGGTTTCCCAAAATCTTATGATATTGGGATTGATGGTGAAGTCTAGTGTGAATCTCTCTATCTACATTGTGTATTGTAGTTTAGAAGGAAAAATTCTCAACTTATGGCTGTGGTAATTTTTGTCTCTTTGCATCCAAGGGCAACTTTGGAATAAGAACCTTTTCAATGAAATGCTCAATACTGTTGATAACTCTAACAACAGGTTTATTAAATATAAAGAAAAACTGGTTGAATAAAATGTCTTTATTATCTACTGCAAAATCAAGTTCCCTACTGCCAGATGGTGATTTGAGAAATCAAGTCACAAATGCTAAAGTAATAACCAGCCTGTTGACTCATTCTTCTGTCGTGTGTGTCTGCTTTTGTTTTCACTGCTGATGTAGTTGTTGTTTTCAGTATATGACATTTTTATGTATTGTAAGTATCGACTTTGTGGGCATCATGTATTTACCCCATGGTATCTGTTTGCATTTGGTTCTTGAAATGTTAGTGTAATGTAAGTGTCTATTAAAAAATTTGGTAGAATAGTGTGTTTTAATTGGATGATAAATATGACAAAATTTAGAAGTAAATGCATAATACTAGGTAATATCAATCATCTGCATATATATAATGTGTGTGTAATCATATATCTTTGATAATGGCTTATGTAAGCCGAAAGCTTAGATTGGATTAAAAAATATGTATCAATATTGTGATTTTCTTTCTTCGTTTAATGATAATGTTATTAAGCTTATCAGACAATATGAAAAGAACTTACATAAAATAAATAGATAACACTTGTCTATATTATTTAATGAAACATGTATGAATATATATATATATATATATAGAGAGAGAGAGAGATAGATAGATAGAGGTCATCAGGCATCTATTTATCTTGCAAAATAAGAGTAGCAGCCTGTTTGGTCAAAATTCAGTTCTTTGGTAGTGAGTCTGGATTGATCTCTCCTGGGCAATGGTATATCAAAAGTTCTAAAGGAATATAGGTCATTACATTTGAGGCCAACTTGGTTGCAAGTTGTCAGTGTCAACAGGTAACTACTTTCAGGGCTTCACTCCAGGTTTTCTGTCTGGTGTACTTCCATAGCCTTTTCTATGTTTGGATACGACCTGCAGTACAGTGGAGGTTTAAAATCGGGGTTTTCCTTCTCTGAGGTAGAATGCCTTTCTGGGCTGTTGAGCTCCATTTATCCAAAGCCACCTAGCCATGAGTCACCAGTTGTCCACCTTCATACATTCTCTGACTTGGAGCTGGACTTAGTTGTCAAAGGCTATTTGAGACACATGTCACAGTAGCATTTTATAGACAGTGTCAACTTGTCTGCAGTATCACCCTGCCAAGTAGGCTATGATAACCATTTTATATAATGTGTGTGTGTGTGTGTGTGTGTGTGTGTATGTATATATATATATATATATATATATATATATATATATATATATATATATATATATATATTGGCTCCTGAAAAATTAATTTTGGTTGAGGTCTCTGGTTTGAGGTGTGAATTTGTAAACAAGTGACTATTTAAGCTAATATTGCACGACTCTTTGACAGAATTGAGTCACTGTGTGTTTATCTAAATCTAAAAATAAACACGCTAAAATTCACCTTCATCCCTGCCGTGTGCCGATGGCTTAGTGGGAGAAGTTCCGACTGACACAAATTCAGTCGGGTTTCGATCCTTGCTAGAGGCATCTGGACGTCTTACCTACACTGATGAGCTGTGTTACAGCGAATTAGTCTGTCTGTGGATGACAAATATATATATATATATATATATATATATATATATATTTGGAAAGCTAATTAAATGCATCTTCAACAACTGATTTTAACCACAAAAAATTATGGTTTTATAAGGCTGTTGTCATTTCAAATTTGCTATATGGCTGTGAAATATATATATATATATATATATATATATAGTTCTTTTTGGTGTGCTCTCATTTCCAATAACTGTTACATGACGTCACCACAGACTATTTCAAACTACCACCTTTCAAAAGAATACCAGGATGTAGAAAAAGGAATTATGCTTACTACACAGACACCATTGGTTCTTGAAAATGACTTAGTTGATTGAAAGTAATAAAAAAACACAAAAACAAAACATGAACATCAGACAGTGTATCTACAATTTTGAGCACAATACTCAATACCTTATTCAAAAATTGTAAATTACAATAAAAAATTAAACAGACCCTGTCAGTTTTTGAATCAAATTTGTTTGGTTACTGATATATCCTGACAAGTGGACCAACCAATTACACAAAGGTTCATCCATGCACATCTGGAGCAGTTGTGCTGAATATAACATCAGTCAGCTAAGTGACAAATTTTATATTTGTATCAATATATATAATGTGTGTGTATTATTCATCTTATTTTGAGTTTACCATAATTTGAATGTTTTATAATCGCTTTGTGAATTTTTTTTAGCTTCCTGTAATTGCTTTGGTCGGTAACGATGCAAGTTGGAGTCAAATTGCCAGAGAACAGGTTCCAATGTTTGGTAGCAGTGTTGCATGCGACCTTTCTGTAAGTAGACCTTTCCAGAAGACTTTCGCATAAATAAAAGATTGCTTTTGACATAAATAAAATCTATTAATTCTTCATGATTTAGCTGAAAACTTTTATCTACCCTGTGTTATGACATAAAAAGAAAATTATATTTGAAATACATTTTCTTAATTCTTTTATTAGTCAGACTTGTTTATCTTATCACTAAAACATTATTGGTCAAATTCATTAGTTCGGTCATTTCTGTAGTTTAGTTGTAAATATGGCTGACATTTAAAGGATTATAAATAAATTTCCTTGTCTTTTTCATCACTACATTATTTGCAGCTTCTCAACTTACCAATAATTTCAGAGAGCAATATATCTTAAGATGGTAATGTTTAACCTTTGTGACTGCAAAAAACAGTGTCTCTTACTCCCTTGTCACTGCTATCACTTTATATACTTTTGATTCCCTCAGCAATGTTTATTTACAAGATTATAAAAATGTGTGAACCAAATACAATGCAATATTTATTATTTACCAATTTTATAAAGAAATAAATTTGAAAAATTTTTTTTATTCAAAAATTTATAAAAAATTACAAAATTATCAAAATATATAAACCAATTTCAATTGACCAAAAAGTGATTCCATAAAAAAATTGATGTTCAGTCATTTGGTCAGATTTTGGGAGGAGGGGTCAGATTAAGAAGCTTACAGCACTTTTATATATTCTCAAAATACAGTTGTCATTTCAAGTTTACTTTTATATTTTCTGGCCATATTATTACACTTTTTCTTTTTTTTATCTCTCAACACTTAGAAGTTTTATCTTTTATTTACCTCAGAATTTTAACTTTATTTTTCAGTTTCTTTCCTACCAAACTGTTGCTGATGGTTTTGGTGGTAAAGGTTATCAACTTGACCGATCCAATGGTGATAAGGCAGTTGAGATAATCAAACAAGCTCAGGCAGATTGCAAAAATGGATGCAGTGTTTTAATCAATGCCTTAATTGGGAAGACAAACTTTCGAGAAGGCAGTATATCTGTATGAAATATGATGGCTCAAATCATTCTCTTTGTTATATGATCATTTTTATTCTACATGTCATCAAAATTTGTCTTTATGACTTTATATTTCTTCTTTGAGACAAATGACTTGGAATTGAACCCTGGCTATTAGTTGTGGATGTGCAAGTGGTATAATGGATAGTTGTCCAGAATGAGAAATTACATTCACTTAAATGTTAATACCCTTGGATCCATCTCCTTCCTCCAGCTATGGGTTAAATATTAAGACTTGTATCTGAAAAAAATCATTGTTATTCTCAAATAATTCTTAATGCAATATTTAATCATAAAAAATAATTATTATTGCTATCCAAAATATGTTTTGACTTTAAATAACTCACAAAGGGTTGATGAGTTGTAAAAAACAAATCAATCAATCAGTTGGCTGTTAGTTTAGTTAGGTTGAAGGCCATGCAACATTAAAAAGATTGAGAAGCATTTTGTTTTAAACATGAAAAATATTTACTTTCTATCATTAAATGAGATATATATATATATATATATATATATATATATATATATATATATATATATATTAAAATAATAAGAAAGAACTGTAAGATTTATAATCCTGTGTTCTTAGCAATTATTTTTAAATTTAAATATTAGAAATATTACTTACTCATATTTAGGTGACCCTTTTAGAAAATCTTTGTGTATAAAAATAAGCAGATAAATAAAAATGCCCAAATTTTTTGTCATTGAAACCCAGATGACCCGCTGAATAACGGATGCCTATGTTTGTGAGCAGGCACCCCCATCCTACCTAAACCTAACCGGACATTGTAAGTAAAATATATTTGATACATAAGTTGTCTAGGGAAATTAAAACCCAACCACCCCTAATCAAAATAGATTGGATTTTCCTTAAACATAACAACTCAAAATATTAAGATTGTGCTAATAAATTAAATAAATTTCTTAGAAAGTTATTCCTAGCATCGCTTGACAATGGAACAAAACTCTGGATTTTAAGTTAAATTTTCATAATTAAATTTACAATTTTAGTTTCAGTTTTGAAACATAGAAATTTCAGTGTTGTGATGGAATCATATTTTTAAAAAAAGCAAATAATTATAATTATAATAAATAAGATATATCTCAATTAGTAATAAAATGGTGGTTAGTAATTTTTGCAGAGGCAATTCTTCAACTTATGTCAGAATAATTTATATCAATCTAATTTCATAACATGGATCAGTTTATAATATAGGCGTAACATTTTGTAAAAGAAAAAAAAACAAATTTTCACACATTATAATCTGCATCAACCTGATATTTTTTATATCATATGATGTAATATTTGAATAGAAACAATATTTGTACTCAATTTTTTTTTAATGAGAATTTCTTGAAGTGGATTGTGTGTAACTTTGCAAAAGAGTCATTAGCATATTCAGCATCAGGCACTTGATCCTCCTCTTTGTTTTCCATTACATTTTGGCAGATCCCTTCTTCAGCTTTCATCAATTTCGATCTAAGAGAAAAATTACAGCTGATGAGAGCTGGGGACAAGGTTATCTGCAGCATTTGGCTAGACGGCAGCAAATTCAAAGAAGTGGCTCGTGTGTCTGAACACAATCTTTGATATGTCAACTGAGTGTGCTTTATCTGCTCTAAAATGTTGTGTTCTTTAATGCTAGTTTCATTAGAATATTTGAGGTGAGGAATTATCATCATATATATTTCACTATTCAGACCAAAACATTCATCTTGGTTTTAATGTTTTAGCCTTTATATTCTCTGATTATCTTCAGGTGTCTGCTGTTATAAACGTTTCGGAATTTCACATCAAGCCCTCTATTCAATCTACCACAAAGGTAGATTGCTTAGGGGATAATTTGTTTCAGTCAATATTTGCCAGTCTTATTCACCTTTGTGTTTCTTACACATTTCTTCCACCAAACCAGTGGAACTCCTGCCCAAACAATAAATTGTTCAAAATTAAACCAACCATAGGGGAATGTCATCAGAAACACCAAACTAGGATCTATATTGGATATACTAGTATAACCCATTCGTATATCCTAAAAAGGAAGATCCTCCAGTATGTGATGCATGCCAAGAGCCATTCACCATAAAACACATACTGATAAACAGCAGCAATTTTAATCCAATCCGCTTAAAATACTACCAGACAAAAAGCTTAAAAGAACTTTTTCAAAATACTGATTCATTCTACATATTTCAGTTCTTAAGAGAAATTTAACTGATTTTAAAAAAATATAATGAAAAAAAAAAAATAACCGCAATAAACAGCAGTCTTACTATTTAAAATAACATGTTTTGACTGTTTAAATACAAGACTTTATTAAGAAAAAGAAACATTAAATTTTGGTCTTAAATGGGTTGATATGCTGTATAACAAACTAAACCAAATCCACCAAAGCAGAACATGTAACTAGACCTTTGTTTCCAAGAGAATCTTGGATATATGACTGAATGGAATTATAGCATTGGTTAAAAACACATGAAGCTTCCTGGCAGTTTAATGTTCAATCCTTAGGTTTTATTGTGCTCAGAAATCCTGGTTCAGTGAAAAACAAACAAGCAACACAAAAGGTGAGTATGACTAGTCAGTTCTAACTGATATGCAATGTCCCTAAACATGTTGTGAGTATAACAATGAAGATGAGAAATAACAAAGCCTAATTTATGTTTTCATTATCCTAGGGTCAGTTTATGCATAAAGTGTATGATGATTTATTAGCTAATAGACCAACCAAGACAGGATCATGTTAAATATGAGTATATACAATATTTTCTTTTTCTAATAGAATGGAAGGCATATTAAATCACTTACTTGCCTTTTGGATCAACAATAACAAAATCTGCTCTTATTGAATGCCTGGAGGCATTTTTCAGACTTTTTTTTTGTTGTAACAATTATGATTTTAAGATTAAACTCTATTGTTACTTTCTCAAATCTTCATATTTTATTGCTAACAGACGGTGCTATTGAATCTGTTAAAAACAATATATGTGGTGGCTGGCTGCTCGTATCTGTGTATACCTAGCTATCCAATGCCTGCTCAGGTATATTTGTGTTTGTTCAACATCCAAAGAGCCCACTTGTGGTTTATACTACAACTATGCTGACTTGAGTTACAGTTTGGAGGAAATTATTGCCTTATCTGACGTAATCAACAGTCTGAACAGGCCTGTTTGCTCAAAGCCTCAGTCACAATGACTTCTAACTTTGCTATCACAATCATCAACGGCTCCCAAATAGTTCCATCTACCCAGTTTCACTCACAAGGCTTGGGTCAGCGTGTGGTGTGGTTTTTGTGCATTTCCAAAGGTGCTTCATGCTGGGATTGGCTTTATTTAAACAAACACATCTGTACAGGTGAAGAGTTCTTTATTTAGATTGACATGTTTAACACATTTCTAAATAATTGTCAAAGTACAAAATGATTTAATACTGAATTTTTATGTTATTAAGTTTATTTCAGTTTTCTCATTATTTCAATAAACTATTTTACTTTCATTTTTAAAATAAGTGTAAAAATATAATAAAAACACAATCATAAGACAAGCACTCTTTTATCATTTTAGAGAATTTAGAATTATACCAAATTATTGAAAAAGCTATCCTATTCCGCTATTTTGGAACCCAAGTATGGAACTTGTCCAAATTGGAAAGGTTTCATATTTTGATTTTTCATTGAGAGAAACCATTCCATTGTTTATTCAATTATAAAAGTCTAATTTACATCTCTGAAATGAGAATTTTTTTTAATCCATTGTTCCACTTCTTCATTTTGTTATAGAATTTGCTGAGTGAATGTAAGGTTTAAGTTTTAAGTTTGCTTTCATTTTTTCTACTCATGTTTTTTTTTAGGTTATCAGTAGAGTGGACAAATTTGTGGGTCGCATTATGGGTACTGGCACAGAAAATAGAATCAGTTGTATTCAAATTCTGGGTTAGTTGATTGCAATCTTTTGCACTAATGCCCTTGGGAAAGACATGAATCCTTCTCATCTCACTTTGGCGAAATAAATAGAGTAGACTAGACTCTTTAGACTGGAGTGACAATCTGTCTAAGAGAAGGAAAACTTTTAAACTGTAGAAAACGTAACAGATATACAATCCACTATCATGTCAATTCAAAGACGATAAAGTAATCTGTAAAGTCATGATTGCCTCCATCCTGAGGGGCACGACACGTTTTTTTAAAGTTTTTTGTTCATCTGTCTGTGATTTCTGTCAAAAGAAATGGAAATAGAAAATAAACATGCAATTTCTGGCATGTAGATATGCAGGCAAGATATATATATATATATATATATATATATATCACTATTCTGCTGTTTGACTAGCATATTAAAACAGATACTACACTGCTGTTCACTGTTAATTTTGTAGTTGTACAGCTGTGAGTGATCTGTCAACAAATTCCTGTTTTTTTTTTATGAGCCAGTTCCATGTTTTACTCTTTGTAGAGTGAGTAGCCATGATCAAATGCAAAATAAGTAACAGAACTGTCCAACAAACAGAATTGACAAAGTTTGCAATAAAAAGGAACAAGGCAAAAAATAATATAAAGCAAGCAAACAATTATATGCAAAAAGTTCACAAACTAAACTTTGGCATTGACACACAAAAGCAAGTTTGGACAAGTGAACATCGCATTCTGACTTCAAGTCAAGACAGATCAGGACTGAGTCATGAAATTACAAACCAACTTATTTTATTGGCTCAAAAGAAACACATCCCAGCATACATTTGTGTGCTTTTGCTTTTTGGCATCTTTCTACAGGTTATCAATAGTCTACTTATAAATTTTATTATATCCAGTTTAATTCAATAGAAAAATGTTACCAATAAGGGTCAGGCAGTATCTGTTCGATTGCACCTAAGACAGAGGGATCAGTTAATCTGTGATAGCTGAGATGTGCTAGTAGGGAATATTTGCCACTCATTGCATGTATGCATGCGATTCCTTCTTTAAAAACGTTGCCATATTTTGTGGGAGGACAGATTAATACAAAAATCTCTAATAAAAGAAATTGTTTTATTATTTGATTTTCTCTTTTTGTTGTTTGGATCAGAATTGTTTTTAATTTGATTCTTTATATTTAAGTTTTATCATGAATTCCACTTGTCTCTGAACAAAGAAAATATTTCAAACTAACCGTAATCATCATTTATAAGGTTTTTTTTATAAAATACATTTACTGTAATGGTGTTAAAATTATTTTTCTGAATAAAATTATTGTTACCAATTATTACTGCTATTTTTTTATTATTTTAAAGATTACTGGTTCTGTTAGTGAACAGATTGAAAATTATTGGTAAGAATTTTAGAATCATTTTCAGAATGAAAGATTTGTAAATGGATTAACATTTCATTAATGTTAACCATTGTCCTTTTAAAGAATTTATAGCAGAAATACATTGAACCATGTTAAGATGAATAAAACTAAATTTTATAAATACTAATATTTGATATTCTTTTAATAAAATAAAGGTGCATGAATCCATTTTATGACAAAACTAAACACCCAACTCATTAAATGTAAACACTTTTGGTATCTTTAACAATGTTCTTGAAAGAAATCAGAATTTCTACATATATGCACACTCCTAAAAATATTCCCTTTGATTGTATATTTGAATCAAATTGAGGGAAGTAAATAATTTTGTCAAAAATTGAGTTGGTTGTAAGAGCTTTAACTCACCCTGAAAAAAAAATGCATGTTCTGTTTAAATATAGGCTTGATGGAAGATTGAGGAGTTTGGAGGAAAAACTTTGTTCTAAATTAATTATCTGAATTTGTTTTATTACCTAAATTTGATTTAATGATGTAAGTTCAAACTTTTCTTGAAATAATCAGATGCAATTCTTAATTCAAATTATTACAGATTCCAAGTTTTGGCAGCCATCTTTATCATTTTTCTTAATTCTATAAAATACAGTGTCATTCATTTTGAGTCAAATTCATAACTGCTCACTATTTCACATGTTTCTTTTTGATGGCCAATGAAATTAGTATTTTCTTTTGATATGTTGCACAAACCTAGGATTAAATCTTTCAACTACTTTTATCTTGACTGATGTAAGTCATCTGTAGAGAAGTGATAGCAGAAATGTAATACACTTTTTTTCCCCTAATCATTTCAACCCCAAGCAAGACAATAAAGACACTATGGGTTACTGAGGGTGAGAGAATGACACAAAGAAAACATGAAGGAGAGAGAAATTAAGAAGGCAGAAGTTAATGACTGACATTGCATTTAATTTTTTGAACATCAAGTTGACTGGAAAGCAAGATGCCCAAAGAAAGTTCCACAAGCAAGAAGTGTTTAGAGGAGAAACTTAGCATAGAATTTAGGGTTACATCTATCCAATTCACCTTTTAGAGAATGTGAAGATGGTAAAATGGAAGTGTTTTACATAAACTTATATTATCTTTGCAAGAAGTTCTAACAAGTAATCTATCCTACGAGTGAGCTAAAAAATAAATAAGACAGGATTGATGCAATGATTGAGGATCAGTGATGATAATTAGTTAAATAGACGAGTAAACATATAATTATTAAGTCAAAAGAATAAAGCATAAAACAAATAGTAAATAATATGTAATGCATTTTTATCCCAATCCTTAGCAAATGTTTTGGGTTTAAATTTAGGACCATTATCATGATCTGTGTAATGTCGAATTTTGCAGTAACAATACAAATTTGTTTGTCTGGAAGAGAATGTATGTAAAAAAAAATATCAGTATAAATCATAATGATGGTATAATCAGCAACAATCATAGGGTTTTTGAAGAGCTCATAGGGATCAGTTCCGATTTTTATAGTTGGTGTCTTTGGAATGTTATGGAGCATTATTGGTTCAGCAGGTTGTTCGTTGTGTTTGTCAAGGGAAGTAATACAGTTGTTTACGTTGTCTTAAATTTCTGCTGTGATGCCAGGCTAGTAGACATGTTTCCTGCTCAAGTGAGACGCTTTCAATGCCCTGGTGTGCTGAACTAAATTTTACATCTCCTTGCATAGGTCAATTGGAACGATTACCCTGTTCCCTTTTAAAATTATACTATTTAGCATGGAAATGTCTTCTCTACTATTGTAGAATAGTTTTACAGAATGTACTATTTTCTGTTTTGCAAGCCAACCATTCAAAATGTGCCTTTATTTCGGAGATGAGGTATTGCAACTATTTACTATTCGGACAGTTTTCCTCATCTTTATTGCCATATTCACAACGTTTCGGTCGCTGTACGCTCCGGTCTTTTTCAGGTGACATTTCTTGCAATTTCGAACCGAACCCTCGTGGACTAAATAAAGGATTCTGTTCGAAATTCCAATAATTATCACCTGAAAATGGCCGGAGCATACAACGTCCTAAACGTTGTAAATATGGCAATAAATATGAGGGCAACTGTCCGAACAATGTAAATAGTGTAAATAGTTACCTTCAAAGTTTATTTGGCCAGGACTGTTAATGTTTCATCAGTTGCTATTTTTGATGATAATCGAGTTTGTTACTCGTGGGTTATATTCGTCAAAGAGGTGTACATGAGTTTCCATGCCCTCAAAGGAATTTTACATGTACTCGTGATAATGCATCAGGGAAATACTGTATCTATTTTTGGAAGATAATTGTGGGTGAAGTCCTATCGTTGGATGTCCGGTGGTTCTTTATCAAATGATTTTTTAAAAATTGACAATAAATATTTATGGTCATTTTCAACCTTAAAAATGATGTCCATAGACACATTTCTGAAACCTTTTGTATCCAAATAAAACACTAAAAGACTCCAATTTCTAAAGGACAACAGTTCTGCTCACTTGCACATGTAGCACATGATGCATATACTGCATGTTACCAACATTTGTGCGGGGGGGATGTTTATGAAAATTGTCGGCTAAACATCCATGACGTCGGTCATGTGAGAAAAAGCAAAAATTCCACCGAAACACGTATAGGGAACTCCTGGATCCACTGTATCTAGCACTTCAATGGAGGTGGTGGTATTGATCCTAAAACCGTGCAGGAAGAATTGGGGTGACAAGACATGGATCAAGTTGTTCCCGACCTCTAGGACCATCACATACGAAGTAAAAGTGTGCTTCACTGAATGTAACTTCGTGGGATTCACACAAGGCAATCTGTTTACAGAACTGGTTATCTGAGTCACCGGGGTTCGCGGCCATTATTACGAGAACAGTCTGTTTTTTCTTTTCCTCTGTCAGATTGGATGCTGCCATGTTAATATTTTCAGTCCATTTGAAAGTGAAATGAGAATGCTAAAATTTGGCGCATGTTGTGTAACATTAGGTTAGATTGTCTTCCATCTATGACGCGCGAAAGATATGTTCTCAAATACCTGGCGTTGTCAACCAGTCAGATGCGAGTTAAGACTTATCGGTGAATACACTTCATGTCCATTGAAGACAATAGGCGAATAAACTATTCAAAAAGTACAAGTTAAAAGAGAAGGTGATAGTTCTTTTAAATTAGTTAACGACCATGGTTGCCAGACTTGGCAATTGTTGAAAGCCCAGCACAAATAAATTTGAATTTAGCTACTAACGAATTTTGGAGTTAATATTTAAAATTAGTTGGGTTGCTGCATAGAAGAAAGTCAGTCAATTAAATTTGGCTTAATTCGCTACGTGTAGTATTATCTACTGACTTTCCAAAATTGACAAGTTTGACTCTATATAGATTTTAAAAATAATTTCACCCTAGGCAAGGTGATAATTACAGTAAGTCGCAAGGGGTTAGTGAAAGAGAATGAGAAGACTTTAGCAAGAAAAAAGGACAATAGAAGAACAGAGTTTAGGAAGACAAAAAGATTGTGATTGTCTCGTTGCGTTTAAAATTTTGAAGAACGTAGGTGGCAGGAAAGCAAGAAGCAGAGAATTCCAGAGGTGAGAAGTACGAGAAAAGAAACTATTAGAGCAGAACCTACGGTTACATCGAACTAATTCAACAGTAAAATAATAAAGCATTTTGCCAATCTAGTAGTACTCTTAAATTCATGCAGCTGAGGTTCCAAGGAAGAGAGCTCATTCGAACAATTTTCATGAAAATATTTACAGAAAAGACAGAAGGAAGCCATTTCACGGTAGTTGGAAAATGAATGACGTCGAGAGGCCAGGTCATCAAAGACTCACTTGATGAGAATCTCAAGATATATGACAGTAATATTTAATGTCCGGACGAATTTTTGTTTTACAAATGTGCAAGAAGGCTAAAAGTTGTCTGGGACGACACAGTGAACGAACTTTTCTAGCAGCAGACCTAGCAGTTGATTCAATATAATCACTTCAAAGTCGGTGGAAAACGCAAGATCAAGAAGGTGCAAAGAACTGCTCTCCTGTAGGTTAACATCAGCCACGCTGATGGAAGACAAAAATGGTTCTCTATTATGATTAAAAGATGGCAGTTTCGTTTTGGAGGCGTTAAAATTTAGAAGCCATTTCTTGTCCCAGTTAATAAATAACGTACCAAATAAAAAAAAATTAATAACCGAGAAAGGGTAGATTTAACTTTTTTTCAACCCTTAACTTCACCTCGCTTATTCATTTTCTCTTTTTTATTTATTTGGATTGTTACGTTGAAACAACTTCGATTTTGTTAATGCATTTTACTTAGACAATATGTACATTTTTAGTTTTATTTCTTCAAGGTCTTGTTATAGCCAGAAAGACTTGTTTTTAATCATTTTCCAATCACATCATTTATTGAATCTCCTCACACCCTTATTACATTCCCATTTTCCCAAACCCTCCGTTTATTACGATTCGCACTTGTACTTGACACCAGAATGTACAAGAAACTCCCAGCTCCACTAGATGCACAGACGCTGGAAATAAATAAACAGAGATATGAGGTTAAACATCTAAACACTAATCGGCTTCAAAAACTTTTGCAGCCATGTGACATAAACAATTAGAGACAGAAGCACTCCAATGTCAATAAGTTTTTAGTCTACTATGGAAAAAAATTGTGTTTAAACTGAAGACGGATGCATAAAATGGCGCGCAGGAATGAAGAGAAGCTGATATGCTTAAATAAGAAATTATCACAGATCAAGACTGACAGCAAAATATGGAGGAGAATATAATATTCAGACGTTTTTCCGTCGTGGGGTGGGGTGTGTGTGTGCAGAAACGTGGTTTTGCAAAAAGATACAGAGAATTCAATGGACGGTGCAAGTTAAGCAACGAGGACATCTTAAAAAAAGAGTAACAAAAAGGACGCTCAGAATCAGAAAGAGCTGAAATTTTTTGGACACGTTACGAAGAAGGAGGGTTTGGAAAACTGAACCCTCACAGGGCGTATCGAGGGGAATAGAAATATGGGAGGGCAGTGAGTCACCTACGTGACGAGCTTGCGCGAATGGAGGCGGGGATCTTGGCGAAGAGAGAAAAACTGCTTAAGCCGAAAGGGATAGGAAGTTGTAGAGAGCCATGATAGCCCACGTCCTGAAGGGACATGTCACAAAGTAGAAGAAGGCGGCGCCCGGTACACAATCCTCCGTCTTTTGAACTGGAAGTAGAGGCTTATCCCGTGTTTCCTGTTTAGGATTGGTTTCCAGGTCATTCTCCTAAAGTCTTCTCATTCTCTTTCACTCCAAGTAACCCCTTGCATTTTACTTTCATCGCCGGCTTGCGTGGAGTGAAAATCTATTGAAAACATGATTTCAATACGATCACTACTACATATAGTGATTTACTAAACATAGCTTAGATGTGGCATAAGGTCGAAAGTAGAAAGAACTCAGAGAATATCGAACACACTACCCAGTCGTAAGAGACACGCTAACCATTTACACCACGTCGAAGCGCCCTTATAGTAATATATATACAGAGTGATTGAAAAGTAAATCCCTATTTTAAAATACATATAATTTATTGATTAACTATAACTTTTACAAGAAATGGATATAAGAGGAACGTGTTTAGCATGAGGTTTTATTTAAAATTCTATATGGGCAACAGATTTCACTACCACCTTCTCGAGCTGCTAATTGATTTCACCAGGAACTCTTGTGGTATGGAAGACATAACTCCTTGTGTTCGCCCTTCAAGTTCTTTCAAAGTCTTGGTTTTGTATAGTAGACTTGCTTCTTTAACCAACCCCAAAGAAAAAAGTCACAGGGTGTTAAGTCAGGACTCCTGGCTGGCCCCTCATACATAAAATAGGGGGTTACTTTTCAATCACCATGTAGATGATCGCTGAAAGCCATCATCTCAAGCTTTGTTCAGAATTGGGTTGTACATAATTTCAAATCAGAGCAGGAGAGGTCAATCAGTCAGTAAACTGAGCTTGTAGACTTCCTCGTGGAATATAGGGCTACAGCCTCACCACGGTAGGTGCTGCTGCTGTGGTTTCAGTAGCAAGTAAATTTTACTACCCAAAAGGATTTGAATTCAGAATTGTCTTTCTATAGATATGATAAATATGTATGATGATTTTCCAGATGTAACACAAAATATGGGCCACCCAGTGAGGATCGAACTATTCAGTCTTAATTGTTCTAGCGAGACAAGCTCGCTAACCATTACACCACGTCGAAGTGCCCAAATGATTTTCTAAACGTAGCTTAGATGTAGCACACAACCGAAAGTGGGGGGGGGGCAGTGAGGGTCGAACTCACCCAGTCAGTTAAGTGCCACACGTGATAGACGCTTGGGTGATCATGTATCTGTCTATACATGACTGACGAGGCAGAAAATTTTTCCCGCAGTAGGTTGCCATTTCTTTCTGCAGTAGACTGATTGCCAACCAGGGCTAAAGAACCCAGTCTGTTCTTCTATTTAACCCATAGATTGGGAGGAAAGATGGATTCATGCCTATCTCAAGAGTATTTTTGCGTAAATAAATATAAGGAACTCGAACTCGATATTCATTACAGCAGAACGCACCTCCAATACTCAATCGTAATGAAGACAAATTTGCTAACCATTGCATCACGTTGAAGTTCCCACATGATAGACATGAATAGACTGATTGCCAACCAAGGTTAAAGAGACAAGTCTGTTCTGCTATTAGACTCAGGGCTAGGCAGTGGGGAGAAGAAATGGATTTATTCCTTTCCCATTTATGCAAAAGTAAATGAAAAAGGTCACGACCAGGATTCAAACTCCGAAATCTGTTCCAACTTTCTGCGCCGATAACTGTTACACTACAGCAAAAGGATGTAAATACTATTCACATACAAACGTTCTTGAACATAACTTGTCTCAGTTTCTCTTTACGTGATATCTTATAAAGTCACATCTAAATCATAGTTTGTATCAATAAAAAATATTTCACGCAAATAGTAAGGCTAATAACTGGTTCAAATTCAACTAATTCGTATTTTTCCAAACTGGACAGACAATAATCACAACCGATGCCGAATACTTACCGTAATTTATCGAAAATAATACGCACCCATAAATAATACGCACCCTAACAAATGATCGAAAAATTAAGAAATATATCTATCCCTATGTATAATACGCATCTATAAATTTTATCCAAAAAAAAAAAAAAAAAAATAATAATAATTACGAAGACATTTTATTGACCTTGACATTAAGAATAAAATCGAAACTAGGCGGCTAAAATAATGTTGAAAATTACGATGCGGTTTTCCCGAGAAATGTCATTGAGGATGTTATAAAGAGAGGTTTCAAGGGGTATTGTCTCACGACAGCCACGGTTGGCTCTGAAGATGACATCTTTTGGCAATAGAATGAAGAGGCCGAAGAGAATTTTGAACAGGATGAAGATAATATTGTGAATGATAATTTGTTTAATGATAATTTAGATATTGATTCTATAATAGAAAGTGGTGATGATGATGATGATGATGATGATGATGAAAATTAAAATTTCAATAAATTGTTAACTTGATATCTTTTTTTCTTCGAAATTGGCCTTTTTATAGATTTTTTATTTTTTCGTCAAATAAAAAATGCGGTTACTGATAAACAAAAAATGTTACAATTATTATTGTTGGATTTAAAATGAAAATTGGGAGAATATCTTTCTTATTTTAGAACAACAAGTATTTTATTATTATAACTAAATAACGAAAAAATATTTTTGTTTAAACCTATTTATAATACGCACCCTTACTATCACCTGTAATTTCCAGTAAGAAAAAAATGCGTATTATGTTCGAGAAATTACTGTAATCTTTTTCACGTGTGTATTTCTTCGTATGTATTCAGGGCTTCTAAAAGGAGGTTTATAAGTTGTTAGGAAGTTTATTTGGTGCCTTACCTTTGTCATCCATAACTATATTATGAAATTTGATTCCTACGAATTCCACTTATAAAACAATGTATGCTCCTACAAAATGTGAACGCTAATTTTCTATATCTGCAAACATTTTCTGAAACTCCAGGCAATTCCTGGGCAGGCTCTGACCAAGTTATTTTCTTTCTGTGTCTCAATATTTTAAAATCCCATGACCCTTTTGTTTTGTAGTATCATTAGGACATCACATGAACTGCAGCGGGAATGGAAGTGTCTTAGCTAAGATCGCCTGGCGGAGTTCATCTGTAGTTTTGAATTCAGATTAGTTGCCCTCCCAACGCCGAAGAGCTTATTTTGCTGCTCTATTTACCAATAACTGAGTGAAGAAGAGATGGGTTTATTATTTACTTTCCCGAGGCTATCATCATGAAGTTAATACAACAATCGTGTCCGGAATAAATATTCGGCCTGCAGATTTCATTTTCATAGCAAATAAATACCACGCCACTTACCCAACACTAATAATATTTAGTGGGTAACCGAACTCTTCTCAGTGAAATTGAAATAGACCCCCAAAATTGTTTTTTGAAAGTTTATTCTATTTGATAGTCAAATCCATAATTCAAAATTACAATTGAATCATTGAATTGAAATTAGTTTTCTTTTAACTGAAATCACCTGACGAACTGGACATAAAGATATCACATGGTTAATTTAGTAAATGTTCCAAATCTCTGATTACTGTCATACGATGAATAATAACGAAAAACAATTGCATTAAAAAATTCATTGAAAGAAAAAAAAATTACTAATTGCTGCGTAAAATAGTGATACCCATGAAATAAATGCTTTTATTACGTAAAAACGAAAAAAAAAATTTACAGAGTTAGAAAAATATAAACAGTTTTAAAACAAAATAATCGTCTCATTATTTCTTACAGTAATTCATAATCTTTTGTATCAAGAATATTTTCGCACTTTATTACAAATATTCTTTTCTAAATTATAAATATGTAATGTTTCAAAAAACATTTCACGCTCGACTCCTGCTAATTAGGGATTGGTATAAATACAAATAAAGGTAACTTTAAATTTTAAATAGTTTTGCCTCAGGAATGAGAACCAGTCCCTGACAAAAGTAAAATTCTGAAGCGAACAAAACTTTTTTGGAGTAGATTTTTTTTAAAAATTATTTTTTCTAATGTCAACAGTTTTTAACATTTTAAAAAGTTTGTTGATGTTTAAACTTGAGATTAGTGAAAATTATAGAGTAGTCTCCCTTTATTTTTTACAATTCCATTTGTAAATAATTATGATGTAAGCTTTATAATCAGGAAATGATTTGGAGCTTAAAGGTTGCCTTCATTCAACACCACACAATCTCGGTGGTGTTGCTTTAGTGCCCTTTAAGCAAGAGTATAATAAATAATATATAAATATATATTATGACAAAACCACCACTCATTAGCCTTTTTTGTTTTTATCAATTGTTTTTAATGTTTGTTTTTTGTCTCAGTGTTTTGACTTGCCGATTTTCAGATGAATGTGACATTCGAATGAATTGTTTTAAATTAACTTGTCTTGTCACTGTTCGGTAGATAACAATGATAGAAGTGATCACTTGAAGTATTATGAAAAACTAATGATGCGTACAAAGAACCTGATTCTGATGAGAATAGTCCAGTAAACCAGTAGATGATAAAAATAACATATCATCTTAAAAAGACAAAAAACAATTCGTGTATATCTACTAAGATTTGTTCAGATTCCTGTTTAACTCACTTGTCCATCTCTTTCACTTTTCTCTTCATTGCTTCTTTCAATGACGCAACAATTTCAGTGGCTTTCCACATTCACAAGTAATTTAATTTTGTGCGTAGATTCTATCAATCGAGTAATGAATGGAAAGTTGGAAACTATAGTGTGCTGGTGACTGATTTGGCAACGTTTCCTTGGGATAACCTCAATTCCTAAGGGAGATAACTCTGTAGTCTATGCCCAGGAGAGACTCATTCATCAACATTAATTGATATTTGGAAATCAGCAAAACTTCTCAGTCTTTGCCAGAAGTTGAATAAAGAAAATGGAATAAAGAGTTAAGAACGATGCAGGATCCCCCCACACACACTTTTGCATATTATACGTTATATTCTGTATATTATGTCATTCGATGCTAAAAGCGAAAAATATATAAATAAAATACTGTTGTCTAAACTTATACGTTCGATATACATTATTCCTCCAAACGTTATTTTTGTCGGATACCCGTATTTAAGTAGACGGTCTGTTTTTTTTTTAAACAGAGTTTATTTCGTAAATCGGCCTACGCACTCGTGAAAGCGTACTAAAGAAAATGTGCCGTCGAGTGTGTATTTTCTTTAGGAAGTTAAAACTGAGTAAATTATATATATATATATATATATATATATATATATATATATATATATATATATATATATATATATATATATAAATATGAATTAATTATCAAATGCAGATCAAATATGGATCGGAATCCGACAGGATGATAAAATGAAAGAACAAATAGGGAACGTATATCAATCTCACATATTTCCCTTTTATTAAAGCTTTGTCTCTCTCACACGCACGCACGCACACAGTTTACTTGCAACGCGTTTCGTCCTTCAGGACTTGCTCGGACTAGTTTTGTTATGTTGGTGGAACTACACATGCGCACGGCAGAGGGGTGCCGGGAATTTTTGAATTTTTTTTTTTTTTCAGCCGAATTCATTTAGAATTTTTTATTTTTCTTCATCACTTTTGTAAGCAGGTATTCCACACTGTGATATTAGAAGATCTGCTAGGAATGGAGAAATGTAAGAGCGCAGGGCACGAATTTACTGTAGATGACCTGGCGATTAAGAAGATATTTACGCCGTAGTGAATTATTTTCTCTTTTGATCATTGTAGCATTTTTGATGTCAGTCTTGTTACGGTGGTCAACCAATACATTTGATGTATTATTTTGTAAAATGTCTCTTTTGTGTTCATATAATCTTTTATTTAGATTTCTTGAGGTTTCTCCTATCTATTTTCTGTGGCAATTATTACAAGCGATGGAGTAAACTCCTTTAGTTTTCAGCTTATTATTTTGTTTAGTATTGACTAAGCCTATTATTGTTTTGGATGTATTAGTAACTGCTTTTATGTTGAGTTTAGATAGATTCTTTTCGACTGTAGATGTGATAGAATTAGTAGGCAGGATAATATATATTTTTTGACTCATTGGATTTCTCGGGTGGGGTGGCGTTTTTATATTTTGGAATATTTTCTGGGCCTTTTGTTTCGAATTGTATATAAAATAATTAGGGTACTGGAGAAGTTTGAAATTGTTTTCAATGTATTTCTCCTCTTCTTGTAAATAATCTGAGTTGCATATTCTGAGAGCTCTTTGGTAGAATCCAATGATTATGTCGGATTTTATTTTGTTGTTATGATGCGAATAAAAATTTATTAGGTCGTTTTTGTTGGTTGATTTACAGTGGAATTCTACTGAAAGAAATTTCTAAAATTCTGTCGTCGTGCGCATCTTTAGTCCTACCAACATAACAAAATTAGTCCGATGAACTCCTGAAAGACGTCACAAGCAAACTTTTCCACTTTGTCAAATATATATATATATATATATATATATATATATATATATATATATATGACTCTTTGTTAAGACGAATCGAGTTCTCTCGGTCACTGGCGTGTTTCTCTAAAAATAAATACGTCTAAATTCACCTACGTCCTGCCGTGTGCCAATGGCTTGGGGTAAAATCTCCGACTCATACCCAATCAGTCGAGCTTCGATCCCGGCTTGAGGCAATCGGATGTCTAGCCACACTGATGAGCTGTGATATATATATATATATATATATATATATATATATATATATATATATATATATTTGGCTCTTCAAAAAGTGTGGATGGTTCTGCACAAAACCTTCACCACTATAATCAAATATCATGTGCTGGTGTCGGGTTGTCTGTTTCCTAGGAACTGATCTGCTTGACCCTCGTACGTCGAATTCGACGGGAGAGTCGAGTATATAACACATATGTGTTGAATTCTTTTAATTCACTTAATTCGCGACAATTTAGTTAGTAACACCCGTTCTTTCCACGTTTCTATTCTCCTAAGTTGCTCTCTTAAAGTTTGTATTTTATTAAAAACATTTTATATAATTACTTAAAAAGCATCTGATAAAATGCACAGTCGCATTCATGTTAGATCAACAAAAAAAAACAAACATTTTTCAATTCTTTTGTAAAGATTTTGACAAATCAATGCTTTTCTAAAGTCTTTTAAAAATATTTTAGAATCGTGCAATATTTTGTTTTATTTTATGTCATTCTAATTGACATTGAGGAGATTGAGTATAACTTTGACAAAAAAAATGAAGTGAATATAGTTAGTTTCTTTCAATAAAATATTCAAATAACCCTAAAAAAGCTTTCTTGTTCTTCGGAACACAACAGCGCCCTTTTGGATTGAGAAAACAAAACTCTGATTGCTAGGCATCTCGGCGACCAGCAACTCACACAACAACGTTGCCTTTCAACATGAAAGCTGGTCATATTTGATGATTTTAACACAGACACGTATAAACGCCATTAAAGACAGCATGAGCAAATAAAAAGTGTTCAATTCCTACAATATTCTGTAGCCTAATAAAGAAATGCGAATGGGATCTATTTTAAAATTTATGGAATTAAAATTTTAGGCAACAGATTAAATTTTTAATCATTAAATTTATTTTCTTCTTGATGATCAGAATCATTCAACATTTACGCCATATGAAGAAGAATGATAAAATTTGGAAGAAATTCCGGATTTTAATACCAGTTACGTCGAACTATTATGCTGTTCTTTTAAGCTCAGTAAATTATAGAAATATATTAAACCAAATAAATTATAAAAATATATTAAAACTGAAACGGAAAATATTGGCTTTTGTCTGTATCTATGACCAAGTGCACCATTAAACCTGTTAATGGCAAACAGTTGTGTAAACAGTAAGGACTTGCATGCTTCTATGTCTCAACTACGTGGCGCCAGTTCAATCAGAGACAAGAGTTATACCAACAATAGAAAAAAATGTGTTAAAAAGGTCAGAAAACCATTGAAAAAAATACACTAATGAATAAATCAATCTTATCCAGTCTCGCATTACACAAGCCAAACATTTCTTTATATTAAAGAAAAAAGAAATAAATTCGATTCGCGTTTGACAAGAACCGCAATTGAAAAAAATAAGTAATGAAATAAATGGAACAACAGACAAGTTGCTTTTAGCTAGGCTACTAAGTTAATCAATTTAAATTAGAAAAAAAAAAAGAAAAAATGAAGACGATTGTAAGAAAGAGATGAAATTTATATTATTGTTTGGTGCTGATGAATTAATACATTTAATAAGCGGAACAGATCAAAGCAAAAAACAGGAGGGGTTAATGTAACGGTCTCTGGTTATTCCCGATCCGGTGAAAGTGGCCGGATCTGGGTACAGCGCAAACGGCATTTGAGAATTATCTGTTTAAAAATGTCTTGATCCAGCTGTGTTCAAAAGTCTCCGACATTTTGTAAAAATGGTTCTCAGCTGTGTACTTAATAGTTTTCCGAAAAAAATCATTGGAGGTTTTAGACACACACAGACACACACATACTCACACGCACGCATACTCACACATAGATACATACATACACACACATATACATATACACACACAGTGAGAAACAGTCAGAGAAAGAGACAAAAAAGAAACACAGAGAGAACAGACAGACAGAGAGAAACACATACAGAGAGAAACAGAGTGCGACAGAGAGAGAGAGAGAGAGAGAGAGAGAGGGAGAGAGAGGGAGAGAAAGGCAGAGGCAGAGGGAAACAGAGAGAAACAGCGTGATACAGAGAGAGACAGAGAGAGGGAGAGAGACAGAGAGAAACAAAGTGAGACAGAGACATAGACAGAGAGAGTCGAAAGGAATAAAAAAAATGGCAGAGTCATGCGGTGGCTCTCTCGTTGGCCACACAGGATAATCTCAAACGATCATTCGGTGTGCATTACCGTAAGCACATACACTGGGTCTGCGCAGAGGCAATTTCGTCTCCTCCTGTTCACGTGCCCACTTTCAAGGAACTGGCAATCTCAGAAGAGTCGTTGATGAAGGCTTATGCCACGAACATGGAGAGCCTTTTTATTTCCCGTGACAGATTCGAAACTGGCATGTTAATGCTCATAGCACATCTGAATGAGACACGACAATGTAAAATTTGGTGCATTTTGTGTAATATTATGTCAGGTGCGCCAGATGATTTTTGTTAGAAATTCTAATTTATCCATTTAAGAATTTATATACAACTCATAAAAATGTAATATACTTAATTTTCGTGATTTATGAAAGCAATTTCTTGAGACAATGAGTGGAAGTCTATAGACCGTTTACTTAACAAAACGAACGAATAGGTAATTCGTTTAGCAAGGACAGAAAAAACATTCGAAAAATCCATTAAGATAATTTTTTGATATCTCTTTGTGATAAAAATCAAATACACAAATAAAATAAGACCACATAAAATCCAAACAAGGTCAGAATAGCGTCGTGCATCTTCTGCCAGTGACAAATCAATTATTGTAATTCTTATTTCAGGAATTCGAGTTAGCGATACTCTATAAATATAATATTTTTAGAATGAAATTTTCGTTATTTGTAAATGTTTACAACGGCAGGGAAAGTGACTTATCACACAATTCATTAAGCTAAAATAAACAGTATTTACATTCGGACAAATGTTCTTATCTTTGTTGTTTTCATAACGTTTCGGCCATTGTACTTTCTGGTTTTCTTCAGGTATTTGTCGATCTGGGAAACCTTGAGGATATTTCGAGCTGAACAGTTGAACCTACGGACTAGGTTGTTCCCTTTCCGCTATCCCTGGGGATATTTCATTTTAGTACTGATCAGTTATCTGGCCCAGAGATTGAACTTACAATTATTATGCAAAAAAATTCACGAACCAACGCCTTAATCCCCCTAGACCTAAAGATTTTGCGAAGATATCAGAAATGAACATATCTCCTATCTTCGAGTCATCAAAGAACTGTATCACATTTACAAGATAGCGAATATGAATACATTGTGTATGTAATATCTTATGATTCTGCTTCATTAGTACACATGTAAGGAGGCACGGCGGAGTAATGGATAGCGGCTCGGGTTGAGAAATCAGAGAGTCGGATTCCAGTTGAATCCATTACATTCACTTACGAGGATGCATACCTTGGGAAAGGTATGCGTCCTCTTCTTTTCCCCCCAACCCAGCTATGGGTAAATAGCAGGACAGACCGGGTTCCATAGCTTTAGATGGAAAGTGGTCTACCGCAGAAATTGTGGCAACCTACTGCGGGAAAAATCTGACTCGTCAGTCATGTATCTAAAGATACATGATCGCCTAAGCGTGTATCGCGCATGGCGCATAACATGTACGTTACGCCCTGCCAAATACCTCATCAATAATGGACTATTCAGTTTTGATTGCGTGGAAAGACAGAAAAGACATATCAGAGACGCTACTTGGTTTCAGTGACAGGAAAGAAAAAATTGGATTTAATGTCTATTTCAGTGAAACTGAAAAATTTCAATTAAAAATTTTTTCAATTTTTTTGTTATTACCATATTTTGTTAAAGTTGTCAATCTCAAATATTTAACGATGCGACAGGGGAATTTCTACGGATATTGTTGCAGAACTTGCCATGTGTTTATTCAATCATTAACTTAAGAATTAAAATTTATCAGAAAATTAAAATAGGAAAACCGTAAATTTCTAGTTATTGTTTTTTATTTTATTCCTTCCTGCACCTGCAACGCTTTCATGATATCTTTGAAGCTTTAATCTATACAAGATCCTATGATATCCAGACCGTTAGAATGGTAAGGTTGCAATATTCAGAGGATTACAGGTCTGAATGTAATTCCTATGAATTTTAGAATATTATAATGTATAAATTACTGAATTGCATCATTGTCAAGGGTTGTTTTTTTTTTCAGATAAGTAAATAATTCAAAATATTTATTAGGAGGAAGTGAAATTTGAGTATCTATATATATAAAAAATATGTTTCTTAAAAATTTAATTGACCCAGATGAAATAAAAGTATACTTTGTATAAAGATTTGTTTTACCAATAGAGTAAGGTAGAAAAAATCTGATTTGATGTTTCCATTGTTTTTATCATTTTATATTTATTATTAGCGATCTTTTAAACAATTTTGGGCCAAATGTTGTTTAATTATACTCGACACGTGAGTATACATTCGATTCAATGAAATGATCACTACATTTATATGCAAATCATATTTGGTAATAGCCGTACAATTCCAACCGGTCACGCTTAGCTTTTAGCTGAGTATTGGCGCGGATAAACATTTTGAATTAAAATAAATAGCAAAAACATATTTTACACAGCGCCAGACAGCCTTTAGGGAGGAAGACACATTTTACAGTAATCTGAATTTAGTATCAGTTCGACTTTTAAAAAAGTCATTTCACAACAAGGAAGGCAATAATAATACTATGATGCAAGGGGTTATTGGGAGTGAAAGAGATTGAGAAGACTTTAGTGAGGAGAAAAGAAATAAAAGAACAGTATTCAGAAGTACAAGGAGGAGACAAGGGCCCCAGTCTGCGCGCGCAATGCAATCACAGGCATAAAGAGATGGGCATCGATCATTTAAGCATTCCGTAACACATCTCAAACGAATCGCGTCTCATAGAAACCAGCGTACCTGTTTTCCTTCTCGATGCCAACGTACTAATGGATGGTGGGGGAGGTTCTATGATGATGATATATGTATTTATAGTTGGTATAAGAATGATCTTGAACAAAAAAAAATCAACATCTGTTATCAAGTATCAAAAAAATAAACCCTTCCAAAACAGAAACTATGATCTGCAGTTGGAATGAAAGCTGTTATGGCACGTTCCCTGGATCCATCATAAAAGATCCCGATATGGAATTAGCAAATAGTAAACACTTCAAATATATCGGGGTATGGATCAGTTATAACATAATTTTTTAAGACGATAATCTCACTAAGACGCAAAGAGGAGTGAAAGAGAACGAGAAGACTGAACAGAAAGAAAAATATTGACATTGCAGTTAAATTTTTGAAGATTGTAGTTAGCAGAGAAGCAAGAAATCGGAAGGGAGTTCCACAGGAGATAAAAAAATTCCTGACGGTTGCATCTAGCGAGTTCAACAGAAAAATGGCGAGGCCTAGTTGCCAAACTCGTAGTACGCTTAAATTCATGCATTTGAGGCACTAACGAGGAAAGCTCGTCAGAACAATTGTTATGAAAATAATTATAGAAAAAGACAAAGGGAAGCCTCGTTACGGCGGTGGGAAAGTGACTGGGGACGAGATGCCGGGTCAGGACCGATTATATTGCAGACTCTTTGGATTTTGTCGAGAACCTCGAAATATATAGCAGGAGCAGCAGACCAGATATGCTATATTGAATATATGGACGACGTATAATTAAGAACGTTGTATTGCAATATGTTGGGGAACAAGAACAATCTACTTACGTAGATTGAACGGTTCAGTTCGCAAGAAGTCCGGAGAGCGAAATAGCCGAAACGTTGTAATAATAACAAAGATGACAATATTATTCCGAACAACACAAATAAACTGTATTACAAAAACACCACGCATAACCTATAACCCGCGCATATGTAATGCATATAAGTGTTGTGTAACTTACGTGTGATTGTGCCATTTAATGCACACACAAACACACACAGACATTGGGATAATACATTCCCTCCCACTCAGTCGGGACAACCTCTACTCTAGACTAAGCAATAAAATTATAAAATTGGAGATAAGTAAAAGAAAAACAAAAAGTAAAGAAAAAGAAAAACTTACCAACAGCTTCCTGTCTGTCAAATTGTCTTTTTGCTTACATGGGTGTATAACTGAAATAATATTTTTTTTTACAATATGGTTCACCCTTTACAAGGGCTAGGGGCCACTTGAGGTAGAGGGTTAGTTTAGGGGGCAATTTGTGCGGATAGGAGTGTAAGATAACAGGTAGCCCTAGCCTTGAACAGGTTAAGAGTGTAGTTATCGGGAAAACATCCGCACATCCGCATCTTGCAGCAGCTGGTATGGGCAAGAGGTCACCCATCTAGGTACTAACTAGACTTGATGTTGTTTAACGGTGAACATACAAAGCCGGTGTTTCAACGTGACTTAGCCGTAAGCCTGCCATCAGCGAATTGACTGATATCGAACTAGTGTAAGTAACACAAGGGTGTGTTGAAAAGTTCTCGGCCCTAGCGTCTTCCCAAAATCTGACCAAACATCAGATTTGGAGTGGGGGAAAATACTGCTTGATCTTTTCGTGAATTGTTCAGCATCCTATCACAAATTGAAGAATAATTTTTAATTTCTATATCTCATTAAACAATGCCGTTTCTTCTTTACCCAGCTGAATTATGCAGATCCTGAAAATGAATCACTATTTACGTTTCTATGACATCAATTTTAATGCGTTGTTCGTGTAACGGGATTTATTCAATTTTCAGTCTACCAATCCCTGTGTATGTAGCTGTATAACTGTCTATTTGGTCTGGTCGAGGCACCACTGAGATTTGTTTATGTCTAACAAAGTTTAATTAACTGGGAATGACACTTACTAATGGTTATATATATATATATATATATATATATATATATATATATATATATATATATATATATATATATATATATAAATATAATGTGTGTGTGTGTGTATTTAGGCAGCAATCCTTCTTTCATGCACATTTCATTGAATACGACAGACAAGGTGCTTTGATTTAGTTTTTTATACAATTTCTCATGCGATCTAATAATATTTTTCTTTTCAGATGATAAATTATATAAAAACTGTCCGAATGTTCTTTTAATCCGAGCGCTTTCGGCTATATATTTGCCATTTTCAAGGCTGAAATATTTTAACTGTTAAATAAGAAATAGTTTGTTGCATGTATGTATTTATATAATGTTTTCATTTTTCAAAACACGGTCAAGATATTGTGTCCATGTTCATAGTTGATATTATTAAGAGTTGTTTTTTTTTGCTTTTATTAATAAGGCTTCCATTATTTTTAGCCTTTTTTGCATGTAGATGATGCTATTATATTTGTGTTGTCAACAAGTATGTTACGAATAATGTCCGGTAGGTCTCCATGAATATTTAAATGAGATCTAATTGAGCTATGGTCAGAAAGGTGTAGAGTGAGTCATTGTGTCAACTATGTTGTAGTATGGCCTATATAATTATTTACGAGTTTTGATTGATCAGGAATACAATTCCTTAATGGGTATTTAAATTCGTAAATAATATTTGCCCTATATATATATATATATATATATATATATATATATATGTGTGTGTGTGTGTGTGTGTGTGTGTGTGTGTGTGTGTATATGTGTGTGTGTGTGTGTGTGTGTATATATATATATATATATATATACACACACACATATATTTATACACACACATTCAATAAACCAAGAGAAGTTCATGTAACTCATCTGATTAGCCGACTCAAGAGTTTTGTGTCGAAACGATCATTGGGGAAATATCTTTGATAAATCTATCAAAACTAATTTATTTACAAGATATTTTTTACTTATTGAATATTATAGTCCTAGTTATATAATGAGCGCTTTTTGGCATCAGTTCAACTAACGTAAAAAAAAAGTTAAATTATCGCAATTTTCACGTATTTTTTCAGTTGTATCATCATTGTATATATTTAGGAGAAGTAGATAGGTTCGCATATTGTCCAATTCACACTCCTCCTCGGTATTTTGAACAGGAGTAGATGTATTTATTCCTTGTTTCTTGTTTAGGATTTGGTTTCCGGTTCCTTCTAAAGTCTTCTCCCAGTAGCCAGTTGCATCTTGTGGCATTATCGCCTTGCTTGGGGAGAATTGAGTAATACCTAACATATACCGGGTTTAACAGATAATTGTCCAAATCGTATAACAGCATAATTATCCACCCAACAAAATGTTTAATATCCACAAAAGAACCCCATTAAACTAAGTGAGTTTCTTGTTTCCAGGTTTTCAGATAAGACGTTTAGCCATCTTGAAACCATTTGTCGTAAGAATCACCGAAAAACATTTTGAGTTATTCAGCTAAAATTGTTTTGTGTCAGACCCGCTGTCTTCCAAAATGAGCAATGGTTAGAGGAAAAAGATCATTCAGGCCTTCAGTAATGATACCAACATTCATACTCTGGCTTCCATTTTCAAAGTCCATTCAAGAACCAGGGGATCACAACAGGAAGAGAGATCATTCTTTGAGCTAAAGAGATCAATTAGAAAAGATCCAATTCAACTCATAAGTCGTTTGGCATTTCAAAGGGGAGTTTCTGCTATGAGAGTCCAGGGAGCAGTGAAAAAAAGACTTGAAAATGAAATCGTACGTGACAGCAGTGAGGCACCGTGTTACCCCAGGACAAAAAGTTAGAAGGTTAAGGAGGGCGAAGATCATCATGAATAAGTTGGAAAATGATCCTGGAATAATGAACTTTATTTCAAGCCTTCATGAGCTTCCGATATTTAGCTATGATTAATTAATGATGGACATGTCATTTTCGTTTATGATCGATTTCATCACGATTCTTCTGTTCAGCTTGGAAAGTAATTATACATTTTTATTGTTCAAAGTAGAGTCCCACAGTGTTATAAAAATCTCAGAGTATTCCAGTAAGATATCCTTAAACATTTCTAAGATACAACTGTTCAGAGGTTAACACAACAATTGGATAATTTTGCAGTTACACGATTTGGACAATTTTGCTATTACACCCAGTATATATGTGTCTAATATTTGGACCCATGGATGAACACGGCTATAGACTGAGAGGAGGGGCAAGATAGTGTTGAAGAGAAAGAGGGAATGAGAGAAAAAAAAAGGGAGTAAGAAGAAAACTGCTCCTCTAGTCTTAGGTTATGTTCATATCGATAATATCTCTCTCTCTCTCTCTCTCTCTCTCTCTCTCTCTCTCTCTCTCTCTCATATATATATATATGTTCGTATAAGTGTTTCATTTTCTGGACATAAAGCGTGTAAAAATTGTCCAAATGTTCTTCATATCCAAGCGGTTTCGGCTATTCTTTTACCTATTATCATGGATGATTATTTTATTTATATTTTTAACTGAATGTACTGGTTTTTTAATTATGTATCTAAAGTTATAGGAATGATTTATTTTGCAAACACAGTCAGCACATTGTGGCCGTGTTCATAGTTGATGTTATTGAGTGATGACTTTTTCTTTTTTATTATAAGTGCTTTACACACACACACACATACACACACATACACACACATATATATATATATATATATATATGTGTGTGAGAGAGAGGTAGAGGGAGAGAGAGAGAGAGAATTATATAATCATATGCTACTTGTATACTCAGATATTTACTCTTACAAAAATGTCTGTACGTATTTGGTATATCCATACACAGCTCATATCAACCAATGCGTTCATAAAAAAATATGTAATTATGTCATTACATAAGCCGTGGACACGCACTCATACACACAAACTTATGGGGCGGGAAAACATGATTAGAGAATATAAAAATTAATCACCAAATAGTAATGCACAGAACTGGAATTTATAGTAACGGGTTTGTAACGCTCCCTCCTACCCTCTAATGAATACTTGTAACGCTCTCTCCTACCCTATTTATGAAAACTTGTTACGCTCTCTCCTACCCTCTTATGAATACTTGTAACGCTCCCTCCTACCCTCTAATGAATACTTGTAACGCTCTCTCCTACCCTCTTATGAATACGTGTAACGCTCTCTCCTACCCTCTTATGAATACGTGTAACGCTCTCTCCTACCCTCTTATGAATACTTGTAACACTCCTTCCTACCCTCTAATGAATACTTGTAGCGCTCTCTCCTAACCTCTTATGAAAACTTGTTACGCTCTCTCCTACCCTCTTATGAATACTTGTAATGCTCCCTCCTACCCTCTAATGAATACTTGTAACGCTCTCTCCTACCCTCTTATGAATACGTGTAACGCTCTCTCCTACCCTCTTATGAATACTTGTTACGCTCTCTCCTACCCTCTTATGAATACGTGTAACGCTCTCTCCTACCCTCTTATGAATACGTGTAACGCTCTATCTTACCCTCTTATGAGAACTAAAACCAATTTAAAGACACGTGTTCTCTTGCAACAAATCTAGTTAAATACCATTTCAAAGTTGATATTTAATTCGCTATCGCTTAATGAAAAGTTTTACTCGTAATTAGAAATTAAAATCTATTTTCTCGTTGACAGATTCAGATTTCAATTAAAAAAAATAAGGGACCTCGTCTACAAGGGAGAGAAGACTGAAAAGAGCTCCAATAGCGCAATGCATACTTTTATGACAAATTTATTGAAGACTCCTACTACGTATTTTATGTATCAAGACCTTTCAAGACATAGATGACCATGGCTCTCCACAACTTCCTGTCTTTTTTTTGCTCTAAGTAACTTTTAACTTTTGATCATTTTCTATAATTTTTTATCCAATTCTGTCATCGAGTCACACCACATCCTTAAGAATGTTTCCCGGTTTGCTGCATTCAGTATATTTTGTCGGTGTTAATTCTTTTAGACCCTCTTTTCTCATTATGTGTCTCCGAAATTTCAACTCTAATTGTAAATATAATCTTTCAAAAGGTAACACAGGAAATTGTTAATGTTGTATGAAATTGCAAAAATAAGTATTTTCAAAGTGTGGCTTCTCACTGTTAAATGAAAACTGCAGAGAATGTCTTCTTCTTCCCTTTGATAAGAAAGGAGTGGTGTCATTCCGAAGCCGGATCTCCGGGTTTAAGGCGAATCAGCCTATGACTGCTGTCGTCAGGATTAACGTTTGACCACAAAAATCCATCTTCCGAAAGTATATTTCCTGGTCGTTTTCCGGACTCAGTTTTGTCCTTATCGCATTTACTCATTTCAAATGTAAAAATGACATTTTTTAAGCTCTCTGCTGTTTTACCCTACTGTTTATATTTAGATATTTAATCATTTTTGAAAGATAACTTTATTGTATATTGTTTCCGCTTAATGATTAGTAGACATTCGCTTATTTCGCAAGATAATAGTTGCGCCCTGTTTGGTAAAATTTCAGTCCTTTTGGTGGTGAGACTGGAGTGTCATCTCTAGGGTGCAGACCGGGACAATAATATAGAGAGGTTGTACGCTTTCCAGACCACATCTGTACTTGTCGGTACGTCCTAAAGATGGGGAACCCCTCGGCCGTACCGAGAAGATCCAAAGAAATACAAAGCATTACATTTGAAGCCGTCTTTGACTTATTGGAAGTTTCTTAGTAATGGCAGCCAATCTCCTTTGGGGCTTCACTCCGGATTTTTTGTCTGGATTTACTTCCATTACATTTTCCGTGTTTGGATATAGTCGCAAGTTGACGTAGGTTTAATATCAGGGTTTCCTTTTTTTAGACGGACTGCCGACGAGCTCCATCTACCCGAAGCATCTGTTTGTGAAGCGCCAGTGGTCCGCCTTCAATCCTTCTTCAGTTAATGAATATTGCATTGATTAATAAAGGTTTTTAATTTGATGGGCAGACGTGACTATTCGAATCCTGTTCATCAATTTCATTTAATTTCATCTACTCCTCCCTACCTATTATGAGGAAGGCCCAATCAAGAGGCCCTCATTTAGCTTAAATGCTAACCTATAGGGCGGATTTTAAGCTAGTATATATATATATATATATATATATATATATATATATATATATATATATATATATATGGGAAAACTTTTTTCTACAATATTGTTCTTCTATTATATATATATATCTTTCTTTATAATTACATACTTTTTCCAAATATACAAATCATATATATTTACACAAATACTTACGTATGTTTGTTTCTTGGTATGTCATCATCCCACTGTTTAACGTCAGCAGCAAAATGTCCCAAAAAAAAAAAAAAAAATGAAGAGATTTTTGGTGCACACATTTCAATTTTTCTTTATATCTGGGGTATGACTATAAACTACATCCGGCAGCAACGCCTCTGTTCGGGAGGAGGTTTTGGGGAGCGTAAAACCACCTCTTAATTGATGTTGTTCCCAGGTCTACCCTCACCCGGAGGGTAGCACCTGTTAGGGTCCCAGCTATGGGCAAATAATTAACCCCTAAACTGGGATCAAAACACCATGAAAGTATAAAAATATATTTTATAGTAAAAATACCAGCAATACATTTTCATAGTTAAAAAAAATATAACTGCCAGCAATGCATGTTTTGTAAAATAAATTAATGCTCCCAAGAAAGTTAAATTTCGACATTAAATGACCCATAAAGAGCTGATGTGCCGCTAAACAGAAAAGTAAATCCTTCTTGGGAAAGAAGATTTTAATTTAGTACATTTTATTTTCATTAATCAAGTGAAAAAAAATCATTATTTTTGAGAAGGGATACTTTCATTTCCATATTTTCTATCAATGATTATATTTTGCAATTATGTTAAGGTTATCAGTTTAAAAGCCGAACCTGTTTCTTTGTGTCTTTATTACTGTTTCGATAATCATCTTCCACCTTCTCTGAATGGCCACCAAAATGAAGCAATGAATTAAACATTGATTACTTTACGATTGAAGATGCCATAGAATCCTTTAATTATATGATGGGATTTTTTCTCTCCCACCCGTTTCCCTAACTTATCTTAAAATAGAAAATGCTCAGTTACTGGTAGTAACTATCAGCCCGTTTTGATGGCCCTTCCAATCGACGAGGAATTCAATAAAGCGAAGTTTGGCGAGATATTTTCTAATTACAGAAACTTGAAGGCGGCGTGTTAACAGAAGTCTCAAACCATATGCGATCCTGCAAGCAAACGTGGAAAACTTCCAAAAATCTTCGTCAGCTAAATCCCACTCCGAAATGATGTCATCGCATTTGATTTACTTTCCACGCAGAGAAATCTTTCAACTGCACCGTTCATGGTTTTGCGTTGGTTTAGAAGTTAAAGGAAAAATCACAAGCTGCTGCTGATCAGTAGATATTTTAATAGAAACAATGTCGAATCTTTTGTAAAATTTGATTTTGTCCTTTGCTGTTTTTTTTCACAATAATTCATTTTCTCCAATTCTTTTCTCTTTTTTTTTTAGGGTCCGGCAGTGTGCATTTCGAAACATTTGAATGTGAAATTTGAATTTTTTTTTATGAGTATGCTTTCATCACATGAAGAGGAGACTGAAGGAAGAAACCTCACGAAACAATCAAGAACTGGAAGAGGCTGCGCTAAAAGTCTGTAAAATCACCAGAAATTAAGTATGCAGCAGTTTGGTAATGTCAATCAGTCACAGGCTTAAGGTAATTATTGCAAGCAAGGGTTTTATGCAACCAAATATTAAATATTATTTACTTTAAGACTATCAGTTCTTTTACTTTTGACCATCTAAAAATGGGGTGATTTTTGATACAAAGGGTGGTATGACCTAAGGTGTTCAACACATCTAAATGTAAATGCCAGGAAATAAAAGCTGAAATTCTGAACTCTTGTTTCATATTCATCGTTTGATGTTAAACCCAAGTATTTTCAGTGAACAACAAAAAACAAAAGAATTGGAGGGGGATGTATATACGGTAGACGATAATAGGCTATTTAAAAGTAAAAACAGAGCATCTACACAAATATGGGGATCCACTAAAAAGTAAGTGATAATATATATATATATATATATATATATATATGAAGAAATATAGTCTTAAAGTGTGCTATATTTATGGGATAAAGTGCTCAATATCAGAGATAGAGCGTGTGTAAATATAAAAGTGAACATAGAAGTCAACACTTAGAGGCGACAGTCTGTTTCATGCTAGATGCAATCGTGGCCTGACGATTGCATCTAGCATGAAACAGACTGTCGCCTCTAAGTGTTGACTTCTATGTTCACTTTTATATATATATATATATATATATATATATATATATATATATGAGAGAGAGAGAGAGAAAGAGAGAGATAACGTGAGATATGGGAAGAAAGAGAAAGAGAAAAGGGGAGAGATAAAGAATAATATAAGAAATACTAATGTATAAATACGCTAAATATCGTGAAATTACTCATATAAAGAAATATACGAACCTGAGACAGGTTTGAAACTAAAATTTGATTTGAAAAATTGCCTGTATAGTAAAGAGGCGTTGGTTAAGTGCATTGACAAGGAAGGGGTTATGAAGAAAAAAATATTTTTCTGCAAAATAAATATTTCCATCATTAAGCTGCTGATTATGGATATAATAATGGCTGGCTGCTTATTTCCACGTACACACGTCTTCTAGCAGTAGCTAATCCCTTTTACAGACAACTGCTCAGGCACATTTATATCTATTCAGCTAACTTGCATTTTATGCTACTACTATGCTTCGTTTCAGTTTCGTTTAGTCACGTTCATTCACAAAGCTTGGGTAAACTTGCATTATGATTTTCAGGCACCTCGCTGCATGTTGGGATCATATCCTTGGGCCGATATTATTAAGAAATTATCTCTTTGATAAATCAACTATGGCGAGATTGGAGCCAAGGTCTCCTGGTCGAAACATTCTATAAAACTCCGAAATAACATCCCATTTAATTGCAATCAAATAATTGCAACAGACATACTGACGTACTACCCCAACACTCAATAATATCAACTATGAACACGGCCACAACGTTCTGACAGTGTTGAAAAAATTCCCATCCCTGTCAATATACATCTATAAAAATATACATATTCAGTTAAAAAATTATCTTAATAATGGCTAATAGAATAGTCGAAAGAACTCGGATATATAGAACATTTGGACAGTTTTTACATTTTTTGTACAGAAAAGAATGCAAAAAAAAAGAATAAAAAGCTTCATCGCAGTACCTTGCCAGTCGTCTTTAATGATATATATATATATATATATATATATATATATATATATATATATATGTAATATCGATAAATTCTGTCAATCAAATTTTTGATTAAAGCTTTTAAATTTCCGAATTAGTTGTTCTATGCAATCGGTAAATTTTCCAATTTAGTATTATTTTATATTATTTTTTCCGAGAATATTGCAACATTCGTTTTCGAGAATTGTGTTCTGTTTATTTGCGCAACTATTTTGATTAATTCTGGTGTTCTCACGTTTGGTAGAACCAATTTCAAGTCACTCAAAGTGACATCATTTAAACGGCCAAACTTTTTAAAAATGCTTGAAAGAATTATTGCTGCCAAAATACACACACACACACACACACACACACACACACACACACACACACATATATATATATATATATATATATATATATATATATATATATATATATATATATATATATATATATATACCGCTGTTTCAACGTGTGTGTGTGTGTATGCATAAATAAATGTACATATTTACATATATAATCATATTTACATGCTCATGACGTTTTTGAAAAGATGTTTTAAAGAAAAATGCTAATAACAAAATTTCTGAATATGTCTACGGTTTTCAATGAACATTGGAGCGTGCAGGCAAGGCGTGAAGACTCTAAATAAGAATTCAATCAGAGACTTTGATAAATTTGCATCAGAGTTCTGGTCGTGAGTCGAATTCCGATAGTTATAATCAGTTGGAGCGACAGTATAAATCGAATCCTATATTTGAACGGATATATCTCCCTTGCACACGTGTGAATTATAAAGAGTGCACCAACAATATTTTGTCCACGTCTGATTAATATAATGCAAAAAATCGTAAAGGGCCATTTTTGTGTACATTGTGTATGAAAAATTTTTCAAGAAACGCACATAGTCATAAAGGATGTACTTATGAACACACGCACACGATTTCAAAAAGCATAAAGTCAAATATCTTAGTATAGAAATATATATATATATATTTATGTATGTATGTGTGTGTGTGTGTGTGTGTGTGTGTGTGTGTGTGTGTGTGTACATATTAGTTTAAGTTAAATATAAAATCCGAAGAAATGGCTAAATAAGGAACACGTATATAAATTTAACGTCTTATTTTTTGCTCAGTTCAATCAGAAATTTAGAAGCAAAATAAATAGCGAAAAATTTTAATTATAAAAGTTTTCCTACTTTTTCGTTATTTAATCAAATATTAGTGCATATGAATGTCTATGATTAATTGTGCTAATATAAACGTATTTGCATAATTAAACCTAAATTTAAGTGTGAATTCATAAATTATTCAATTGTATGCATCTCAACTCTCTCTCAGTATACATATATATATATATATATATATATATATATATATATATATATATATATATATATATATATATAACAAACTATTATATACATATAACAAGCTATTTCTATTTCTAATTCTAACAGTTGAAATATAATCCTTGAAAATGGCTAAACGTATAGCCGAAAGCGCTCGGATAAAAAGAACATTCGGACAGTTTTTATATAATTTATCCTCTTAAAAGAAAAACTTTATTAGATCGCACGAGAAATTATATAAAAAAAATAAAAGCACCTTGTCAGTCGTTTTTAATGAAATGTGCATGAAAGAAGGATTGCTTCCTAAATATACAAATATATATATATATATATGTATATGATATAACGATGTATAATTTTGTATAATTTTATATATCAACAAACAGTATTTAGTAAAATAGCATGACAAATTGTGAAAAGAAAGTTTTTGTGACGCATTTCATCCGTTCGATGAAATCCTAACGGATGAAACGCGTCACAAAAACTTTTTCCCAATTTGTCATACTATATATATATATATATATATATATATATATATATATATATATATATATATATATGTATATATATATATTTGAGAGGGATAGACATAGATAGATAGATAGATAGGAATAGAACTAATTATGTACACAATCCCACATATTACAGTATGGGGATGTGTCCAGTGGCTTCATAACAAGTGCGAACTGAAAGATTCCCACATCTCTGTAAGTTCTGTTTGCCATTATGTTTGCTTTCCCCCACCCTCTCTCTATATCACTCACACACACCCACACTGAATTTTGATTGCATGCGGTTGAACTTCCTATCTTTTCCACTCGACCATCTTCCCAGTTCGTGATTGACATATGGTGAGATAATCAAGAAACTTGCAGTAATTAAGTCTTAATCAAATTTGCATTGATTTTATAATTAACTGATCAACATAAACCAACTGCTCACAAGATTGCTGCGTATGCAACTGTATATAAACACTATCGTGCTTATGTGCAGTCTCCGCATATATATATATATATATATATATATATATATATATATATATATATATATATATAGATAGATAGATAGATAGATATGAGAGGGTGTAAGTGTGGCCACGAGGCCACGGGAGAAGGCACTGCTCTTGGGCCTTGGTCGATAGGAGTTAATTAATGTTAGGGGAGAAGAGGAATTTACAAGTCGGACCAGTTACAAGTGTCGGTGCTAAAATTAAGTGGGATCAGGCCAAAGTATCAAGAGAGAAATGCAGAAAATATGGGGAATATTATGATTAAAATACGAAGAGGAAGAAGAGAAAGTCTTTAAGGAATTGCTACTGAAAGTAAGAGCAGCTTCAAATCAAGCGCAAAAAGGCTTTACAACGTAGACAATTTCAAGATTGTTCCTCTTCGATTCCCCTATGATGATTTAGCCAGTAAATCTAACCGCTTAGGAGACAATTATACATTTTAACTTGGTTAAACTTCAGCCTTGTAATTTGATATATTTCCATGCATAAGGAGGGAAGGAAGATTATTTTTGACGCGGAAATGAAACGTAGAAAATTCCCTCAAAACAAGAAACGGTATTCTGCGATTAAATCCATTTGTATTACTGATGTTTTACCGGATGTTCAGGTAGCTTTTCGTTTGTTTGTTTAGCGGCATATCAACTCATTACGGGTCATTTAATGCCAAAATGTAACTTTTTGGGGAGAATTAGTAATTTATTTGAAAAAATGTATTGCTGGTAATATTTTTTTTTCAAAAATTTATTGCTGGTATTTTTACGATAAAAATGTATTTTTATACTTTCATAATGTTTTGTCCCCGGTCTAGGGGTTAACTATTTTCCCATAGCTGGGACCCTAACAGGTGCTATCACCCCGGGTCAGGGTGGACCTGGAAACAACAGCAATTAAGAGGTGATTCCATACTCCTGAAAACCTCCCGAACAGAGGCCTTTCTACCGGATGTAGTTTATCGTCATACCTAGGGCGCGCGGAAAGTTTTGTCCAAGTTCGTTGCGTTTTTCTTTCGAACTACTGTCCTTGGAAAAGCCAAATCTTTCCCCTTTCCTCAGGGTATACTGGGCTCTCTTGCCATGTAAGATAGCTAGTCTAAAAGAAGAACTACTCTACTACTTCACCATTTTCCTAATAATAACCTATTTTTAAATGATAAAACGGCTGAATGATGACAATAAAAAGATAAATGTAAAAAATTAAGAGAAGTCCTCCTTGTGCCTTTTCTGTAAATACAATCAATTTAGAGTTGAGTTGGCTAGAAATTCGTGGCAACGGATGGGTTCAATTATTTACTTCCTAAAACTCAAAATAACAAAACTAAATATATACTGTGACTTTCCTGTTGAATCATCGTCTAGTAATAATAAAACTTCATTTTAACATGTATCTGCAGACACTGTTCCACGGGTGATGAGCAGAAACTGTTTAAGCATAACAAAAACTTTGGTACCAAAGAAAATAAAAAAATAGAAAAAATACACGCATAATGTTGAAAGCATAGTTGAAAACTACAAATTGGTTCAACTAATGATGAAACGAAACAGCATCATCTTACATGGGGTAGGTGTTGGACAGATGTACAGGAAAGGAGAGAAGCGCTTTCAGCTGAAAGTAACTATCTCCTTTCTAATAAGGGAAGAGAGAATAAGTTTAGTAACGTCGGATTTTTATTCAGTAGTGACATTGAAAGTTTCAACAGTACAGTGGAACCTCGGTTATCGAGCACCTTCGTTATTGTACGATTCGGTTATCGTTCATTTTTCTTTCGGCGAAAATATGTCTATGAGTTTTGAGGAAAGCAGACGTCAAAAGGTGTGTGACATGATAAACGCACATTTTTATCCGCAGAAGATAAAATAGTTTGAGTATCCCTACGGACAGTTTTAATGTGAAGAAGAGAATGTCTATGAGGGGGGAGTATTCAGAGAAAGCCTGGAAGTGGCAGAATCACCAAAAAGTGCAATAATGATTTCCTCAACACACCCAAATAGAAAATCTCAAAAGACCCAATGAAATTCATGAGAAAATTAACAACTGAACTTAAAGTGGATGCTAAGACTATCAGAACAGCATTGAAAGATGACTTAAAACTAAAATTTTCCACAAGAACACCAAGACATTTGCTGCCATGACCCATGAAGGACAGAAGATTGGAAAGATGCAAAGAACTTAAAATAAACACGTCCACTGTGAAAATTTTCTCAGATGAAAAAATCTTTACTGTTGACGCTGTTCTGAATCGCAGGAATGGCAGATGCATTGCACACTCAAAAGCTCAGGTCAACTCGCCGACATACTCACAGAGGAAAATGGTAGAAGGCGTACGGAGCCGTTTTCTCTAAGCCAAGGTCACACCGTTGACAGTTGGCAAATGCGCCAAGCCCCATCTGAAGAACACTTCATTGAGAGACAGTCTATTCCGAACCAATCGCCTGGTAAGCGAAAACTCAGGGTTAATGAGGTAATCCGCCTCTGGCGTCAAAGACCATAAACAGCTGAACCCATCCGCTGACGAGCCTAGCCGGCCTCAGAGCGGATCCTTCGCGACTTCCTCCACTAATTCCCGATACAGGACTCTCCTAGGCCGAGAAAAGTCATTGGACCGAAGAATGGCCCTCAAAGCCGATCGAAACTCGAGGAGCATTTATTCCGGTGCTTAGGATGGTGCTCAGCCCTAGAGACGAGAGGAGTGATAGTAAGGCGGGAAAAGGCGGCCCTCACACTCCCCTTCAAAATCGACTCCTTTTCCTACCATTCAACCACCTCAATGTAGCTGTGGGACGACTCGAAAGTGGATACGTCATCGGCGTACGCTGAAGTCCTGGTTCGAGCCCCACCAGAGATAGCGATTCCACGTAAGGCCTGACTGCACGCCTTCTCTTTCAGTCGGCGAAGGAGAGGCTCCAATGCCAAAGCGTAAAGTAAGGGTGACAGCGGGCAACCCTGACGAATCGGCAGAGACAGCGCAAAGGCGCGCGACCGCTTTCTGTTCACCTGTACCTCAGCACTGAGGTGGGGAGCGATACAGGAGGCTAATCCACTTACAGAAGTCGGGTTCGAATCCAACGGTCTGCAGGACAGCAGCCATGTACCAATAGTCGACCCTATCAAATGCATTGGACTCTGCTCTAAATTGATCAATGCAGCTTGTTTGTCTTTTACACCTTCTAGGATCGTGCGGATCAGATGCAGGTTGCTCAAAATTGTTCGGCACTTGACAGAACATGTCTGCTTGGGTCCCAACAGACTCTCGGTAACTGACTGCAAATGCTCCGTCAAGATCTACTCAAAATCTTTAAATCTGTGTTTAGCAGAGTTATGGGCCTGTAAATCGCGCCCAACACCTTTGCTTTTTTTTCAACAACGTGATCACGCCCCTGGAAATCCGGTCGGGGGTGGAACCCTGGCGGAACCAGTTGTTGAACGCAACAGTCAAAATCGGAATAAAGATATGCAACAGCCTTAAGTACAATTCATAGCGTAAACCATCAAGTCCCTCTTCAATGCCAAGCAGACTTCGCCCTCTGTGATCTCCCCCTCACAGTTAGCCGCTTTAGTCAGCTCAATCCGAGGAAATCAGTCAAATAACTGAGAAACACTTCGTCACAGAGATCAGGCTACTTGGTAAACTGGCTACCGAAATGCCACCAAAACGCCTCACTCATGCCGTCGGCTGACCTCAGAGTACGCCCCTCCGGTCGCTTCACCTCCCTAATGTATCGATTGGAACCTCGACGGATCTTTTCTTGTGCAATTCTGCGCCCATGTCCGGAAGACGTCTTGTTTAACTCATGCCTAATTACCTGGCCCTGGTAGTGCTTGCAGAGCCTTCGTTGCTGCACGCTGCAGAGCCTCCCTAGCTAGGTGTATCTCTAGTATCTTGCCATTCTAGGCCTAGAGTCTAACGCCACCCGGTTACAGACAAGTCTGTGGCCCGAATAGCCTAACCAGTCGAATGTGGGATAATAAATCAGATCTATGCAGACCCTTCTAACATTCTATCTAGGTAGCTAGCTACCTGCGTAGACGTCACTTAAGTGCTCATGTCCACATATTTTCCACAGAGGGATCGACCCAGTATCTAACAAGATCAAACCCGGCCTCTTTCCAGCTCCTCGACCCCTGTCTATCCAGGGGGCCGGGATAGTATTCCAATCCTCCATTGACATTAGGTGCGTCAAATCCACCATAGATGGCCCTAACTGACGGGAAAGCGAGTCCCACTCCGACTGGTCGTTGGGCGCATAAACCGCAACGATTCGAAACAAGCTACTTTTCAAAGCAATATTGGCTACGATCAACCCCAATCCCGGAACCGACATGGACAAGGTACCCTCGCATCCAGGGCACGCTTAGCCAACAAAGATACACCTCTGGACAGTCGGTCCCCATATGCTGAATAGGCAAAAAAGTCACTAGACAGCATATGAGTATCAACATTGCAAGCAAAGTGCGTCTCCTCGAACGGCAAAAATGTCCCGAAGCAGGCGGGTAGCCTTAACCCACTCCCTCAAGCCTCTCGCATTTAGGCTAGAGATTTTAAATCTGCAAGAAAAAATTCAGAAAAACTGAATTCACATACTGGGCAGAAATCTGCGGGAGTGAGGACCCCGACGGATTGTCCTAGGCTCACCGTGCTCAAGTCCAACGTCATCCGTCCATCCAGGAGAATATCGCCAGCGTCCAAGAAATATCTTAGTTTTAAGGCCCTGTATAGAGAGGTGTGGAGAAGCAGCTGGACCCTTCCTGTACAAAATCTTAAATTTCTTTAGATCGGGTGTACCTACCTGGGCCATGCTTGCTTCAAAAAAGCCTTTTTTGCCTTATATAGGTAGGACCAAACATTTAAATATTTCAAAGTGTTCTTAACACAAGCAATCACTCCTAGGGCCTTATGGAAGTCGCATCCTCCACCAACTTCCTGTCGACGGAGGAGACTTTGAAAAAGGGACCCAAGAGGGCCTTCTTTTGCGTTGAAATATCTCTCACTTCTGTCGACTTTACAAATGTTGACGACATTTGTAAAGTATTTTTCTTCTTTTTTTTGGATGGGTGGGGCGAGGTAAAAGTAAACAGCTGGGTAGAAGTGGACATTTGGGGAGGTGTGAAAGTGAAGGGAGATGGATCCCTAGTTGGTGAAGGGTGAGGCTCCTCAATTTCTGCTGGCGACGTAGGAACACATTGGGACTTGGCTTTGACTATTTCCTTCTACTTCCTGCTTCGTCCGGCCTGCTTCTCTTTTTTTATGGGCATCTCTTCCTCTTCCTTCTCTCTCTTCAAAGAGGAGGACCAAGGTGGGGGCACCGCCTTTGCTGTTTCTGCTGTGGTTGTTCTTGTTGGCCTTTTTGCTGTTGAGGGTCTCATTTCTGCTGTTTCTGCGGATGTTTCTTCTGTTGTTGTTGGTCTTTTTATTGTTTCTGTAGATTCAGCTGTTGTTGGTGGTGGTATTGTTATTGCTGCTGCTACTTTTTTTGCTTGATTTTCTTTTCTCGTTGAAGCCCTTTTTGGAGTTTTTCAGGCTCTAGCCTCACCTGGGGTTGTTGCTGCTGATGTGAGGCCTCCTGCTGGGAGAGAGGGCATGACGACTTCCTCACCTTCTTTGCCACCTCCCATAAATTAAAATAAAAAGTTTCGTGATAAGAGACAATGTCGAGGACGGATGAAAAACTAAGGAAAAATCAAACTTAATACACAGAAGAAAAATAAAATTTAGCTTACAAAAAGTGGACAAAAAGAAAAACAAATACACATAAAGAAAAAGAAAAGAAAACTGTGAAATACAAATGTTCAAAATGTTTCACAAATAACAGAAAAATAAAATGATAAACTTAACATTTCGTAAAAAAAAATTTGAAATTCTTGTCAAGCTAAGTTAGGCTAGACTAGAAAAAAACCCACGCACATCAATAGAAACAGGAAGATATTGCGATGAAATATTCCCAAATTCTGCTCATCTTTCATTTTATTCAGGTTTTTGACTACGCATGCAAATTAGAGATAGTTTAAAAGCGCTAGTATAATAAAAATACCTCCTAACAAACTGTTACAAAACTAACATTATAATTGGTAAGGCACTGCGACTTAAACCAATCAAAAGCTTCCCTCAAGTTGGCGCGAAGTCTTGGGCTATTTCAAACTTTGGTGCCTAGGTTGGCAACTGAAATACATCTACATCCGTCCAGTCAACATGAAACCGACACTGCGCGGCCCGTTAGGAAAATAATCCAGTTAAGAGGTCTCACATTTCAAGATAAACCAAAATAAGTCTGAGCCCGCAAATCTAATTGATTTGCAAATCTACTTGTATTTGTGTTTAAATATAATTGATTTATCGTACTTGTTGTCACGTGTTTCGTCTCTTTTTCTTAGTTTTTTTATCTTAATCTCTTCGTTGGGACAAAATCCCCACACTAGAACCAAACATGCGCTTTACCTAAATTGCAAATGGCGGCTCCAACCGAGTAGGTGAGACATTGTGGCCTCTTAGCTACGGGTAAGTTAGAATTCCTTGGTCCTATTTCACCACAAGACCATCTCCAAAAAAGAGATGAACTAATCGAAACAAAAGAAAAAAAAAACAAACAAAAAACGGAAGATAACAAACCATTTTCTTTATCTTTTTTTATCTATATAAAGGCGTTTGACTGGGTAGAATACTCAGTACTTATTACGAGAGCTGAGTAATAACGAAATAATATAACATCAATATGACATCAGTCCGAAGATAAAATATAGATTGGAAAAGGGGTTGAAAGGAAAGCGTATGATTTCAGTGACACTATTTACAGTGGTCTGAAAATATATTGCGGAAACTGAACTTAGAAAAGATTGAACAAGAAACGGAGAATGTTTAAATAGACTTACAAGCAATGTAAGGTCTGTGGAGAATGTGCGTTTTCCCCTTTGGGAAACCGCCATCATGCCCACACGTACATACGAACATTCACACCTACAACCACAAGAACAGAAACTATTAACGTAGCATTTTGAATCACATTCAAACACGTTTTTTTCGCATTATTTTCAAACTGTTTAATTCTCTTACAGGTAACACTACATCTTACTGAAACTCTCCAAACTTACACACCTTTTAATACACTTCACAGTTTAGCAACAAGAACATTTTCCACACTCAAAATTGCAAGGACAAATAAATTTCAGCATTTCGAACACAACTGAATTCCTGTTTTGTACAATTGTTGTTATGCATATATAAATTCCATTTACTTGTGCAACTTCTCTTCTTGAATGTATTTCTTCTTCTTGTTTCATATTTTGTAGTAATTTGCGTAATATAAATGAGATAGGGCGATCCGGTGATCCCTACATACCGGTGATCCCTACAAAGCCATCTAATATTTGATGACGACATTTTACTAATATCATCGGATGTCATATGAAAAATGCTAAATGACGTAAATAGGGAGTTTCACTTAAGTTTAAAAATCAACAGATATAAAAGTGCGTGTGTTTGTGTGGGGAGGATAATATAAATAAAATTTCTCAACTCATTGATATTATATTCAGTACCGCGACCCTGCTCAGTCCACTCGTTATATATATATATATATATATATATATATATATATATATATATATATATAGACAATATTAGTGGTAAATATATACATACATATGCATATATATATATATATATATATATATATATATATATATATATATATATGCAGAAATATAGTCTTAAAGTGTGCTATATTTATGGGGTAAAGTGCTCAATATCAGAGATAGAGCGTGTGTAAATATAAAAGTGGACATGGAAGTCAGCACTTAGAGGCGACAGTCTGTTTCATGCTAGTGCAATCGTCAGGCGACTAGTCGCCTGACGATTGCACTAGCATGAAACAGACTGTCGCCTCTAAGTGCTGACTTCCATGTCCACTTATATATATATATATATATATATATATATATATATATAGACAATATTAGTGGAAAATATATACATACATATGCAATTATATATACACATACATATTTGTATAAAAATAATTCCAAGAGGATATGATCCAGGTAGAACTCAATGTCCAGGACAGAGTAAGGATATAATAAATAGATTTGAACACTAATATTCCATGGTCATAATTTATTCCATTGGAATCGTAAAAACGATCCAATTCATCAGACCTACAGATTCAAAAAGAAAACAGAAAAAACAATCCCGGGAAAAAAATTAGTAAAAATTATGGGAAGATATAATTTTCTCTATATTACTCACGCACGAGTAACTAATTTTCAGTGTCTTCCTATTGAAAATTTTATGTAATGGATGTTTACTATGAAAGTGTTTATCTACTAATCTAAGAAAGAAACTACCTATATCAGTTTTAGAGAGCCTGCAATACGGTGGGTGAAACCATATTACTTTTCTCTTTCTGTATTTAGTTTTATTATTAATATTCTGATTTGTTAGTTCTCCGTTAAAGTTTAATTCTTGTCTAAAACGACTATTTCTGAGGGCCTGGTTGTATATAAATTTATTCTCTTCAAAGATTCTATGGTTATTTATTCTAGTATTCACAGTTTTGGGAATGTGGTCTATCACAGATTTAGGGTGGTTAGAGTGGATGTTGATATATAGGGGTGTCTGATCAAGTTTATGGAAAGGTCTAAAGGTATCATTAGATAGGTTAAGAGTAATATCCAAAAAGTTGACAATTTTCAGGTTGGAAGGTATTTGAAGGCCCTGACTACCTTCTTATGTAAGCTGAAAGTTAAGGGGCCATTACTACTAGGGACAAAGATTAGACCGACATCTCTATAAAGCCCGACTTAAGGTATCTAGGATGTATATGCTCACTACATCTGCAATTTGGGCGGAATCGAAAGCTCCCATATGTACATCGAAACTTTCATTATACTTCTTCACCCAATTAGCGTCATTGTATTTAAGTATGGATCTTCTTGACGCCAAAATAATTTATTCTTTAATTTTGGTTATTCTTTATTCATGTGGTGATATATGTGTGAGTGGGTATGTAGGTAAACATTTCACCTAATAACTGATTTGCAAAATCAGATAGCATTATAATAGTTATACACCTAGGTATATATGCTAACGTTAGAGATAGATACACGCTACACACTCAGCCGGTTTTTAAAATATTATTTATTATTATTATTTTTTTGAAATCGGTTTTTCTAGGCGTGTGTATGTATATGTATATATATATATATATATATATAGGTGTGTGTGTATGTATGTATGTGTTGTATGTGTCTGGGTGGGAGTATAAGATTTTATCGCCTATGGAGTGTGTATGTCGCCAAGAAATGTATACACTCTTCCGGTATATCTTCGGACGTTTGAAAATACACATATTTTTCTCACTGAAACCTTCTTTAAATCTTCTCTCTGTTAAATTTTAATGCCTCCCTGTCTCTCTGGTCTGTTACCCCTCTATATAGATCTCATGTCCTCCCACACTCTGACACATATACTCTTACTAATTTTTTCCCGGAGTTGTTTTTTCTGTTTTCTTTTTGAATCTGTAGGTCTGATGAATTGGATCGTTTTTACGATTCCAATGGAATAAATTATGACCATGGAATATTAATGTTCAAATCTTTTTATTATATATATATATATATATATATATATATATATATATATATATATATATATATATATATATATACACATACACACACACACGCATATATATATATATGCGCGTGTGTGTGTAAACATTCAGATATAAATAAAAAATATATTAATAAAGACACTACGAACAAAGACGAAGGAAAACTATTCTTGACCAATGTGTTTCATCCTCTGATATATTTTATCAAGACAAATATAAGTATTTATAAACAAAAGTAAGAACATCATTAGGTTTACAAAATTGTTAAATTTACGAACGCTATTATAGCATAACAGTTATCTGAATTTTGATCTGTAATTTTCACTGTATAATATTAGTGATAGGTAATTAATATTCGGCACTAAATTAAGGCCAGTCACAAAGATTATGGTACAAAATAAAGCTTTTCTTCGTCATTGAGTTACAGAATTAGTGATGTACTTACGCGCGCGCGCACACACACACACACACACACAGACACACACACACACACACACATATATATATATATATATATATTGCTGAAAATGTTTCGGCCTGACCATAAGGCATGACCTCTAGAGCAATGAAACTGAGATTTTGTTCCACATATCCACCTCGCAGCTCAACACATTTGGGACGTCGTTAATAAAGTTTTCTGTAGTCAGTTTCTTCTGGCTTCCTAATCTGTTTCCGTTCAACCAACAGAGTCAAGAAATTCAACAACACGTGTCTTTTGTTCGCGACTGCAGTTTCACTTCTTCATGTTACCTCTTTAAGTACTTTTCATAGCTTGAGTGACGGTTTAAATTTGCATAGGTGGAAAGAGATTCTCGCGAAAATCTCTCTGACTCCGAGATGTATCTTTTTTTAAATATACAACTTATAAAGCTGCCATATTGTTTTTGAGAATAGATAAGGAAAACGATGAGGGGGAATGGCGTGTAGTAGGTAGGGGTAGGGGTAGAGGGAAGATCCGAACAGCGGGGCCTCTGTCCCAGCATGACTCCAGGGATATTGACACCTACAGTCCCATTCCCTCCACCAGTTCTGAGGGCGACGCCTCGGCGTCTTATGAAAAACTGCGACATCCTCTCAGAAAATGAATGAACCTAGCTGGCAGAAGATTCTTGACCTCAAAAGGCTGAACGAGAAACTTGACCAAAAGCGGGCCAAAAATCAAAAATCGCTGGGGGCGCCGGGCTTCTTATCCTTTGCCCCGACTTCCCTTTCAGCTTCCAAGAAAACATTTGTAAAACCACCTCCGCCCAAATATCTGACAAACACACCATCAAAATCTTATCCATCTACAACACTTTCCCCTTTCAAGGCCCCATTTGGCATCACACCCTCTCCCACTCCCACATGCACGCCTACTCCAACTCCCTCACAATCTCCTCTAAAAAAGAGGGAAAGAAGTCCAGATTTGCCAGTCGCTGCAGAGAGAAAAAAAGCAAACCTCCATATCTCCCAGGGGAAGACGTCTGCCGCGTATCCCGGGAACAGGCAGAAAGGGACTTCGGGCAGACGAAAAATCCCAAGCCCTTAAAAGTATTGTGGAATTTGCGGCACATCAATGGTGTCGACGTAGTAGTGCCGGAAAATTTCAAAGATGCCCGAAGTGAGATCTGGCCCGGGTACGCGGGAGATTTGGGGCATGATAGAGGAGGCAAAGGCGTCCCTGAAAGTGGTGAACCCCAGCGTCCGTTCTACTGGAGGAAAATTTAGCTGAAACAAATCCATGTAAAGGGAGGGTCCACGTTTTTGTTCACCCATACTTTTATAGGGCTCTTAAGTTAACATATCCTGCGGATATCGGCGGCTTGTCTCATGATGATACCGCCGAAATTGAGATGGCGTCTGGATCAATGGGACGATCTGTCTGTGTCCTCACCCCAGCCATGTTCTATCCTGAAGGACAACCCTAATTGATTTGATAATGTCTCTTTGGTTGGCTAGTGTGAATGCCCGAGGCCTGAGGTCGGAGTCTCGAAGGGTGAGGCTCGCTCGCGACCTTTAGAGCTTAGGGGTGAATATATGTTGTGTGCAAGAGACCCGTTTTTCTTCTCGCGATTATGAGAACATTCTGTCTAAGGGGTTTTACTCTTTATTCAGCATGTTTTGATGGACGCTCGAGGGGTGTCTCTTGGCTGGTGAGCAAGTCTTTGAAGGCTGCGTGTGCTCTTGTCTTCGAAGATCCGGCGGGTAGAATTTGCGTGCTGGATGTTACCATAAAAGATAAGGCTCTACGTCTCATTGGGGTTTATGGGCCCAATATCCGGGAGGATCGGTTTGCTTGGTTTCGGCAGATCGGGCCGTTTATGACGACATCACGTCGGGTAGTTTTAGTGGGGGATTGGAATGCCACCATTGACCCCGAAATAGATCGTATAGGGTCAAATTTAAATTCGGGGCGTGAAACATTTTCGCGACTTTGTCGACAGTTTTGATCTTGTCGACAAATACCGGAATGAGCACCCTCAGGGGGTAGTTTGGACTTGGACAAATAGTGGCAGCTCGGCTGTAGGTATGCGTGCTAGCTACCTCGACCGAGTTTTACTTAGGAGAGTCGATGTAGAGCTCTTAGGGTGTCCAAGTTTTCATTATATAGTTTATTCGGATCATAGGCTTGTCCGGGTCCGTGTAAACTTAGATAAGCCTGATGTTAGGATGGCTGGTTACTGGAAATTCAACTAATCGTTATTTGGCGAGCAGGAATTCCGGGACCAGCTGCTTCTAATGTTACAAAGGGAACTGACGGGGGGTTGTGGTGGGAAATGTCTGGTGGGACCAATTAAAATCTAAAATTCGAACGTTTGTTGCCGATTTTAGTCGTCGACTCAATCTAGATAGATTAGCGGCGCAAACAGCTTTAGAGCAAAGAGTTGATAGGGCAGTTAAATCCCGTGATAGTGGGGAAGCAGCCTTAGCTAAGGCAGAGTTGGCTTCCTTGCTTATCAAGAAGGATCAAGCTCTGGTAGTTAGGGCTAGGTTAAAAAGAATGTCCTCTGAGGCGACGAATATGGCCGCAGAATTGCGTGCAGAGGAAAGTAGGAATGGATCACGGCGGCATATCGCGAGCGTCACATTGCCGGATAAGCGGACCGTGACGACAAACTCTGGCATATGTGAGGCTTTTCGGGATTAATTCGGGATCTTTTTACCAGGGAGCCCGGTCTGAGCCCTGCTCAGTCCGACGCCTATTTAGCCGACTTTCCCTGCCTTGAGGCAGCTGAACAACTGGGTGTGAGGGTGCAATCACAGAGTCGGAAATCTGGGAAGCGTTGAAACAGGTTGGCCTGGATAAATCTCCGGGATTAGATGGTCTTCCCTACGAAGTCTACTTCAGGCAGTTGCCCGTTTTTGTTCCTTTGCTGGAACTGATCTTCAACAACTGGATGAAGCAGAGGTCTATACCTCAACGCTTCACCAGGGGTGTGATCAAGTTGCTGCGTAAGGTCAAAAACGGTGGGGATGGGATAGGTAATTTTGGCCCTTTAACTATGTTAAATACAGAGTTAAAGATTTTGGCCATGATCTTAGCTAACCGTTTGCAGCTTGTCCTGTCTAGTCTGATTGGCTCCGAACAGACTTGTGCTGTGAAGGGCAGGACTATTCAGGACAACATTCATATGGCCCGCTTGATCATAGAGAAAGCCGACAGTGAAGCCGCGCTGATCAATTTGGATCAGTCCAAGGCCTTTGATAGGGTTGACCATCGATTCTTGGAGGCTGTTCTTTCGGCTGCCGGTTTCGGGCCGTACTTTCGTTCCTGGATCCGTCTTCTGTATGCGACTCCCGGTGCGCTAGTGGAAATGAACGGGGTAAGATCGGAACCTTTCGTATTGTCTCGGTCTATTCGTCAGGGTTGTCCGCTTTCGCCTATGCTTTACGTTCTTGCGTTGGAACCTTTCCTTCGCAAGTTAAACGCGAATCCGGTCCTGCGCGGAATTTCCATACGTGGTGCTACTACCTCGGCCAGCTATTCTGCCTATGCTGACAACGTTTCGATTCTTGTGTCGAGCAGAGCCGAGATTAACGAAGTCATCAAAGAAATCAGTGGTTATGAGATGGTGACAGGGGCCAAGATCAACCGCGATAAGTCTGTTGGCTTGCGGTTGGGTGCGTGGGAGGGAGTTTCTCTTCCCGGACCTTTCCACTGGACGAATGGGAAGATCAAGATACTCGGCGTCTGGTTTGGTCCTGATATCCAGTTGGAAATGAATTGGTCGGAGGTACAAGGGAAGGCCGAGATCGCAATTAATTTGTGGTCTCGGAGGAATCTTTCCTTGAAGGGGAGGGCGGAGGTACATGTTTCACATATCTACCCGATTCTCCTTTACCGACTCTCGGTACTTCCACTTCCGTCTACCACACTAATTTTATTAGTAAAGCTTTTGTTCTCTTTCTTGTGGAGAGGCAAAGCTGCTAGGGTATCTCGGGAGATCTGTTGCCTTCATCCATCTGAAGGCGGTCTAGGTATGCCTAGCATTGAGATTCGTCTCGATATGCTTCGCATCGGGTTCCTGGATCGTCTGTGTCGCGATTCGGATGAGAGGGCGCCTTCTGGCTGGAAGACGCCCGTAGAAATTTCCCATCCTTGAGAAGTGTGCACTCGTGCGAGGAGGAGGCCCGACATTTACCCCGTGCCGAGTGCTCCTTCTACCGTGAATGTCGTCTTGCTCTGAAACACCTCTTACGGGCGTCGGATGGCCTCTCCAACGTCCAGGCGTTGCTCGTAGGGCATTATATCAAGTGTTAGTCAGGGGGTCCGTTCATACGAAGCGGGAGGCTCGCTCAATCTGGCCTTGGGCTCATGGGTTGAAATGTCTCAATAACGTTGAGGCATCCCTCACCTGGCTGGTGATGCGTGGGGGCCTCTGGGTCGCCAAAAAGCTTTGCGCAGCGGGCTTGGAGAAATCTTCAAACTGCCGATGCTGTAATGGGGAAGTCGAGACCCTTGGTCACGTCTTCTTTCATTGCAAGTTGGTAGCACCATTGTGTAAGTTTGTTGAAGGCCTCATAGTTCGCATATTGCAGGGAAAGTTCTTTGTCCTTTAGGCCTCTTCTGTTTGTAGCAATGTGGCGCCGCCGTTAACGAAGGCTGAACTTTATGTGTTCCACTGCTTGCTAGGAGTCATGAGACTCGTGATTTGGACGACACGTCAGAAGGGATTCTATGGAGGTGAGAAGTTCACCTCTTCCCAACTGATCTTGTACTTTAGGCATCAGCTTAAAGTCAAGATTAGGACGGAAAGGCGGCGACTCTCTTCATCAGAATTCGGCAAAAGGTTGGTAAATCTTGTGCGACTGTGTAGAATGAGAGGGGCTGACCTGGAGTGGCACTTTGATGTCGGTTAGGTACAGGATTTTGTCCTTCCTGGGTTGAACAGAGGCAACCCGTCACGATATTAGGCTAGTTTAGGTTTTAGTTTGGATCTTTAGTTTCTCGTTTCTGATTAACTTAGCTAGCGTATGTATGCTCATTGCCCCCCTTTATTTCTGTCCCTATTTTTCTTTAGTTTAATTCCCCATACCCCCTCGTTAGGTTGTCAGTGACGCCAGTTGCGGGATGACTTTCGTTTCGTGTGTGTGTGTTTTTTTTTGTTTATTTTTTGTGTTTTTTTTCGTATTTGTTATTGTGTCTAAATGAGTGCGTGGTTGTGTGAGTGCTTTTTGGATGGATGATTGTTTTTATACTTTTATAATCTCGCAATTCTTTTCGTTCAGTTAACTGATGTTTCTGCCACATTTAGGTATTGTGGGTTTTTTTATTACTAACCTTATTTTGTTTTGTTTTCATGTAAATAGTATTTAATTCATATTGTAAATATTCATTGGTGTTTTTAATTGTTATCCCCCCCAGACTTTCAAATGTACATATGGGGACTAGTTAGACTTTCATACAGAATTTGATGTATTATGGTGAATGTAGTAAGAAAGGTAGGAGAGTATGTGTTGTTTTGGTGATAGGACTATTGTTAGTATGTTTGGGTCAGTATTTGTGACTAGCTAAGTTTAGAATTAAGACAGAAGAAGACCGTCCTTCCCCAATCCCCTTTTTGGCTTTGTGCCACATTTTATACTAAAGTACAAATAAATACCTTTGTTTTTGAGAATATTTTACACGTGAGACACGTCCAAATCCCTTTTCATTCAGGAGGTAAGTCATTTTCTGTCGTATTACATTTTCTTTATATCCCAACCCTAAAAAATCTGATGTTTGGTCATTAAAATTCTGATTTTGGGAAGTGGGTTGAACCAAGAATTTTTCACCACTCCTCATTTATATATATATATATATATATATATATATATATATATATATATATATATGTATCAGTCCATCTATTTATGTATCTGCAAACGTATCGCATATGTTTATTCGTATATTTAAGCATTAGTAATTTAATTTAGGTACATTTTATTCTGTATATATATATATATATGTACATACAGCCATGAATAGTACATATTCAGTGAAAATGTTTGGTATGACGCCTCATAGTTTACTATGCATTTTCCTTATATTGGGCCATTTTATTTTATATATTTTAATTAATGTACACGATTGTGCAAAATATAAATTTGTTTCTGTGTAAATATATGTACGCATTTATGCGTGTTTATGTGTGTTATCAAAGAGCACATAATATCCAATGCTACACCCATCACTTGACCGAATGGCAAGTTAATCTCATCTTGAAATCGATAAGCGGTCAAAGTTCAATTTGCTAAAGTTCAGTTCAATTTTAACTCAATTCTTCTCGTGTAACCAAAGGCATTTCAAAAGTAAAAAAATTCTAATCAGACTGCCATCATTAATTCAATTTTCTTTTTACTTTCCCCTGAACTTTCATATTTAATTTCTAGCAAGCAAATGATTTTTCGATCAATTCTTTTTAGCGAATGTAGGTGTGGGTTTTGATTTTTGTTTCAGAGTGACTGGCTGACCATTCCTTAAAAGCGTAGATGTGTAATCTAGCCACTTAATTCATATTTGTTGCATTTATGTGACTAAGGTTTGATTCTTAACTATATATGATATTTTTAAAGGATGTTTTACAGCGATCTCCAAACGAATAAGGTACGAATGATTGAAATGTTTGGAGATTTTGAGGAGCGTGAAACCACCTCTGAATTGTTGTTGTTCCCAGGTCCGCCCTGAACCGAGGTGGTAGCACCTGTATGGCCCCAGCTATGGGTAGATAGGGAACCCCCAAATCAACAGTATATTTTTATAGCAAAATGACAATCAATACAGCATTAAAATATAAGAATACATTTTTGTAGTAAAATTACCAACAATACATTTTATGAACTACAAAATATATATCTAAAAACAAACCTCTACTCTGAAAGTATAAAATTATATACAAATTGTCTGTAGTTGAAAGCATAAAATTGCGTACAATGTATTTAGATTTCGGCGTTAAATAACCCTCCGCCAAACAAAATCAGCTAAACATGAAAGAATTTTCATGACATTAGTCCATAAAATATCCTACAATTTCTTAGAACGAACGGTATTCCAAAATATAAGTTCAACAAAATTACAACATAACACCGTCTCTTGTAATCATGACTGCACAAGCCTGTATATGCAAAAAAGCTGACTATCATCTACCATGTATTCAAATGTGAAAGCAGAATAATATATATCACAATTTTATTGCTTCCAATAAAATTAAATTTCGGCATTAAATGACCCATAAGTTGTTGATATACCATTAAACAAACAATCAACAAGAGGTTTTTACAAAAGGAAATATTCTTGTACAAATCAAGTTATATAAACAAAATACTTAAATTAATTATTTTACATAGGGCTTTGTTGCCCTCTGTAATGAATTGAACTTAGGAAGTTTTATTCAGCTTTAAACTTGCTAAGTTACAAACCGAAATCATTTTATAACTTAAAGAGAATATCTCTTGGGACGATAACCTCAGGCGTAATTGCCGAACGAAAGGGGAATAACTCTTCAAGAGTATCACTACATCATCGATCAGTGTTCAATATTACAGAAGCAGAATATTGATATTTTACTAAACTTCATTTAATACGGAACAAAACTATAAAAGAAAGAAGTCATTACAGTAATAACTATCTGGGAGACAAGCTTGTTAACCATTACTCTAGGGCAGTCATGGACACACACACACGTGAATTTTGTAACATTTCATTGAAGGTAACGTTATCAGCATTTTAAACCATTCACGATTTTCAATAAGGAAGCTCATATGGGTAAACAACTTTTGCTTCAGGAACAGGAAACGTCAATGATAATTATTTTCTCTAGAAGATGAATATACTTCTAGTTTTACAAGTATTTTTTTATAGTTAAATGAACAAATTAGAAAAATATCACACGCAATAACAGGTGTTAATCACTCTGTCATCAGAGATAATGTTATACCAAGACATTAATTTTTTTAATTATAGAAGTAATCTTTTCTTCAAAGGAACAAAAATGTCCATGGCACTTTCATGTGAATGATCCTTTGTTGGAAAAATGACTACGGCATCAAAATTAACAATTACTTCGATTTCTTTTTTAGTAGTGCAACCCGCCTTATGATGTACTGGACCTCATGCAGCCCACTGTTTAAAAAAGGTTGTCCAAGCCAAGTCTAGGGAGATGCGTCTTACGACTGTCGAATACTCCAACCATACCGAATCTCCAAGATAGGCAAGGTTGTCTTATCAGCCCTTTTAGTTTTTTCGATCTATTCTTGTGTACCAAAATACAAGTGCCGGCACGATTAAATTATTTTCTCCAGTTGATATTATAAACTGAATCCTACACTTATACAATTATATTATGAAAATCTTCCTTAAATCGGTTGCTTAATACCAATTTCATCGTGAAAATATTGACTTGCATAATAAAATCTAACATGGTGTATGTACGTGTATGTGTTATACAACAGCAACATGGCCGAAACTGCTTGCTCGGCGAGCATAAGAAGCATCGATCTACATCGTGTGTTCTTATGTAAATGTTTTTGTATGCACGCGGGTGAAATTTGTTTTTTTATTATAATGAATATATGTTTTTTTTTTGTTTTTGTTTGCACGCGTGCTTGTTTACGTGTGTGTATAGGAATTTCAAGGAATAGGTCGACATATTGTAATATCAGTTAAATAAACATGTGGCTGTTTACGCACGGGTTTTTCTTTTTTTTTTGTGGGGGTAGGGGATGTCTTGCACAGAGATGTAGCTATTATTTCAAATGCGATTGCTACCATAATGAAACGTTCTTGTCTCATTCATCTGCTTCACAATTTCTAAGCCTTGGAACGTGACGAAGGTGGAATCAGTATGGAAGAAAAATAATGAGGATAGAAAGAAAACTGAGGGACAGGCGGAAAACGTAAAAGATGAAGAATTAAAGGGAAAGCAAATTAACCAGGATATAAGACGCAAGCAGAAAGGGAAGAAGAAGAAGAAAATATGAAGAAATCAATAGGAAAAGAAGTAAAAATTAGAACAGGAAGAAATAATAATAATAAAAATAACAATAATAATAATAATAATAACAACAACAACAACAATAACAATAACAATAATAATAATAACAATAATAATAACAATAATAATAATAAAAAAAACAAACACAATACAATGGACACATAGGAAAAGTGTGGACAAATATCCATTTAATCAACTCTTATAAATAAAGGGTTTTAAAAATTAAAAAAAAGAGATTTTATTTTCACACTGTTGTTTTTGGGTGGGAGCTGTCCAGTCCTCATTTTCTAGTCTGGATAGGGTTTAAAAGCGTCTCCGAATCCTTGTGGATGACAAATTATTTTTCACCCTCCAGCCCCCCCTCTCTCTCAGGGATGTGACAAGCCTCTCATTGCTCTATCGCTACTTCCATGGAAAGTGCTCAGACAGACAACATTTCTTTGTTCCACCAGTTCTAACCTTCACGGCAAGCACCTGCCATATAACTTACATTGTATCAAGCCACCCACATTGACTAATCTCACAATCTTAAGTGAAGTGTTCTTCTAGTAGTATTCCTACGCAAAGGGATTTAAATTGAGTGTGCGTAGGGAAGTAGTTGATATTTTACTGTTACAGTTCCGAATGTGATAATTCGAAAAATTCAAACTAACTTTGATTGTTGAATAACGTTTTAATCATTATAAAATTTTCCCTTTTCTAATGTTTTGCAATAAACTTATAATTATCTAAGCCGATACAGATCACAAGTAATGATTTTTCAGATCGATATAAATCGCATATTTTTTCCTGAGTAAACAATTATTAATTATCTAATTTTGTTCTATAATAAAATTACCTATAACAAGCATGAAATTTGGTTATGAGTTGTTAATATCTAGGACTTCATTTTTTTTCATAATGATTCCTCATTTGCCGAACTTCTTCCAGTATTAATTTACTGGAAGAAGTTCGGCAAATGAGGAATCATTATGAAAAAAAATAACACAGTTTTTTTAACACACAGATGCAAAAAAAACTATAACAAAAAAGTGAAAAAAGCAAACAATAAACAATAAGCAAGTAAAAAATCTCTCTTACCTTCTTCAAGATACATCGACCAAATACAGTATATCAATATTTAGTGACCTCTCTTGATCAAATATTTATAGGGCTTATATATTAAAACGTTGCAGTAACGTCCCTATGACATAACCCAGTGGATAAAAGCGTTGGTTGAAGTAATCTAGTACCTTGACCCAAAGAGTTGTGAGTTCAATACCTGGCCACAGTAGTGGTGAACAAAAACTTGGAGAGTTGAGTTACAAAAGCGAAATTGAGATATTCAGAAAAGATACGTGGAACTAGAACAATCTACTCTGGTGGTCCGCAATTCCAACGTATAACACCTGAAGAAGGCCGGAGTATCGGAACGTCGTGAATATGACAATAGCCTGAACAATGTAAATAGTATACCGTCACTAAATTCAATAAGTGAAGTCTAGGACATAAATTCAGAAACCGGATCATAAACTGAATAAGACCAACAACATTTTTGTACCGGATACAATCGGTTGAACACGGTTGGATCATGGACAGGTCAAAATGGAAAAATGAGGAGTGTAAGAATGAAGCTTTTTATATGATATTGTGGAATGTTAGCAATATTTTAAGAAATATTTTTGGTTTTGTTGGTAAAACAACTTTTAATTTTGCACAGTTTTTCAACTTTCGAAAATCAGAATTCGTGAAGGCGACAACGTCTAACGCCTATCGTCATACATTACAAATGAAAACACGAAACCGAATCTCTCACATGTAACATAAATGTTTATGTTTTTATCAGAACCGTTATAGAGACGGAGCAGAATCGATCTCTTGTTCATATGTTAATGACAGCCACTGACATTGGGTTAAGCGCGCATCTGCACCCGGCAGCTAGGAGGTTATCTCTTAGGTTAACCCGTGATGCACCTGACATCTCTAATGGACACTAAGTCCAAAGTCTTGCATCATTTGGGCTGATTCATATAATACATAGGTAACAATTGAATGCGTGAAAGGAAAGTTGAAAGGCAACGAATGGAAAAGTTCTTACTGAGTTTCTGCGCGAAACGGAATGATGTTTCGAATCAGAAACAAAGGAAACTTCAATCTTATACATCCTTTTATGTGGTTTCCAATGACAGAAAACATTCCAAAGTGAAATGAAATTCTTATAAAAGGTGCGTTGTATTCCTAAAATAACCGAAGAACTCAAAGAATGCACTTGCTCGGCCTCCGTTAACATAATTAGAAGACAGTGTAAGAGACGCATATTCACAGTAAAAGGAGAAGGGTGTATCCTTAACATGAAGTTCTTAAAGTCAGAATTGTCATTGCATTACCGAATTTATTCTAGAATTAACGTAAGATATTCATACAAAGAAGCTTTACTGAATATTTAATCAAATTTACAACCGGACTGCTGTTTACCAACGTTTTCTTTTCTTTGTATTTGCTTTGGTTAAACTAAACTACGATGAAGTCATAATGCCTTATTCATTGAGTAACTCGTAAGTGTCGAACTTACAACTTTCAAAACTCGCTTTCTTATATAAATATAGTACTTTTACCTTGTATATGACATGTGAACATCTCAAATTCGCTTATTATGCCTACACTTGCCAACCCAAACTTTATTTGTGTATCTTACTTCCTCATTAAAGTGCTTAAATATTTGTATGCACTGTCATATGTGTACAAGTGTATGTGTGCGTTTTCAAGAATCATTTTATTCTTAGTCGACATTTATGTAGACTTTGTTTTGAAAGCAAAATAAGAAAATTTTTAAGAGAAAGACGACTGGAGCCAAAAGAAGAAACGTTTGCTTTTTATACTTTACTTATTTTGAAAAATAAATATGGGAAATTTTCGATTTTTCCGACACGCACGAATGAGAAGGCTAAGTGGAAAAAAGGAAGAACGAAAAAAAAAGAAGAAAAATGATACAAATAGACAAAAAAAAAAAGAATAAAAATATAAAATAAGAGGAAGAAGTTTCTAAACAAAGAGAAAAATAGAGAAATCTGTAAAAGAAAGAAGAGTAGAAAGAATACAAAAAAGAACGATTCGTCACACTAAGAAGTTAGAAAAACGGTTAATTCATTTTTTCCCAGATAATATCACTTGTAAAAATCATAATTATTTGTTATAATAATAAGCAATTTGTTCACTTTATTCCATATCATAATATTTGCTCCAATTTTCACCAATGGAAATTTTCAGAAGAGTCGTTCATAGAAATCGGGCGAAATTGCTGGAACCATATCTTCATGCCAACTACCGTTAAAAACATTTTAAATTTTACTTTTTAATATTTTCATAAAATTGTTATATAATAATAATAATAATAATTAATAAATGATAAAAATAGCACCTTCTATTCTTTTATAATATAGATTACTTTGCTTAAGGATCAAAATGTCTGGCTCGGATCAGAGCGTAGTGTTAACAGCATTCAAACTCGATGTTATCAGGACAATTGATTGCAGCTGCAGAAAATAGGCGTCTGCCTGTGGAGGTGGTTAGTATTCACTGGAAACAAGCATAGAAAAGAAAGAGCAAACCTAAAGGATACCCATACAACAAAAGAAAAGGCAAACCATCAAAACTGGCACAAATAAATCGGCTGGAGAAATGATTCCCGGAACAATGAACCATTGTTGACCAGTCGAACCGTGTGGTGGGACCTCTGATTAGTAAGTGAGACCGATGCGCATTAAAATCCGTCGAAAGGCAAGCCCTGAAACGAAACACATTATCTTCTGGTATCCAATACACAGAGCATTCGATTGGCAGTACTTGCAGTAGCTAGCTGTTTTCATCTCCCCACTGTATATTCTCCGTAGGCGTTAACGCAGATATGTACGATTTTATGGATGATGAATATGTCCCTGCGATACAATATTCCAAACCGCTTGCACTCATATTAACGCAATAATTGTGGAGCGAATCGGAATTCATTCTATCCTATTCTATACCTGTTCAATGGAGAACCGGTTGGGCGATCTTGCCGGTTGTTAAATATCTAGAAGAACGTTTCGAATTTCAGTGACAATCCTATGGACAGGCATGATCCTGCTGGAGCAGCACATTACCTTCATGTTCACAGTTTTGGACGTACATGGTATTGTTCAATAGAGTCGGCATGTCTGGGGTCCGTGCCAACCAGGGAAGTTGCCAAATAACTTTCAGGGCATGTTGATTAACATGGATAACACGTGGGTGGTAATAATGAAGCAAGAACAGCACATTGCCTCCGTGTTGCAGAAATGGCAACAGGACGAACTGACTAATGTTTTGGACACGCATGGAATTATTCAATGGAGGACATGTCTGGAGTTCGTGCAAGTCAGGGAAGTTGACAAATATCTTACTGAAACATATGGCTTTCCTGTTGCAGGGATGACAGGTGAATGGATTGAACAATGTTTTGGGCGTACATGGCTCTGTTTGTTGACAAGCAGATCTAGGGTTAGGTTCAGCTCAGAAAGTTGCCAAATATCTTGTAGGATATGTTAATAAAAAACACCGGTATCACGTGGGTGGTCACAATCCAGCAATAACACCACATTGGTTCCCTGTTGCTGGAATGGCAGTAGAACGGGTTGTATATAGCGCTATTAAAAATTCCTGCCTCAAATAACAAAGGCGAGCATGAGTTGTAACTCATGTCCCCCCCCCCCCAATTCACACATACCAAACCGTGATGTGGTGGGCCAGTGTGGTAGTTTGACAGATTTTACTCACCACGTCTCAGGTTCAAACAACCATTACTTGCATGAAGTTAGTATATACTTTCACCGCTGAACACTGTAAAATACCATTTTATCTGTCAAGTCGCCCTGTTACAACACAGTTGTAGACATGCTGTTGTGGTCTTCTGATTTCAATGGAAGTCTGAACAGAGACATTATTTTGACACCCGCAGCTGCTTGTTTGGAATTCATATATGCCCCCTTATACATGCGTTTCTGTCACCCAAGATAAACTTAGAGAATTTATTATTTTACGAGATAGTACTCGATATTTTAAAAAACTATTCGCATCGGTTTATTTCAGCCATGTTTTCTCTGATTTTTGGTGGAAATATCGTGCGGCCTGCCACTGCTACACTTATAATGCGTTGATCTTGGCGAGCGACTATTCTACCTGTTTGTCTTGTATCTACTTCTCTGATGTAGTAATGTTCGTTTAACCCCTATCACCAACATCAAAACACCTCTGACATGTCATGCACAAGACTACGATCCTTCTCAAATGCCTTTTAATTGTACAAAAGAACCCTGTATCTTCATGGTATGACAGCTGCTTGCACTGGAGTCTTGGCCACTTTGAAAATTATTGTAGCCTGTGTCACTGCCTAAAGTTCAGGTTCACTGGTATGAGAGTTTCTTCGTCAGATGACCGAAAACTTTAATATTTTGTCGTAATATCTATTACTACTTAACATACAGATGTTGCATCCAAGTCAAAATCGGCATCGCTCTTCAGAGTGTTGTAATTTTATTTTCTGTTGGCCAGCTAACTAAATAAGATATCAGTCTGTTGCATAAATTCGTTCGTATTTTATAATTTATTTTAATACTTACTATTTATTAATGATCATTCAAAAGATATTCCTCTTCATTGTTTACAACCTTCTGCCAACGACCCACTAAGTGTTCAATACCTCGACGATAGGAATCCTTCGAAAAATTCATCAAGTGACATTTTAAGCTCCACATCGTTGTTGAACGAATCACCTTTCAAATTATTTACACTATTTACGTTCGGACTATTGGCCACGTCTTTGTTGTTATTAGAAAGCAACCGAAAATGTGGTATTCTGAAGGGCCTGAATCATGAGAATACGATGAATAAGGCAGGACTTCCCAACCGAGCTCTTTAATTGCATAGTTGGTCATATTAGCGATGTGCGGACGATCATTGTCATGTTGAATAATCACACAGTATCGCCGATATGGCCTTTTCAGTTGAATTGACTCTTTCATCCTCTGTTCATTTGTTCAATATAAAGCCTGGCATTGACCGTTTGGTTGTTATGAAGCATTTCATCTCCGTACACAGCAGGAATGTTTCGAGTAGCTTTGGAAACTTTGTTACCTTGATTAAAAGCAAAGAGATGTCGAACATGCTTATTCTTGTCTACTTGGCACTCCATCTCAAAGGCGTTTCTAATCTGAAATAAAATTTCAATAACGTTAGACAACAGTTTCACAGGATGACTAGAGTTACTAAGAATAAAAGAATCCTACGAAAGGTTATTATTCAAGATCATTCGCAGAACATCAGATAAAACGAATGCATGTAACAATATAATAGATAGATAGATAGATAGAAAGTAAATACATTTTTATATATGTGATTAACTTAATAAATTGAGGAAACGTCGTTGTTGCATTGTTAATCTCCATAATACAAAGTCAATCATTGTTTGGTCTTTTAATCAGTGATAGTCATAAAGCTGCTGCATTTGTTTTATCGTTTCAAAGAAGAAAGGAAAGATGATTTCATCTAAGTTATGTCGTCAAAGATAAATATATTTCTATAAGAAACAACCATCGGTCTTAAACTCACACACAAAAATGACATTGATGCGAAAGATAAAGATCAACGGTCGAGAGTTTCTGCTGATTTATGACCAAGTAAATTCTGTTTGGATAGATATTCTAAGATAGAGCAGAATTTCCTGGAAGCTAGAATTACACTAAAATACAGACTGTGGGAGATTAACAAACACACACACACACACACACACACACACACACACACACACACACACACACACACACACACGCACATGCGCGCACACACAAACTGGTTAATTAGTACTGTGATTTAAACGATATATATTAACTGAAGTGCCCAAACATTTTGAGACAGCTGCCCAATAATATTTAACTCCTCACATCACTCGAATAAGGGCTGCCACAGGACATGACTTAGATCTAAACTGTGTAGGAGTATTTTTGTGTATATATCGATCCAGACAAGTTCCACCACTGTCCAAAATCAAGTTTGCTTGGTGTGGATGTACGCAATTGGCAAGCGTAGTGAACTTTTGTGGTCCATAGAAGCCAGCCTATTGGTCTTGAAACCACTTTCGTGTCACTTGCGCAAGATGATGAGGTTGGATTATGTTGTCGTCACCATCGAGAAACATGGCGAACATAAAGATGTATAAATGGTCTGCTGTAAGATTTGTGTTTGCAGCAACAGGCAGACAAGTTTTATTCGTGTTTTTTTCCGAACTTAAATTGATCATATCAAACACCATTCCAAAGCTACTACCTGCTGGCACAAGACTCTGCTGGAAAAGCTAGAATCATAGCCTCATTCAGTCTCCTTTATACACAAACTCGAACGTCCGCTTGCAAGTTTGTTTTTTTTTTAATCGTATCACCCCAAGCAAGGTCGGAGGCCACTATCACGCAAGGGGTTAAAGAAGGGTTGGAGGAAGAGCAGATAGGAGTGGCAAGGGAGGGGATGTGGTGAAAGAGAAAGACAGTGGGTCGATCAAGGCAAGGGGGCCACAGAAGATCCGGAGCGAGAGCAGATAGGAATCAAAAATGAAAGGATGTGGAGAAGGGAAGTGGATAGATCAAGGCAACTGGAGATGTCGATTGACGCTACACTTAAACCGTTGGAGATTGTATTTGTCAGGGAAACAGTAATAGGGAAGGGAGTTCCATAGGCGAAATGTGCGAGACATGAAGCTATTGGAGTAGAAGAGACGTCTACATCTAACAGTTTCCACGGTGTAGTGGTGGGAGCGGGATGCCAGCCTGGTGGGGCGTTTAAATTCACGAGGCCTGGGGACAAGCGAACGTAACTCCTCAGAGCAATTACCGTGGAAGTACTTGTAAAAAAGGCAGAGCGAGGCAACAACGCGTCTGTGAGAGAGCGACTGCAGACGAGATGACAGATCAGGGACAATCACGTTGCCTATCCATCTCTGGATCTTATCAAGCACCCTGAGGCAAACAGCAGGGGCCCCAGACCATATATGGCAGCAATACTCCATGCAAGGGCGAATGGTCGATTTATAGACTTGAAGGATAGATTCCGGGGAGAAAAATTTCCTGGCTCGGCACAGAGAACCAACTTTCTTTGCGGTGGCTGATGCAACTGACTTGATGTATTTGTTCCATCTCAGATCAGCAGACAGCGTGAGACCGGGCAGCTGCAGGGAGGAGCTCTCGAGAAGTTGGTCATCAGACATTCTAATGGGATGCAGGGATGGAAGTGTTGCAAAGGTGACTCATCAGACAAAGCAATATGTGGCCACCCTTCCACGGTCTAATGGGAATGTTCTATAGCCCACGGAAATGGTAACCTTATTGATCAACGACTACGAAAATAAAGGGTACGCAGTATCAGACGTTAAGTAATGAGTTAAGCGACACCAGCACTGAAGTGGACCGTAGCGTGACACAATGTTCCTCTTGGTTATGTGGTCATCATCCTCGTCACTCACCGATTGTCCCGTTTTTATATTACTTTGTGGCATCCACAGCTTTCACGAATGGCTGTTGTCTGTTCGGAATTCATAAAATGTTTCGTATACACGCATTTGAGTCACACCCAACAAAAACATAGAGAAGATACTGCTTTAGAGATAGTATTCCATATTTTTGACCTCAATAAACATCCCACGATCAAACTGTGTTAAATTATCTCCGTACCCCGTGGATGTCACAGATAGACTTCCACAGCTACACTACCTCTTTACTAGTCATCTCACATACACGGTTGTGTGAATTTGAAAAAGTCCAGTGTACTGTTTGTCTGCAATCTTTTATCACTTTATTTTATAGTGAGTCCCTGACAACAAGGACAACAAAAACATATACTGGTTTATTCCCCAGTCAACTAGTCATTGAAAACTCCTTTAAAACTTCAATGTTCGTATGAAAAAAAAACTACCACATACGAAGGTCTGACTAGAAGGTAGGCATCTGTTTAATGTCAACGAAAATTAGCCCATTTAGGGCAATGGCACCTTAGTCCTCTTCAGAATACTTCTTTTGAAATAATACATAGTCATGTCGGCGGCGTAACCCCCACTTTTTGAAACAGTATCTGAAGTCCTCTTTCGGAATTGACATCAGCCGCCTCATCGCATTCTTTTAATATCACCCACAATAAAAAAAATCTCCTTTTAACAATAATTTTACTCTTGGGAAAAGTCAGAAGAGATAGTGTTAAATCCTTTCCACGTTTCAAAATAGTTTGTAAAGGCCTCTTTCGGGATTGGCATCTACAGCATCACTGTATTCTGATTAATATCATCCATAATAAAAAAAAAATCTTTTCCTTTCAACAGTGATTTTAATTTTGGGAAAAAGCAAGAAGTGTCAGGGTGTCAAATCCTTTCCACTTTTCAAAACACTCTGTAAAATCCTTTTTCGGGATTACCATCAGCTGCTTCGCCCCGTTCCTGTACACTACCTTTTAACATGTTTGCTCTGGGAAAAGTTAGAAGGCACAGGTAGCCATATCTGAACTGTAGCAGAGCTGACAAGTCTGAGTGATGGAATATTGCAATGTTTTCTCAAAAACAAAAAAAAGAAGAAAAGAATTCCTACAGGTGAAATATCTCAACGCCATTGTGAATATGACGAGCACACAGTAAACAAGCTCACTTAATGACGTTTTATTAACGAATGATTAACTCTACAATCCAGTATTTGTTCAGACAAGCTCAGGATGATGAACTTAGTCCAAGAAACACCAAGGCCGCACACAAAAAATAATGTCGTCTCCGGTGAAGTCGGAGGAACGTAAATAAAGTGTTTATTTTCTAGAAAGAGAACGTGCTTTTCTCCTCGACCCTGAAAAGGAAAACTTGTGAAGAAGTTATCATTACTCACTAGTCATGTGGAAATGTTTACCCACAAGTCAGTAACGTATCTTTTTTCTTCAGGACTTGAGTAAAAGCTGGCACTTGTAAAAACAGGGTCCACTGATTGGCCCTTATGTGTCACATGACCAGCCAAGGGCAGTGCATACTAACTGGGTAAGAGGAAGGAAAATTATTCCAACAGTTTTCTAAATAGGAAATTGTAAATGCCTGATTATATTTAGTAAGCAATAATTTTTGTTCCTCATTTAAGGTTCTTTAATCGTGTAATATATTTTAAATAAATTCTTCAACTTTAGAAATAAACATTTTCAACCTTGAATATTCGAATAAAAACGGAAGTACCTGGATGTGTTATGCATCGTCGTCTCATCAGCGAAATTTATTTGGCCACAGAAGCATAATCTATACTGATATCATTTTTCCTTTCTAGACTTGTTCATTTGCGATTGGTAAAAAGTGAATAAAAACATGTATAGTCTGAAAAAATATTAATATTTTGTAAATAAAATAATTGACTCAGACCTTTCAAATGATAACCGCTTCAAATTTCTCTGAAGATTTAAAAATTTTTATACTGACCAAATTTGATGCTAGATTATAGTTTTGCATTATAGTATTACATTGTCAATTTGTTCGTCTTTTCCCGTGTCAGTTAAATTAACATACAAAATGTTTTTGCCGTAATGTTTTATGGTTTTCCTCAATGTACAGAGTGGTTTAATGATAAATGTAAAAACAGAGTTCGATTTCTAGTCCAGTTCTTTACATTTACTTAAGTGAAAATACTATTGCGAAAGGTATGTATCTACCTCTTCCTGAATAGCTGGACACATTGGGTCCTATAGTGGCTGGCACTTAGCTGATTGATTCTTCCTCTACAGCCCTTGTTTATCCGTTTATATTATTGGTTTGTTAAAATTGGTCAGATTAAAATAATTGGAAAAGCGAACAAATGTATATGATAACCCAATATTACACAAAGTATATGTTTTTAAAGACACTTATATTTAATATCAGGAAGAGACAATTGAAATTTTTAGTGCACCTAATGAGGACAGAGGGCTTGGGAAATTTGATACACACAGGACAGATTGAAAGCAAGAGGGACAGAGGAAAAATGCATAATATACCAAGCGAGCTTAAGTAAATGGATGGCGGAACAAGGTATAGGAAAGATAATAAAAATTATTAAGAGCTACAAAGGGTAGGAAATTGTGGAGAACTATGATAGCCAACGTCCTGAAGGAACACAACACATAGAAGAAGAAGAAGAAGAAGAAGAAGAAGAAGAAGAAGAAGAAGAAGAAGAAGAAGAAGAAGAAGAAGAAGAAGAAGAAGGACAAGAAGAAGAAGAAGAAGAAGAAGAAGGACAAGAAGAAGAAGAAGGTATATATGTCGAACTTTAAGGGAAAAGAAGGCATTTATGAAATTCGGATACACGATAATCTTTTATAGTTTTCAAACTTTATAAAAATATTATATGATTTTTGTTTCGTGCTTTATGCATCGCTCTTACACAAATAATGAGTGCAAAGGATATTAATGTCAGTTCATCTTGCCCAAATACGTGTTCATGATGTGAATGAAGATGTTTTTGAAGGAAGGCTGTTTTTTTTTATTATTAAATGTTTTCAATACGTTTCCACTCATATTTGCATTTTTTTATAGATTATTTACTCACTGAAAAATACATTTTTCACGTCATGTGTGAGTGTAACACATTTTATATAATGATTATCACGCACACACATGCATTTCTTTCAGGAGTAATTTGACAATAACTGACAGAAACACGGGACAAAATAAAAGTGTAAACGAACATAAAGTATAAACTCTATAAATATTTGTAAGCATAAACAGATATTAATAAAAGGAATGCCAAGAAGAAAAATTATTTTTAGAAAGCTTTTCGTTCTTTGAGGAAATTCATCAGAGCAAGTGTACATATTTATTGAGAAACTTGTATTTATATACGCAGAAAAACTTTTGGTGGAGAAAAATAATGTTATGCGTTCAAATTTAAATTTGAGAACATTAGAATATATTCGAAAATCTCTTGATGTTAAGGAACGAAACAGTAGAAGATGATAAGTGATGTAATTTTGTGATGTTTCTAAACGAAAGCAAATTCATATCGTTGTTATAGTTAAAAACCATCTTCTTTTAATTGTTAATGTTTTATGGTTGTACATAAATATGTATTAGTTAAGTTCATATATATATATATATATATATATATATATATATATATATATATATATATATATATATATAGTGAATAAATGTCTGCTTATTTTGATCATAATCCTTTGATATTCATGAATATTTTTCCCGTATATTAAAATTGAATAAGTGAGAATCACTTTTATTTTCCAAGTACTTTTCATCTCTTTCTCACTCTATTACAGTGCATTTCTTGCCTCATTCAATTGTAATATACGGAAAAATATTCATGAATATGAAAGGATTATGATAAAAATAAGCAGACATAATATTTGTAATTTATTCAATCAGACATGCCTAAAAGAGAATTTGCTGTCTAAATACACACACACACACACACACACACACACACACACACACACACATACATATATATATATATATATATATATATATATATATATATATATATATATATAACTCTTATATAATTAAACTCTTAAATAGCGATGAATTATTAAATCAGATATATGAAACTACGGTGAATTGTAGGCATATTAAGGAATTAACCTTACAATCTTGTTAAAATTCATAACTCAATAATCACTCCTCTTATGTTCTATTACCTTTATATAAACATTTTAATGCTATCCTTCATTTAGATATTAAATAGGTAAGTATTCGTAAATTACAGATAGTAAGGTTCGCCGTGAATTGGCTTATAATTATTTTACTTGTGATTTTGTTTCCCTACAAAAAAGATGTAATTTCCATGGAAAGGTTAGACGAAGTGAAAGTCACAGAAATTATTCACAGGAGTCAACATTTTAAATTGATTCCAAATAAACAAATGCAAATTCAAGGATAAATAAAAAAAAACCTTCACCCCTTTACACACGCGTCGACAGAAAGAAGGAAAAATATAATGTAAATCAAATAATTCGTATGCAATATTTGTTTATTCCACAGGATATTCCAAATGCAATATTTACTTTTAGGTGGAAAACTTTTGGTGGAAAATTTGAAAGAACGCACAGAATGCTCCATCTATTTTTACGGTCGGTTTTAGGAGTAAAAATAAGATAAGAATTATAATGTCATGGAGTTAAAAGTTAATTCTATATGGATCGAGAAATTAGCAAAATTATTTGAAAAATTATATCAATACAATGAATATGATAAACCCATATGGTTTCATATAAAATACCATATTGTTTTAAAAAATTACATATGACTCCCTTTCCTTATGTGCCATGTCCCTTCTCTGTTTTCTCTTTGAAGTCCTCGTTCCTCCGTCAATTTTTAGAGGGTTATTCGCTGTTATTTTTCTCCACTTTTCTTGCCTTCGATGTGTCCTATGTGTATTAAATTCTAGTCTTCTTATCTCATTACGTGCCTGAAACGTTTTCCTTAAAGCGTCCACATCTTTTGACATGCTCGGTTCATAATAGTCTCTACATTCGTCAGTAAAATTATATCTCTTGTTTTCTGAAACCTTTTTTCATTTGTGACGAAGATATCCAGCTTTCACAGACCCTTTGCGGTGTATAGATATCACATGACAGTTCAACAATGTTGTCTTTGTTTCTAATGTTATTTTTAAATCCTTCAGTATCTGAATCAGTTTCTGAACAGTATCTTCCTCTATTTCTATGTATCTCCGAATTTCTATATCACACATTCCGTCATCTTTTTTAAAACTGCCTAGAAAGAATAACCGTATTACTGTCAGAGAACATTTTCTTTTTAATCCGTATCACCCCATGTAAGGCAGTAAAGCCCCTAAGACGTAAAGTGTGGAAGAATTAGGAACAGAAACATTAATAATGATCGGGAAGAGGAAAGAGTAATCAGGTGGACAGTAGATAGCGATTGACATTGCATTTAAATTTTTACAGATTTAAGTTGGCTGGAAAGCATGGAGCCGGAAGGGAGTTCCACAAGCGAGAAGTGTTAGAAAAGAAACAGTTAGCATAGAATTTACGGTTACATCTATATGCGAAAACGTTCATCAGACAAAAGACAATTTTAGTGAAATCATTATAATTTATATTTTCGTTCGTTAAAATTTTATTAGAAGCAAAGAATGTAATATCAGTCCTCCTATATGACAGTGAATACCGAACAAACTCCACACAGATGAAGAAGAAACGTATGGCTCTACAGAAGGATGCTGAGAATGAGCTGAACATGTGAACAACGGCTAAGCTTTATAAAAAAGAAAGTAAAAAGGACAATTATACTTAACATCCGAAAGAGACAATTTATATTTCTGGGGTACATAATGAGAAAAGAGTGTTTAGAAAATTTGACACTCCCAGGACATATTGAAGGCAAAAGGGATACAGAAAAACAGCACACAGCCTACCTAACGAGTGTGTAAATGGTTAGAAGACAGGATTTAGGAGAGATAGTAAAAATACAAAATTTACTAAGAGTAAAATAAGCAGGAAATTGTGGAGAGCCATAATCGCCAATTTCCTCAAGGAACATGGTAAAGAAGAAGAAGAAGCAGCAGCAGCAGCAGCGTTCGGAACTTCTAAACGCAAAAATTATCGAATGAGTTTTTTTTTTGTTTGTTAATTATACAACACCAGGGCGATTCATAGGTATCCTATTCATAGACTAGCTTGAATAGTTTGCCATACTATTTAACCTATAATTGGTGGGATTCATGAAGAAATTTGCGTGTAAGTGAATGTAACGTACTTGACTCTCCAATTTCTCGTTCTATACCGCTATCCATAGCACCGCCCGCACATAAACGCAAAAAGCAGGAAATATGATAGAATCGAATAAATAACAAGAAATTGAAAAAGTTTCGAAACAATGATTATTAAAGTTGATATTTTTGCCTTTTCTTGTGTGTTTTCAGCAAATAATCTTCCACAGGGATGTTCTTTTCATTCTTATTCCGTTATTTCTCTGCTAAAGATTTTTGAGCCGTTTTTCAAACTTTTGCATGTGAAGTTGGGCTATTTTTGTTTTAATTTGTATATTAAAAGATTTTAAAAGAAGAGTTGAAAGAATCCCTCCATTAAATTAGAAAATGTTAAATACCTCCAGCCAAAAACGAGAAATAGGATTTTCTACGATATATTACCACTGTATTTTTTATATTTTCCCCTTTTGTTTTGCTTAAAATAAATGCAAGAGAAGTCGGTAAACGTCGGACGAATTCATATAAAAGCCATTAAAATTGGAATTATAGTTTATGCTTTCTAAAGAAGTATGGAAGATTTAGGTATATAAAATGGGAAAGCAGATGAAGAAAAGAAATAAAAAGGGATAGATAACGAGAAAAGAGTGGGTAATGAGAGAAAACGAAAAAAAGACTAAAGCAACAAGTGAGATAAAAAGAAAGGGTGAAAACGAAAAATGAAGACAAAGATGGAAGGAAATATATAAAGAAAGGAAATGCTGAAAGAAAAGGAAAAAAATTAGATTAAGAATGAAAGACAAATAGGAAGCGTATTGGTTTTTCGAAGAAGGAATAAGTAATGGAAATATAGAGAAATCATCATTAAATATATAAATGAGGATAATGAACGAAGAGAGAGAGAGAGAGATATATAAAGGGGTAAAGAGAGAGAGAAGGTAAAGGGATATATAGAAGACTTCAGGGTCACTAATTAGAGAATAATGGGAAATTATTATTGCCTGTTAAGTTAATAGTAATCAAGTTCTCATTACCTCTGCTCCTTTCTAACGTATCTATTAAGCAAGCATTTCCTCATGAACGAATTGGCAAACCTTTGCTTTATATACATAGCTATTATTTAATGACCAGAATGGCAATTCTATGTGAGTAACAATTATAATCTCACTTGATCATGAATCTTGGCAAGGGAAGTAACCTCCAAGATTAAATCGACTCAGCTTCGTTTTCACTAAAATAATAGAAAACAATAATAAAAGAATACTACAAGCGTGTGCGTCTAGTGTTAAATACCTGCTTGAATTCACAAAACTGAATATCAGCCTTAAACATTTTGGCTGTCCCTGAGGTGCAATATAGTCTCAACATCCTTAATTGGACCATAGCTGGCATTAAGCGAATGAATATCAAAACGAGAAAGCTTCTCACTTGCCAGCGCATGCATCATCTTAAGGCTGATGTTGATTGTCTGCTTGTGCCCAGATCCGAAAGAGGCAGAGGTTTAGTTCAACTAGAACTGTTTTACAAAACCACAACAATTAGTCTTCAAAAATGCCTGACAGCTACAAAAGACTGGCTAATGATCTGAGTAAAAGAACATGAAATAAGAAACTTTATTTAGTAATAAAAGAAGCCAATAAATTCGAAAGCGAATTTCAAGTGGGTGAAGAAATGCAAGTAAACTATAATACACCTACTGCAGGGTCAAAGAACATAAAAAAGAAAGCAAATGCAATGTACCAATTGCAGAAAGGATGACAAAATAAGCATTGCTTATAAGCTTGCTTGGTACAGGCAGAGTATTGACCATGAGGTCAATACTCTGCCTGTACCAAGCAAGCTGATATAGACAAACCCCGTAGCCATCGGTTACGTAGTGTTGGCTTAAAAGCTGAAACTGAAGGATTTTATTCTTGCTGCTCAAGACCAAGGATTGCTAACTAAAAATAACCAAACATACACACTGAAAATTGTGTTGACCACAAATGCAGATTCTATGATAAATATCCAGAAACAAATGAACATCTTATATTAGTTTTCACGGTGTTAGTACCAACTAAATATAAAACACGGCATGATAGAATGGCCCAATATGGAAAATATGCCACTTTTACGGGAAGGAAACTGCAAGAAACTGGTATGAACATCATCCAGACCTGGTTACAGAGATAAGAGCTGTAATAATTTTATGGGACTTTACAATACACGTAGGAAGAACAATCAAAGCTAATCGCCCAGACATCGTGATCAAAGACCATAAAAACAGAATGTACTTTTTTTTTATTGACATGGCATTTCCTGAAGATTGTAATGTAGCTTTGAAGATCTTAAAAAAAAAACCTCTCAAAATACAAGGATCTTGAAATGGAAATCTAAAAAATGTGGCACATGTGGATATCAATCATTCCAGTTGTAGTTGGAGCCTTCGGATTAATTGGAAAAGGTTCCGATAGATTCATTGAAGGGATTCCTGGTAGGCCATGCCTTAAATAAATACAAAAAAATGTACTTACAAGTACAGCTCACACACTACGAAAAGCTTTATCCATGTAAAATGTGTGTGATCTTAGTTTTTTTTCTTTTTTTGTCTTTTACAAAAATGATTCGTGGAAAATGTCATGAAGCCATTTCTAACCTTAGATCTCTGGTTGGCACCTGGAAGGAAATGTGTATGCAACAGAAATCAAAGAAAAAATAATGTACAGAGCTCATGGCTTCTGATCTTATAGAATTAGCTTTGTTATCATGTATATGTTTGAGTCGGTGAATTAAGATGGGCTACAGTAAATAACCCGTTCAGACACTACATATTGTTGGTTGTCTAACCTTACCCAGCTTGGTCTGTTCCTTAGTGACAGGCGCATTATACATCTCCGTTCGTGAGCAGGAATAGTTGGGTAGCATTATGGCTGGATATCGTGAAGTTTGTTTTTTATTTTTTAAATTTGAAGGATGAGGTAGCCAAGGCAACTTAGGGGAGTCACAACTAGGTACGGAGAGGATTGGGTTACTTGACCTGAAATTATTTCTAACTGGGCAAAGTATTTTTAATCCGTAATGTTATGCACTGATTTTATCAAAGCTTGTCGCCATACCGTGCACATTTGGCTGTGATGCATGTGTCTGGTATACGCTTATCAGACTGGGCGTCTTGATGCATATATTCAGCTTCGTACACCAGCCTTATTTCGACGTGATGTATTGATTAGCAAGCTTTTCTCGTCATGTCAATTACTAATGAGAAGTGAGTTTGAACCTCACTAGTTGTTCCATATTTTCGGCCTTGTGCCACATCTAAGTTTCGCTTAGAAAATCACTTTGTACACAAGCGTTACTCTATATAGCTCTCTTAATCAATAATAATGTATTTTCTTTTTGTTACATCAGTTGGTATTCTCGTGTGTTAAGCCATGTACTAACTGGGATTGCCGCTGTTTACCTGGTATATTCAACCTAATACAGATAGATGGGCAAGTAAATTTCAGCAGGTAATCATTTGATAGTCATCCACTAATTATTAGATTCTTTTTAAACACGTTTTCTCTGGCGAAGTTACAGAAAAAGTATTACTAGAAACGTGGATCAAGAAAGCACTCTTTCATATAACAAACTGGTTGCTCAGACAAAGCTTCTAGAAATGAAACTGTGATTAAAGCTTAAAGATATTTTAAAAAATACATATAGAAGGAAAAGTTGAAAGCACACTAATAAAGATTCTGACATAAACGCACAACAGTTTTTTGTCTGAATTTCTGGTAGGAAGAAGTTGTCCTCATCTTTTTGTTATTCTCACAACAGCCTTCATCAAGTATTTGTCGATCCGAGTAGACTTCTTTATTTAATTTATAGTTATATTGTTTTCGTTTCGCTGACCATGTCCGTGGATAACATGGCAGAAACAGTGCAATCAATAACAGAATAGTACTAAATAAGAACTAGACGAGACATAGTAAGCGGGGAGAAAAATTTTGTGACACAAAAAACGTTGTGATATCAACAACGATGAGGACAGTAGTCCGAGTATAAATAATGTAAATTTGCAAGACAGATTCATTGGCTAGAAACAGAAAAATTAAAATTAGCCAAATGAACAACTGAAAGCAATAGTTAAAGAAATTGCAAGAAAACAGAATACATGGTTGCTAGCAAAAGGAAAAACCCAGCATACAAAGTACAAATTGGGGAAAAGTATTAAGAAACAGAAAAAAATCGTTAGAAACAAAGAACAGAATACCAAACTGCTATGTAATATCAGTCCTCCTATGTGGCAGTGAATGCTGAACAATCTCTTCACAGGTGTAGAAAAGACATGAAGTGACAGAAATATGGTTATCCAGACTGAAGATGAAAATATCATGAACTAAACATGTGGGCAACGACGAATTTTTAGAGAAAATGTAAGCAAAAAGGACACTTACACTTAACATCAGAAAGAGACAATGGAAATGTCTGAGTCAGATAATGAAGAAAGGGAGCTTGGAAAATTTGATATTCACAGGATAGATTGAATATAAGAGGGACGGAGGAAATCAACGCATAACCGACAGAGCATGCTCGAGTAAATGGATGGCGGAACAAGGTTTAGGAGAGATAAAAAAAAGACAACGTTTATTAAGAACGACAAAGGACAGGAAATTGTGGAGAGTGAAAAAAAAGAAAATTAAAGTAATACGAAAGAAAATATAGTAATATTGTAATAGGGAAAAAAGAACAACAGGAAACTGAAGTGGTTATCAACAACCCCCATCTACCTAAAAAAAGAAAGGTTAAATTTCTGACCAATCAGATAGACATAATACTGGAGATAAATTCAAAATTACGAAAAATTCTAGTTAAAATTACGGAATGGAAAACACAAGGAAATGGTGGTTTTCATTAATTTTAATTTAGTTTCTGCATGAAAGTCACACCTAGAATGCAGAAATTTGTCCGATGGAAGCAAAGATCCCGGAATAAATGAAATTTAAAACGATTCTGATACAATAAAATTTTAAAAAAGGAACAGCAGCAAATAATTACATGCCTGTAACGTGTCAGCCTGAGATGGAAACTTCTGACAGGAATATTTGATAATGAAATTAACTACTTTTTCGAAAGCTGAACACTTATGAGGATAAGAACTGAGACCGAAAACAAATCATCAGGGGACATTTTCTATAATTTGTGAACGAAAGGAAAACATCATCATCATCATCATCATCATTGTTAAGAGAATCTGTTTTTATGAACTTCTCAGAGTTCTGCGTCATTTAGATAAAAGACTTCAAAGAACTCCTTGATGTAGTCGGATGACCTTAAAGTGGAGGTCTTTCATCCGGGTATTCGTATTCGTTGGTTGGCGCTAAAATTAAGCGAGTTGGCTGGCGAAGTGAGTTGTTGCAGGGAACTGTTTCAGGGCAGTCTGTTTACTACCATTCGCTAACCTGATAAGTAAACTATACCACATGACAAACCCCAGCAACTCCCGACTGAAATATATCTAACTTTTTGCCGGTAAGCCTTTGTTTTTTTTCCCTTTTAGTCACTGATCAAATCACTAAAATTATCATAAAACCTTTTTCTTTTTTACTAGTAAACTTGTCTTGTCGTTACCTTTACTTCTCTTTATCTTTAGTTGCATATGTGACAATCATCTTCATCACCATGTTAAAAGAAAAAAACTTTAAGAAAAAAACTTTTATAAAAAAATTGAAAATAATTATTAAAAGTCAAGTCTAATTATCGCCTGTTTAGGAGGTACGGTGGAGTAATGGATAGAGGCTCGGATTGAGGAATCGGAGAGCCGCGTTCGAATTCCAGTCGAATCCATTACATTCACTTATGTGTTAATACCCCTGGGAAAGGTATGAATTCTCTTCTTCTCCCACCAGCTATGGCCAAATAGCACGATAGACCGGATCCTATAGCCTTGGATGGCAGCTGGTCTATCGCAGGAAGAAATGGCAACCTACTGTTGGAAAAAATTTGTCTCGAAAGTCATGTAGCATGATTGCCTAAGCGTGTATCACGCATGGCACATAACTAACTGAATTATTTTTCGTACATATCTATGTATGTCTATGCGACATTTTAAAAAATCATTTCACCATAAGAAAGGTGATAAAGCAAGGAGACAAGTGATTACTGAGTGTTACTGAGATTATGATAAAAACTACTACCAAGGAACGAGGTCAATAAAAGAACAAGAATTAAGAAATAAAAAATGTACATACATAACTATGGTTCGACTTAACGGATGAAGGTTTGAGAGGATTTTACGTATCGGCTGTATGTAGTGAGGTTGATAATCTAATTGATAATAAAAATTTAAATGGTTAATTTAGCAGCATTGCATTAATTCCATTTTCCTCCTGTAAATGAGAAATGGAAACAAGAGAAGCAGAGAAATGGAAACAGGAGAAGCAGAGAAATGTTCACATGTTAGCGTTATTGATTTCTAGCTGAAATATCTTCTTTTTTTAAAATTCAAAACACTTTGTGACACACGTTGCCCGAAGCCCATCATTGTCGATATGATCAATCAAACGGTTCTAGAGTTTAAAGCTTCATCTTACATATAAATAAAAATCATCGCCACCCCAAACGAACAACAGAAAAAATAATTTTCTTGTGTTAATATTGATAATATTCTTAAAAACATCGCAAAGTTACCAGGGCCAGTTTGTCATATCGCATGCAAATTCTATAGGGTGGTCCGAACGTCTTGTCACCCATTCATAATATAATTTTCTAATTCAACGTCTTGTGGGGTATTATCAAGAAGAGAGTTTCACGATACCAGAATACCCATCAGTTGAAGGAGGCAGTTCGGAGAGCCTTTGCAACAATCAACAAAGCACAGCTTTGTAAAATATCACACAGGACATGGCATCCCATCATTTTGTGCCACGAAAATGATGGTGTTCATACCGACCTCGATGTGCGACAGCGTCAATGAAAGTGAATAAACTGAATCTAGTACATGACAATAGTCTAGTATTGTTCTCATTACTTTTTGGTAGGACGTGACAAGACTTTCGGACCACCCTGAAGATTCTCAAACAAATACTTTTTATATATAATTTATAAAGGGCAATGATGATGAATAAGCAGGGAAAAATAAGGCGGATGTAAAATTCCCAAAATAAAGATTCCTGGAAATAGAAAGAACTGCGCAGTTTTATATTCGCCTTTCGTTTTAAAGTCCTGCTTTTGATAAAATTCGCCAATATAAACAGAGCATAGCAATTGTATCCACATATATCGGAAGTTAAACTGAACTCAGTAAATATATACGCTTTCGAGGAAAACTTTTCAAGGTCCTTGCACAATGGGCGTTCCCAGGAGAGTCAAGCGGACATTTGTGGTTTCTGAGCACTAGGGATATTTTTCAGCTCAATTATGGAATTGTATTAATGTTATTTGTAATTAACCCTGCGTCCGTTACAAGGGGTGTTTTGTTACCCCAGAATGTTTAAAGTACTCGTTATTTATAGTTGGCGATTTGTTTATTTTGTTTGCTCTCACTACTCTCCTGACTCGGGGAGGCTATGTATCTTGTGATGTGACGCAGTTGTAGTCCAATTGTCGTGGAAGGCAGATGACGCTTTATCTTCTTCGGGGTGTCCTGTCACCCCCACCTGACTAAAGAAGGTACGTTTTCATTACATATATATATATATATATATATATATATATATATATATATATATATATATATATACATACATACATACATACACACACATATATATATATATATATATATATATATATATATATATATATATATATATATATATATATATATATATATATACTTATTATTATTATTATTATTGTTATTATTACCCCTTCAGTCCTGTAATTATGACTTTAGTTAATGTACTATCTTTCTATTAATGGAAATATATTGCGGCTATTTTTGATGAATAAAACTTTTCTCTATTATTATTGGTGTGTTTCACCTACAATTTACAAGATATGTTTATGCAACAAATTTATTATGATTTTCATTTCAATGAATAATCTTCAGTTCAAGGTTTGATTTAATGTATATTTTAACGGAGGTTGCCTGTTATTATTTTTTCAGCAGTACAATATTTTACATAATTGTAACACTATACGCATTTTGGTACTGGGGTGTGTAAACCCTCCAGTAAACTATGCATTTTCGAAAATCCGAAGTGACTAATGTAAGCTTAAGAGGATGATTTAAAACAAATTCACATTTCTAATAAAAAAAGAAGCTTTTTTTAAGTCGAGACGCTCTGGTCTGCAATAAGAGACATAATTTCTGCAAAGTGCTTAAATTTTGTATGTTACCCATTTAGACCTTTTTGAGGAGGTGTTCAGTGACAAAAAAGTATTCAACAGACACACACACACACCACCACCACTAAAAACAACAACCACATAATAATAGAGGTCTAGATCATGATTTTCTGATAAATACAAGAAAAGCTATCTCAAAAACTGATATTTGGTGGCCGGGATAATGTACCAAAATGCAGGTAATGATCAATTTAATATATGAAAGGAAATCAGTGTATTTTAAATATCATTCCAAGAACCATTTTCTTACATTTTACAAATTTAACTGTTTTAATATATGGAAACTTACACTAAGGAGAAAAAATTGGTTTTAGGCATTTTTTATCATTTATTTTAATTTGGGTCTTCAGAGACAAAATACAGGCAAAATATAGCAAAGCATTGTGTTAATTTGACTGAATTTTGTGTTGTAGGATGCCCAAATCCACTTGATATCAGTCATTTTTTAAAAAGTATGTCGAGTTAAACTTGTAAAATAAATAAAATATATTTTATAATTAACTTATAAAATTAATTTCAACAAGAAAAAAAGATTCCAATGGAAAAAATGTTAGAAAAATCAAATAACCAGAACTGGTGAACTAAAAACAGATGATGTGCGAGTTTTGGTTAAACTCAAACGATCATAACTTGACAAATAATTCGGACGAAATTAGACCGGTTATAAAATCTTGAGACTGTCTACTTTCAAAACTAGATATGGTATATATCACTGAGGAAATGTTTAAAAAATCACCAAAGTCAGCCTGCGAGCCCACTGTGTCTTCCAGAGAGAAATTACCAATTATTAATATAAATCAAAATGGAAGATATCTTTTCCCAAGAAGTATAAGTGAATTGTCATCACCGATAACAAGTGGTGTTTTCAATGTTATTCAAGATAACATTCAATTTCCATGAGTAAATTGGTTATTAGTTGATCAGAATTTTACATATATTTATGAGAGAAGTTATGTGATTATAGAGAAATATATAGAGAGAGTGTGCGCGTTTGTTTTTGTTACTAATACTGTATACTTCACTGTATAGAACTCTTTATAATTGCTACTGTTGTTTCTCCAGGAAGTAGATATTTACGGGGTGAAGTTACACACCCAATAGGATTTGAATTCAGAGTGGTCATTCTCCAAGACTGTTTGCCAATCATAGCCATATATTAGAACTTACGTGAGAGAATTTATTTTTACAGTAAAGTTCACCCTGATCAAGGCCCGGGGCCACTCGAGGTAGAGGGTTGTGTTAGGAAGCAGTTTGTACGGAGAGGAGAGGAAAGTAGGGGTTAACCCTAGACTTGAACAGTTTAATATTGCAGCGATCGGGGAATCATCTTCTTTTGAGTCAGTTCCACGGAGCAATGGTTCAGGATGGAGTTACACACACAATAGCATTTGAACTCAGTGTTGCCATTCTCCGAAACTGTTTGACAACTAATGCCGGATATTTCAGTTTGCACTTTTATTAATACCTACCTGGGAGAAGTCTTTTTTTACCTTAAAGTTCACCCTGGTCAAGACCCAGAGGGGTCACTAAAAGAAGAGGGTTACGTTAGGAAGCAGTTTGTATGAATATATGGGGAAGGTAACAATTAACCCTAGACCTGAACAGTTTAAAATTGTAGCGATCGGGGAACCATCTTCTTGGGAATCCGTTCCACAGAGCAGTGACTCGCGGGAAGAAGCTGTTCGATTGCAACTTACTTCTGACCGATGGAATATGGAGGGAATGTGGGTGGTTTGCTACAATGTAAGTGGCATGATGGGTCCTTGTGAAGGTTAGGCCTAGCGGAACCAAGGAATCTAGTTCGTCCGAGCACTTTCCGTGACGTAGCGAAAGAACAGCGACAGGCTTGCACATCCCGTCTGTGAGAAAGAGCTTGGAGGCATACCTTACTAAAGCTATTTGTGCGAAAGAAAATGCCACATTCTCGGCTGGAACTTGAACACGGATCGCAAATCCGACTTCACGATGTGATAAACGCTACGCTACGCTCGCCAACAATTGAGTGCACAGCAAGACAAATATATTTTGCCTTTTTTTTTACTAAAGATTAGGATCCCTCCACTGCATAAACATCAGTTTAGGATAAAACGAAATGATTTAAAATAATTACTGCTTCCAAAACCAGGGTCTTCTCAATCCCGTTAGAGCAGTCCTTCTCATGTGTACAGAATGTAGCCGTACTCAACACTTCTGTCCAATTGGACGTTGGTGAAACTGTTATCCACAGTTGGATATTTTGCATTCAAAGTTGTTCTCCTAGACCACCTGCTACCAAAGGATATAGGATACAGTCTGTCCTGCTATTTACCGATAGGGTAGAAATGATGGATACAAATCTTTCCCAATAGTATTTGCACGTTGACTGGGATTCGAACTAGTCTCTCTGACTTCTGAATCCCAGCCGCTATCCATTACCCCCCGCACATTAATTACTGGTTTAAGAATCTTAAATCACCTTTATACTGCTAAAATTCCAGTTATGTGCCATGTGTGATACAAGCGTAGGCGATCATGTATCTTTCGATACATGACTGACGAGGTAGATTTTTTCCCCGCATTAGGTTGCCATTTCTTTCTGTGGTAGACTAATTGCCATCAAAGGCTATAGAACCCGGTCTATCCTGCTATTTACCTATAGCTTAGAAGAAGAAGAGGATTCATACCTTTCCCAAGGGTATTAGCACGTAAGTGAATGTAATGGATTCGACTGCAATTCGAACTCAGCTCTCCGATTTCTCAATCCAAGCCGCTATCCATTACCCCACCGTATCACTTAAAAAAACTGCCATGTAAGAGAACATGGTTTTTTCACAGCTTCTTTCCTTTAATATCTGCAAATTGCTATTACTTCTTTGGAAAATAGTGGAGTGGTTTCACGTTGCATTCTTCACAGTTTGGAATTTAGTGTAGTCCTGCTAAACAAGTTGCCGCCCAAAGTTGAAAAGCCCAGTCTACTCTAGAGGAAGGCGAGATGGATGGATGACATTTGCCAAGGCAAAAGGGAACGCAACTGCTACTCTAACTGCATAGAAGCCAAATAACCACGGAATTTCATAGAAACAAGGGGAGATAACCCAAAAACTAGATTCGTGAGGAAGACAATGGAATGAATTAAACTGAAAATAGCTTTAAAGATTATCTACTTTCAGTCATAAAACTGCACCACAAAAGCATACGTTAGATAAATAAATTTGTTAGCGCATTTGTAAATAGTGAAACTTTAAAGGAAATTGTTTAATAAACGACACCTGTGTGTCCCAAGTTAGAAAACTCGCTAAACGACAAAAGCAACATTCTCTTAAAACTATTCAGTTTTTTAATATCCCGAATAAAAATATCTTAACAGATAAGGTGGTTTGACAGTTTCTCCTTGGTTAAAGAAATAAAAGTACCATGAAAAGTGTTAGTGGTCTGTCGAAAATTTGAATTCTCGCTTGTTCTGATGCTAATATTTTATACTTCTGCAACGAGTACCAAATCTCTACAAAGATATTATTCGTATGGAGTATTATGAATAATCAAGAGTGGTCTCCCATTGTTTTACTACTCTCCCCTTTGAGAGAACTATTTCTGTTTACTGGGACTATAAAAGGACACTATCCGGGAACCTTGTATTCTCACTTGAATAAAACTTTCTTAAAGCCTACACCTGCGTACTTTTGTCATTACATGGAGATTATTGATAATCAGTCAATACATGTAAATGATCAAAATTAAGGATTTGAACAAATAAGGTTTTCGTTACTGCTTTTGGCGAGTCAATTATAACTGTCAAAATTTCTGAACTGATTAATTTTTCAGCAAATCCATGTCAAGTAGCAATTTTCTACTCATTTTACTTCAAAGACAATTAAAAATTGATAATTGTATACTTTGGCATTTTAGATGTTTAAATTAGTCAACATAATCATTATGCATGTAGCTCAAAGTTTGCTATCAAAACAGCTGACACGGCGTTCTGAATCAATAATGGCGGCGCCCAGGTCGCATAAAATTTTCCATTTTTTTTATAAATTGCACATTTTCCTATATCTCTTAAGGCATGAAATTTAGAAAAAAGATATAATTTCTATGTTTTTTTCATGTGTTACTCATGATACATATAGAGAAGATAACACTTCGATGAACAGCGCTTAAACTTACCTTAATTCTGATTAAAAAGAAATTGAATAAAATGTGTAGGGAGAGAAAAACAGAAAACTGATTCTTGGGTGATTTTTACAGGGATTTGAATAATAACTCTCTTGTAATCATTTTCTAATTGCTGAGAAATCTTCTGAATCACGCTGACCTTGCATATTTAAAACTTAAAATGTTATAAAAATTATGCCTTTGGTTATTTCTAGGAAAATTTGTACTTAAAAAGTTCCAAATCAACTACCCAAATTTAAATGAATGTTATATAAGCAATACACTTAACTTTTTAAATGTGGTGGATGGGATGGAGGCACAGTGGAGTAATGGATAGCGATTTGGATTGAGGAATCGGATAGCCGAGTTCAAATTCGAGTCGAATCCATTACATTCACTTGGGAAAGGTATGAATCCTCTTTTTGGATGGAAACTGGTCTACCACAGAAAAAAATGAAACCTACTGCGGAAAAAATCTGCCTCGTCAATCATGTATCAAAATATACATGATCGCCTAAGCGTGTATCACGCATGGCACATAGCTGGACGGGGACAATAAGTAGCAAAAATAATTTAGCAAGGAAAATAGTTATGGATTGTAGAATTTGTTGTAGTCTTTGTTTAAGATTAAAATTCTTCATATGAGTGATTTTATTGTAATCAGCTTCAAATGAGAAATGAAGATTATTCCAATCCAATCTTAGCAAATTTTAAGAAAGAGTGTAATAAACGATAAAAGGAAAGTCTTGATTGATCGATTCATTTATTCGGTCTATCAAACATTTGCAGAAAATACTTTTAGATTTGCAGAACTTTTTTGAGATAATAATGACTTAGTGATACACGTCTAACTAATAGTTGTGGAGGAAAAAGGTGGATCCATACCTTTCCCGAGAGAATTTGCGCGTAAGGAAATGTAACGAACCCAGCTGGAATCGGAACACGGCTCCCCGATTAACAACTCCGAGCGCTTTATCCATTACACCATCGACACATCCAAGCTTACAGTAGCTTGTATTTCCCAAGCTGTCATCCATCTAGATACTGACCAGTTTCAACGTCATTTAACTTTGGTAATCGTACGGGAACCGGTGTTTTAAAATGATATGGCCGTAAGCCCAAAAGTAAAGGCAAAAAAAAAATACAATAAACTGACTATCGTAACATTATTACTACTGATACTACTACTACTACTAGTAGTAGTAATACTGATGCTGCTATTTCATGTACAGATCGGGTACATTTCACTGTTAAATATTCAGATTTTCAAATTTCAAGTATAAATTAAGTATATTGAACCTTTTGCAATGATATATTAACGCGAAATCCAAGGTAAAAATTCTATTAGCACAAAAAGGTGGTTTAATGATTTTCTATTAAAACTACGTTCTTTTGTCAAACCACGACACCAAAACATTTGTAGAATGTGATTTACGCCAGGGAATACCAAGGTCTGGATCGAATTTAATGTTAATCAGACATCTTTATTATAAGAGCAATTAATCTGTGGTCACCCCAATACGTATTGGGCTCACCCTAAGAGATACCAAAATAAGTTTTCTAAGCGGCGTTACACCAGAATATCAAAAGTGATAGATGTATCAGAGGTTAACCTAAAAGATAAACTGATGGCCACCAAGTACAGAATTAAGCCTTGAAGGATATTATTGACTGCACTGATATAAAACAGGAAGTCAACTCAGTTGAAAACCACATACTATCATGGCCAACGTTAATGAACAAACTATAATCCAGCAAACTATAATTGTGCGTATTTAGTTTCGTATTCGTACAAAACACGTTACTAACGTAGCGTTACTAACATCTTTTCCGATGGATTTCTCGCTAACATTATTACTAACCTTATCTCGTAATAAATCGTTCAAATAGTTTCATGAAAAGTCTAGACGTGTTTGCATCAGTACTAAACGACCAGATTAAAGGGGCACTGTTGGCGAAGACATCACCTTTATATGTCTACTAATCCTGTCCATCTCAACACGATTTTACCGCGTAAATCTCATCACGTTGGGCTGTCTGAGTTAATTTCTATCAGAAAGAAGATTTACGAAGATTTAAACTTACAAGTGGCATTTACAATACAAAGTCAGAATGACGCTGCGAAGGTGCAAAGCACTTTTGGCAAGAATCAAAAGACATAAGCCTAACCTGCTTATAATATTTGTTCATGTCAGAGAAATTTGTACAATGTTTAGTATCAGGGCCGTGCAGGCTTATACAATGCTCAATTGTATGCCTGGTATTTTTAGAAGTAAAGGGTGTTTCAATAACTTGGACCGATTTTAAAGGTGAATTAAGTTTAAGCGTCTAATGATTTTGTTCTTTTTCTTTCAGATTTGGCAGACATTTGGGCAATATTATTTTTCACACATAATTGCCATGATGTAAATAACATGATCCAATAGAGAAATAAATAAATTTTCACCAATAACACTGATTTATTTACTGCTGACTTTGATCCATCTTAATGAAACACATTTTATATAAGATCCAAGATTTTACAAGTACGACTTGCATTTTGCCCTAGCTTAAATTTATCTTTTCTTATGCATATGCCAAAAACATATCTCTATGAGTCCTGTTTTGTTTTAATCTTTCGATTTAATACGATTCGGATAATATAAATTAAAGTAACACACAATTTGTTCCTGCTATTTTATAAATTTCTTTTGATCTGATGAATTCTTTGAGCCTGTTCTCTGGATTCAGTAAAGAAATTCTTTGCTTTTACAAATAGAGGTACCTATGGAGATTATAAGTAATTTTCTTTTTGCTTATTCTTTCTACATTTCAGATATTCTGTGGATTTTCCGCTTAAAGTTTAAATATAAATTGTTAAATCTCTGAGTACTTTCATAAGCCATTATCTAAATGCGCTTGCTTTTTGTTCTCTGTATATATATATGTATATATATATGTATATATATATATATATATATATATATATATATATCAGTGGCAACTCTAGGTCATCAATGTTTGTCGAGCTCATTACAATCTTTAACTGAATATATAATTGGTATAACTTAGATGCTAACATGATTCTTTTACTCTAAAATATATAATTTTAAAAAATATAATTTTTAAAATATAATTTAAAAAAATCTCTAGCCAAGATAATGATAATGAACTACTAAGATAATGATAAATAATTTTATTAATTATTAATATTACATTATTACATTTTTATTTAATAAATGTGATAATAATTAATAAAATTATTGTTATATTAATAATTAAATTATCACATTCAGTTATTGTTTAAATTGATAAATGAGATAATTTTATTATCTCAATTTAATTTTTAATTTAATAACTGAGAGTGAGATAATTTAATAGCGATCTTACCCTCAATTATTAAATTTTTAAATTGATAACCGACATATTATATAATAACTTTGATTATATTATCTCAGTTATTAAATTAAGAATTAAATTATTAACTCACCCTCAGTTATTAAATTTTTAACTAACTGAGATAATATATGTATATTCTTTATTATTAATTGCTATACTTCGATGGTTATGAATTGTTAATGTTATTTTATTTAAATCGCAAAAAAGAAAAACTTAAAATAAACTAAAAAAGTTAAATTATTTTTCTTAACAAAGTAAAAAACTAATAAATAAAACAAATTATGCACGACACTATAAAAGTATACACGCTATAAAGTAAGATAAATACATAGCAAAATTAAAAATATTTAGTGAAACAGGAAAAAAAACTTTAGAAATCATCCCTTCAAGATTTAAAAAGATTTAAAAAGAAGCCTGTTGAAACGTAGGGACGATGAAACACGGAAGTGAAATGAAAGTATTGCTCGCAGCTGAAAACCTTTATGTCAAGGAATTTTCTCTAAGGGAAACAAGCCTTGAAACATATGACATTTTAACCATAATATCACTTACGATACACCATACTAAAAAAAAATTTTGACGCACAGAAAATATCTTTAATTAAAAAATTTTGGGAGTATTATTTCTATTAAGATTTTAGTTTTAGTTTAGTAAATATAGTCTTCAATTAATAACTTAATAACTTACCCTGAACTCTGTTTGGAAGAATTTAAAAAAAAAATTAAACTTAAAGAAATTGAAAACAATTCTTGAAAAATTAAAGAAAAATGCAAACAATTCGTGTAAAAATTAATTATTCATTGAAATTTTTTTCTTTCTTCAGGCAATAATCTCCCTAATGTATATTATTCATAAAAGCAAATAAAAGCCTATCTAATTAGATAATTAGATAGTTTTAATGCGGCTTTTATTTTACGATTTGGAGCAGATTTTTAAAACGTTGTGAAAAAAAATTGATAATTTACTTTCTCCAAGGAATCCTGTTTTTAAGTAATATAAAACAATTTGCGAAGTGTTTGAAATTCTAGAAAATTTTATAAAATTAAGTTATTGGGAGAGGGTAACAAATGTAAAAAAATATTATTTGCCAAGATTTTCTAAAAAATAAAAATTTCAAAAATAAATTAATTCATTTTTTAATAAGTCCTGAAAGTTTCATTAAAATCAGACAATTATTTGATTTTTGCAAGAATTTCCAAATTGATGTGTTTTACACTGGAAACTGCTACACTAAAAATGTCCATTACGACAAGACTTACAAAGTTGACAAAAAAAAAAATCGACATTTTGGAGCCAAATTTAGAACGTGTTAGAAAGGAGGACAATTTTTAAAAATAATTAAAAAATACTTTGTTCTTTCCTTTTAAGAATAACATAAACATTTTGAAGTTAAAACTTTGTTTTTATTAAGTTTGCGGCCTTTTATCATCCTGCTATACTGTTTTTTAGCGAATTATTGGAGGCACATACTATATTCTTGTATAACACAACCAGTTTTGTCTCGGGAGTTTAGCTACGTAAAACCAAGTAGATTGTTGAGACACCTCCACATCACGCGAATTATATAATTTCACCTTATAGGGAAAAAAAAAAAGAATTCTGAATTGTTTGAAACAAACAAATGGGAGTCGAAGTTAATATTTCGCCAGTTATATTTACATACCCTCATCTTTGTATTACATTTAACTTTGCCTTCTGAGACTAAGGTTGAGAAAAAGAGTCGGCATCTTTTGACTTTTTAATGCATATGAGGAATCTAGTGCCAGGGCTAGTTCCAGAACAAATCAATGAAAACGGGCTTGAAAGTTCAAAAGAACTGTTTCGAGTATCTAAAAGGAACCGAATTACCAATGTCGGCTATTAATCTTCACAGTCGTCATTAAAAGGTTCTAGCATGTGTTTCTAATTTTAGAATTTTCTCACGCGAGCGATTCCTTTATATTCAATAACTCTCAGCTCCAGTTATAAAGAGATTTCCTCTAAACTTTGGTGTTTAATTTAGTCTACAAAAGAGAAGGGAAGGAAGTCCTTGCTTCAGAAATGATAGACTCTATTCTTGTTACACTCGTTTTGATATACAGGCATGCATCCTGCTAGCTATCCACACATGCATACATTTTTATCACATAAACGTTATTTTTAGTGGATACTCATATTTGAGTAGACGCTCCATTTATTTATTAAACAGTATATTTATTTATTTTCCCCTGTCGGTCTGAATATTCAAGAAATCCTATTAAAGAAAAATATGCACCCTCCGGCATTTTCATCAGATTTCTCGAATATTCAGGCCGGCAGACGAAAATAAATAAATATACTATTTAATAAATAAATAGAGCGTCTACTTAAATAAATTTTTTATCTTCACTTGTTCAGACCTTTACAGATAGGACTCGCCATATTACGCACACGGAGTAGAATCACCCATTTCCTCTGTATTCCATTTGTAAAGAGGACGATCTCTCCACTTCCGAGAACTGCTACATTACAGATTAAATGTCTGCACGGATGCTTCTCCAAACACTACAATTTTAAATCCATCATGCCAGAGGTCAATCAGTATCTTTCATCTTTATCTTCATAATTTTCACTTCCTTCTATTTTCTATTAAGACAGTAACCCTCTACATAAGGGGCTCTTGAGCTTTCTATTTGGTGACCTTTTAGTATTAAAAGTATCTTATTTAGTAAGGAAACTATCCTTTTTGAATGCGAAAGTTGTATACTATTGAAATGGTTTTATTAAGAGAATGAAAAATATATGAAAATAGTAATTAGACCCAATAAACTCTTCAGCGTCTCATGCAAAATTAAATCTATTAGAAAATAAAAATTATTCGCTTAACAAAATTATTGTCTGCTGGCATTTACAAGAAATTAAGTGGCAAAAAGTCATAGATAGCAAGAAATTAGAGAGGCCCTCACTCTTTCATTTGTAGAAATGGACTCAGTCAGACGTATGTGTTTGTAACAGGTAAAAAGGTAATGTAACTGTGACAATGTAGTTGTGGAAGCAATGGGGCAGGATTTGAATGTGAAATGATTGTTGTGGATAGAAAGATGGGGGGGTATCTGAGATGGCAACTCTGCGGCCAATAGTATCAAGGACACACCAGGAATATTTGAATTCCAGACAGATGTCCTGGTTAGAAGTCATGTTTATAGATCATTCGAAGAGACTACCGAGTTCGTGTGTGGAGAAGGCCACACGAGGCTGTGGATCCAGTTTGTCAGCAGGTGTTGTGCAAGCTATGGTAGTGATTCTTTAGCGATATGGGTTGTATTTTTGTTGGATCACGAGTGAAACAGGATTTAGTATTGACAAGTATAGCTTAGACAGACTTCCTCGTAGGGTATTTTGCACCTTATTTGTTGATTCTTAGTGGTGAAGATTAGTTCCATCAAGAGGATAAAAACCTTTATCGTGAGCAAATAAGACGAAACTGACTGTAGGCACAAGCAACTGATTTCCAGGTAGTGTGTGCTCACTAAATTTAAACCTCATTGAGCACCCCGGCATCTCCATGCCACGTCGTGTAGCCCAGGGGAAGGGAGAAACTATTATTAGTTGGTGTGCTTTGGTGTGAGGAACTCGCCCCCAAAGTTTGTCAAAGCATTTTGATACATCCTCTATAAGTGAGTGTTTGTATATATACGCGAAAATATTTATTCGGTTCTAAACGTTTACAATGACAGATTCATAAAATATCTTCAAGAGATAAAAGATTTAGACGACGAATTTTCATTCGCATTTGATGAAAATACAAAAGTTTTGAAAATTCGATAACAGACAAAAACATTGAAAACGATTTGAAAGTTGCTTCGAGTTGATTGGCAAGAATTTTGCTGATTAAAAGGATAAAAATTTTCTTTGGAGTTAATCAAATAGAAAGCAACAACGCAATTATTCTGTCGCAGAGCGATGATTATTATGAGACAATTCATTATTTCAATGAAGTTTAATCATTAGGATAAATACTGGTTCTTTACTTTGTGACGCTTAAGTGAAACTAACGACATAAAACAGTTTAAATAGAGGAAAATCATTTCAATTGTGTTATCTTTATTATAATGTTTTATTCAGTAATATATATTTGGTCACCAGCAACAACAGGAGATATGATATACAAATATACAAATCTATATATCAAAATGGGAAAACTTCTAAATGACGCGTTTCATTCCACGAGGAGACTTCTTCAGAATAGCTGATTGACTGACTTATTTGTTTTTAAGGCTTATCAATGTTTTACAGGTTATTTAAAGCCTGAAAAAGCTTTTAGATTTTAAGAATATTTTGGATATAAGAATGATTTATGGATAAAAGTTCTATTAATTAACCGATACCTTTGGAAGTGAAGAGGTGGATTCATACCTCTCCGAATGATATTTGCGCGTAAGGGAATATAACGAACTCGACTGAAATTGGAACTCAGCTCTTCCGATTTCCAACTCCACGCCATTACCCAAACAGAACATTTAAAGGTACAGATATTCTCAAACGGTCACCCATCTAGGTATTGACCAGGCTCGACGTAGCTTAACTTCGGTGATCGTACGAGAACCGTTGTTTCAACGACATATAGTCGTAAACCGACTAATGAGGATTTTATCGATGACATCAGTCTTACATATATAGGGCGAAGAGAAATACCACAAAAGCCAATTATAATTTTATACCGTAAAAAAAAGTTAAAGATATGGTGACTGTCGGCTTAAATTCTTGTTGCATTACTCTCCTCCCTATCTATCTATCTATCTATCTATCTATCTATCAGGTTGAGTCATAAGTAATGTCCGTTTCAGAAAACAATTGTAATGACGAATCTATCATCCGAATTAATTGCTCCTTAAATATATTATAGTAGGTGATTGGAAATCGGTTACATATGGCAGTGTTCAACGCAATAGGATAAATCGCCAAAAATAAACCCTAAATCTACGCTCCAAAGAAGTAAGGTAATATTGTACGTGTGGTGGGATCGTCGGTGTATTATTCATATGGATAGCGGTTCGGATTGAGGAATCGGAGAGCCGAGTTCGAATTCCAGTTGAATCCATTACATTCAATTACGTGCTAATACCCATGGGAAAGGTATGAATCTTTTTCTTCTCCCCCCAGCTATGGGTAAATAGCAGGACAGGCCGAGTTCTATAGCCTTGTATGGCAACTGGTCTACCGCAGAAAGAAATTATAACCTACTGCGGGAAAAAATCGGCCTCGTCAGTCATGTATCGAAAGATACATGATAGCCTAAGCGTTTATCACTCATGACACATAATTGACTGATTGTTCTTAAAATGCTATGAAACACTAAATGCACATCTATACGTCTAGCAGCTGAAACATGTCCCTAAACGTTTTGTCGAAAAGCGCCCTGTGCTCGTCAACAGAATAATGCTATATTTCTCCACGAAACGCAAGACCGTAATTGGCAAGAATAACAGAGGAAAACATTTAGAAACTTGCTTGTTCTGTTCTTTTTTTTTTTAAGGTTATCACCCCAAGCAAGGCTGGAAGCCACTAGCACGCAAGGGGTTACAGAAGGTTTGGAGGAAGAGCAGATAGGAGTGGTAAAGGAGAGGATGTGGAGAAAGATAGTGGATCGATCAAGGCAAGGGGGTTACAGAAGATTTGGAGCGAGAGCAGATAGGAATGAAAGGTGAAAGGATGTGGAGAAGGGAAGTGGATAGATCAAGGCAACTGGAGATGTCGATTGACGTTACACTTAAATAGTTGGAGATTGTTGTTCTATTCTAACCATTTATATTCACCTGAACTTGCACCAGCCGATCATTAACTTTTTTCTATCGCTGCAAAACCCTATGATGGCGGAAACTTCCTCTTATAGAAACCAGATTCAGGAGTTCATCGAAAGCTTGTCATACAAGTTTTGTATATATAAGTTGAAAGCAATTCTGGGACGAAGCGCATCACATAGGCGTTTTCCATTTTGTCGGGAGTTTGTCCAGTATTACGCTATATAATATAGGCAGTCTATTTGTATTTGTCGCAAATTTAAAAGAAAACCAAAGCCTACATAAAGATACAGATTTAAACAATTTGAGATTTTTCAAATGAAACAAATATAGAAGTTTCTTTGGCAATAGGAAGATTGTTTAGCGTCAATTTTCGCTTAAATTCAGTGCCGAATTTTAGCACCGCAGTTAAAAGTAATTACTGTTCGGGCCCCTAATTATGTTGGACATGTATAAATTGATTTCTGAGATGTAAAGTAGAAAAAGAGCATATGCTAATTAATCGAAATAAAAACGGTTTAAATATAAATAAATCATTTTATATATCTTTGTAAATTTTGACCTCATAGGTCAATTATGTTTCCTGGGAGACAGAATTAAAATTACTTATCTAATTAGATTAAAAAAATATATAGGTCTAAGTGCAAAGATATATACAGATAATACATGAAATATACAGTTATTTCTCTCTAAATAATCAGTTAGTTAAGTGTTATACGTGATACACGCTTTCGAGACATGACTGACTAGGCAGAAGATTTTACTGCCGAAGGTTACCATTTTTTTCTGCTGTAGACTGGTTGTCAACCAAGGCGATAGAACCCAGTCTGTCTTGCTACTCAACCCATAGCTGCGGGTAGAAGAGATCGATTCATTGCTTTTCCAAGGGTATTTGCGCATAAGTGAATGTAACAGACCTGACTGGAATTCGTACTCGGCTCTCCGATTTCTCGCTTCAAGATGATACAAATTACCTCACAACGCACATCTATATAATATAAAAGGATAATTCGCAAAATGTAAATTTTATGTATTGGTCAACTAGCGTAATCCACTTCAATATAAGAAAAAATGGATGGGGAATTCGTGTTTACAATTAGTTTTCGGCGAGGTGTTCTCAATCGATTTCTTTTCATTTATAACGAAATGGGTAACGTCGTTATATTTCAAATTTACAAGCTATGTTTGTGGGATATTTTTAATTTATTTTCCCCAATTTATAAAAGTATAAAACAAAGAAAAGGAAAGTGTTTCTGAAAAAAAAAAACAAAAAAAAAACTCAACCCCAAAACAACTGGTAATAGGTGATATCTATTCAATAAACAATGGCGACATTTGTTTATAACACAGTATTTCCTTCCCCCTTCGTAAAAAGAACTCACAATTTCCAAAGGACAAAAGAAAACACTCAGGTTAATTTGAAGATAAAACAAGAAGCACGTGTGCCAGTACTTGTGATAAGAGATTCTCAATTTCTGACAGACGCACATGGTGATAATGTGTAATACTTGAGATGATCATGATATGCGAAGTGACGATAGAAATATGATAAGATATCATTAAAATAAATATTATTTCATTTTTTATGATATCTCTTGGTATACATCGAGTCTTTTATTTAAAAAAAAAAAACGTTATTTTAGCCAGTTTCATTTGTTAGAAAGTAGCTTAAAACCGCTCTATCGGGCGGCGTTTAAGCTAGCTCATGCGGAGGACTTTTAATTGGGCTTTCATCACAATTGATCGATGCATTTAAGTATTGCATTAATATTTAAGTTTACCTTTTAAAAGTTCAACGATAATTCTTCTGTCGCCAATTAATTTAAAGACAATTTGATGTACGTAGGTCCTTACTTTCCGTACAAACAATTATTTTTATTTCATGGGTGACTTTCGCTGGATTTCGCAATTAATTTCGATTATTCCCACATTTATTTCCCAGTTATAAAAATTGTTATCGTACAAAAATATTCGTCGCAAAAAAAATCACGTAAAAAATCGCCGAAGAAATGAAAACTTGGAAATTCAAAATTTCAGGATTGGCGGTCCAGATCCGACAAGGAATGTTTTTAATTTGCTCACGGAATCGGTCTGATTCCAAAATGGTTAGATATGTTGGGCTACGGCCTCTAGGAGTAAAGCTGAAAAAGGTGTGACACAGTGAGACATTGGCTTTCGCATTTATTATATAAATGTCCCATTAAGAATGATTATATTACGAACATTCAATACCCTGAATCTGTTAAAGTGCTTATACATCGGCATGAATGATTCTACTTTATTTTATATTTAAGCGTAACATTTCTCTTTTTATGAACGAGGATGTAACTTTCGAAATTGTAGGAAAGGCATTACGAGTCGCAAGGTTTGTTTTTTTAGTATCGCCTATTTTCTTCTTTATCATTTATTATTCAAACATTATTTTAACAGCATCTGTGCCTATAATTTTATTCTTTTAGCCTTTTCTTATTTATTGACTGTAAATAACATTTTTCTTTGGACGAGGACATATTTTCAGATTTGTCGGAAAAGCGTTTCGAGTTGGAGAGGGATGAGCTACGCCAGGTTTAAAAGCCACATAATGAACACACCAATAAACCATTCGCAGAGACGCAGGCTCTGATACAAAACCGTGCCACATGGAAGAGAATGGTAGACAGCTCAGATTCGCGGTGAAAGAAGAAAACAGATGGCAAGAAGATATGCGAAGCGTAATAAAACAAACGCGGAAGATATGTTATAGTTATTAAAAAATTTGAACTTGTTAATTACGATTAAAATATTTTAATGATTTTACAGACTTTGCTAACATTATAAAACAAAATCTTTGGCCTTCTTTATAAATTACAATCAATTGAAAATTTCAAATCGTAGTTAAAATAGTCTTTCTTTTCTTTTTTTAATTGGTATCACCCCATGCAAGGCAATAAAGCACAATTACGCAAGAGGTTAATGGATGTAGAAGAATTAGGAGCAGAAAGAAATATTAATAATGAGCGCGAAGAGGAAAGAGTAACCAGGAGGACAGTAGATAGCAATTGACATTTAAACTTTTGCAGATTAAAGTTTCCTGGAAAGAATGGAACAGGAAGGAAGTTCCACAAACAAAAAGTGCGAGAAAAGAAACTGTTAGGATAGAATTTACGGTTACATCTAGTAAATTTCTAGGGTAGATTTACCTTTTGAGAGTTCTGAGGTGATAGTTTTCTTTTCGGCGTCACTTAAACTGCTTTTACGGCCCATCTTTTCACTAAATTCTTACACTTTTCTAATAATTTGGCACGCTCAAATCACCGTGCCGATAACAAATATGGCGCCAGTTTGTTTACATTGCGCAGATCAGTACGAAAATTTCAGTGATTGCGCAGGTCAGTGTTGCCAACATTGTGTGAATAGATTGGACGGTTTTTGAAATATTAGAAAAAAAGTTATCTCGATAATAATTTGGCACGCAGTGTATCTATCTATCTATCTATCTATCTATCTATCTATCTATCTATCTATCTATCTATCAGGTTGAGTCATAAGTTATGTCTGTTTTGCAAAACAATTCTAATGACAAATGTATCATCGGAACTAACTGTCCCTTATGAAGATGAAAAATGGGTTACATACGGCAGTGTCCAACGCAAAACGATGTTGCCTCAAATGACCCCCAAATCTGTGCTCGAAAATAGAAAGGTAATGTTGTACGTGTGGTGGAGTCCTAAGATGCAATGAAACACTAAATGCGCATTTATACATCTAGCAGCTGAAGCATGTCCCTAAACATTTTGACGAAAAACGCCCTGCGTGCGTCAACAGAAAAATATTATATTTCTCCACAATCCCACCAAACCGCAAACGGTAAGAATAACACAAGAAGACAGTTTGACACTTGCTTGTTTTCTTCTATTCTACCAATATTCTGGCCAATTATAATCATTACAATTGCATACATATTCACATACTAAATTTTACAACTATTACGGGACAGATGCGCGTCTTAGCGTGGAATTAGTCTGTAGTAGTGAGTTAAGTCCTCACTGATTGTGCCATATTTGTGGCCTTGTGCCAAGTTTAGTAAATAATAATTATTATGGGGCTACGGTAGCATTTCTTTTTTTTAACAGAAGTCATATATGTAACGTATTTTCTTATTTCATTTAATAAAATGAAAAAAGTCTTCCGAGAGAAAAATATACGGAATAGCTCAGCTAATCCATCAGTTCATATTTATTTATCAAAATAGGGGCACCACCTAAAAATTACTGAATCGCCTTTGGTAATTCTGTTGAATATTTAAATAAACCATGTCATTCGTAGTAAGAAAAATAACACAAATTATATACGATTTCCAATATTTTTAGGAAAATCTTTTACATTTTCAAAATTTTCATACTTTCCCGCCTTTCAAATAAGGCACTTGTAATGATTAAACTTTTTGATGATATGAAATATTACTTCATCGTTAACCAAAAAAAATAAAATAAAATAAAACGTTATTCTCAAATTTATGACGGAAATAAAAGCTGAAATCTATTGATGCATTGTAAGTTTATTTCAATAACATTTGAGGAACATCACTTTGATCTCTTGTATCATTGTTTGGAGAAGCTTGTTTCGAGAAAAAAATGTGTTACAAAGCATCGTACTTTATTGATTTTTATGGCCTGCTTATAAAACTTCTGCTCTAGACTTATTCATCTTATTCGAGACTCATTCATCTTTCATCTCTCAGTTCATAGCTTATCAACAATGGAACCGGTATTTAAGTTTTAACATTCAGTATCTTCATTTATACACAGTCTTTTTTATAGCCTGAATTTTCTTTTGACTTTTAATTCAGACTGCATAGTTCAGAAAGCTTTTCCTCAGTCGACGTCGATCCATGAAGACATGGGATAGCTAATATGGACATTTTAAATCGAGAATAAGAATAAGAAAATCATTTACAAATTAATAAATTATTTAACTTTTGAATAAACTTGTTTTCCCTTGTATTTTCTCTAATATTTATTAGGGTGTTTGGAAAGTAATTAAATTTTACCTGAAAGGATATAAAAACAAATGTAATCTTGATTTATATTGTATATTATCAAAAATGTAATCCAACTTCATTTTCAATATCTGTAGCCTAAAGAGAAGGCAAATTTTAGATTCTACGTTTAAAGAATTTTGTTTTTTTTTCCTCGAAATGTTGGAAAGACTAAGATTTTTATACTATTCACATTGTTCAGACTGTTCTCATCGTTACTGTCATATTCACAAAGTTTCGGCCGTTGTACCTCCAGCTTTATTCAGGTGATATACGTTGGAATTTTGAACCAACCCCTTTATTTAGTCTACTGGAGTAGATTGTTATCGTTCCACGTGCCATGCCTTTTCTGGATATCTCAGTTTCAGTTATTTATCTTTAGTAACTCAACTCTCCAAGTTTTTGTTCACCTCTGCTGTGGCCAGGTATTGAACTCACAACTCTTTGAGTCAAGTCACTAGATTACTTCAACCAAGGCTTTTATGCACAGTCTGAACAATGTAGATAGTATAAATAGTTACAATACCCCATCTCAGAAATATAGAAAGACTGTAAAACATAACATTATTTTTGTTTCTGCATGTTCGGCCACGTATGAAATGTTCTAGTGATCGAAACAAATGAAAATCTGGTGAGTATGGCGGATGTAGAAGAACCATCCATCCTAACGATCTCATTTTTTGTGGGGGGATTATTTTGCGGAATGTACTCTTCCATTGTCAGTCATGTTGGAAAATAACATCTTTTCTGCCTGACAAAGCTGGAAACCGTTTTGCGTAATATTTCGTTTGCCTAATCAGGTTGCTGGCAATAAACGTCTGCAATGATGGTCCTTCCATGTTCCAAACCTCCATTAAGGACGACACCTTTCATATTCCATCAGACACAGAGTAAGGTCTTTTGTAGATGGAGTCCTACGTTTAGCATTGGAACTGGTTTCTCATTGTGTGATAACCAGTATCCTCTTGGTTTTCTGTTGACATGCAAAACCCATATTTCATAATCTGTAACAATGCGATGGCTAAATGAACGGTTGACATTCCTGGTTAAAAGATTGCTGCAGATTGTAAAACTTTGTCCTTGGTTGTCAAGTAAAAGCTCATGGGAACCGAACTACTCCTTTTACAGGTTTTCCCAATTAAACTCTGAAGCACACTCAATAGAAGAGATTCATAAACTAATTGTAGACTCACCTTAGTGCCATTCAAGCTTGGTTAGTTGAGTCATAATTAATAGCGGTGAAATACGTAATTACTTTCCGAACACCTTACATGGAAGAAAAATTAATAAAATCAAAACTTTAATATAACTTCATTCTTTTTATCAAAAGCAAATAAAAACGTAAATACGATACAGTGGATATATATATATATATATATATACCTTAGTAAATAACTATTACAATTTGCAGATTAAAGCATCTTTCCCTTTTATTAATATTATTTACTTTTTTATTTTCTGTTGATAAAAAGAGTCTATGAAGTTATGAAGTTATATTAAAGTTTAGATTTATTCACACCAGCACTTTATGTGCAATATATATATATATATATATATATATATATATATATATATATATATATATATATATATATATATATATATATATATACATATATATATATAAGTGAACATTGAAGTCAATACCCAGGGGTGTCAGCCTGTCTCATGCTTATGCGCAATTGTCAAGCTTCAAAAAGACTGCCACCGCTGGGTGTTGACTTCAATGTCGACTTTTAAATTTATATACGCCCTATCTCTGATATTGAGCGCTTTGACCCACAAATATAGTATACCTTAAAACTATTTTTTTCATATATATATATATATATATATATATATATATATATATATTTTATATTAATTGATTTAAAATATGTTTTTTATCGCTACACAGTGATAACCACGTTTCGAAAATGGAAGCCAAAGCCTTTGCATTCAGTTTTGTTACCAAATTAAAGACATTAGTTCCATTTCCTTGTCAAGCGAATTTTGGAGTAACTTATTTTTTTTAAATCTACGGTTTTAAAGGCTTATATATATCTACGGTTTTAAAGGTTTATATATATATATATATATATATATATATATATATATATATATATATATATATATATATATATATATTTATTAGCAGAATTAGTATTAGTTCCGTATATATATATATATATATATATATATATATATATATATATATATATATATATATATATATATATACGGAACTAATACTAATTAGGTGGGTAAATCTTCAGTATAAACCAAGCGAGCGGTTTAAAGATTTTTGAAAAACGCGTTTTTGCAAAAAATGCAAGGTGGCCCCAAACCTTTTGTCTGTAGTGTAGGTACACATTATTTTGTATGCCTCAATTGCATTCATAAAAAGTGAATAATTTAAAAAATCCAAACATTATTCACTCACAACCAAAATTACATAATGCAGTGACATTTCCATTTGAAAATGAACCTATCAATGTTGCCATATTCGATGACGTTTCTGATTAATTAATAACAATTCACTGTGCCAGACCTCTATGCCTAATAATAATAAAAAATAAATAAATTATGCTATGACAGACCTTCAAATATTTGTCGATATTTATACGGTATAGATATCGGAGATAGACAGATGACTAAATTTTCCGCCAAAAGAAGATTTTAATATAAATTTTGATTTAATTAAATAGTTTTTGCTAGTTGGAATCTTAAATTACCAATAAGATATTATGATTTGGTACAAAGTCACAGTATAGGGTACCTGAAATAGTCAGTATAGGATACTTCAAATAGTCACAGTATAAGTTAACTGAAATAGTAACAGTATAGCTTACCTCAAATAGTCAGAGTATAGTGTACATATAACTGTCAAATTATAACGTACCTCAAATAGTCATAGTATAGGCTACCTCAAATAGTCAAAGTATAAGCTACCTAGTATGATAAAACAAGCGACACAAGTGAAATGATCTGCTAGATGTGCTCGCTAACCAGCGTACTACTGAAATCAACCATACAAAAAGATATTTACATTTTTTTTTATATACAATGTCTTTGGGTTGCGTTTATCACCGAATTTATTTTCCAAACTTTTTCATTATTGCTTAATTACTTATCATTCGTCATTGTTCTCATGCAACTAGAATAAACCATGATAAATCGGAAATCGAAATTTGGTTTATATTTTCCGATCTTTATCTTTCGCCTCCACGCCATTGGAATAATTGACTCAAACGAGAGAAAAGCCTCATGGGTTATTTTCTCTTTATTATCTCCCTTTCTTTCATGAGTTGCCATTCTTTGCATTTAATTCAATGAACTCATGGAATGACAAATGTTTTATGAAGTAAACTTTAAATAAACAATAGACAATGGAGATTAACAGACAATAGTAATAGCCAGTTATAGAATTATGATTATTTTCTTTGTGGTTGGGAATTAGCCGCGATTGCTGTGTAGCTCAGTGGCCGAGCGTTGTATTGCAGGGCGAGGTTTCCAATTTTGTATTTTATTTGAAGAAAGAATACGTGTTTATCTTCTAATGCATCACAACCAGAATGAAAACTACGACCAATTTTTACCTCATTTCTTATTTTATTCTCGATATTTGGAAACGCTCTCAGTCGGAGACCGTCTGAGTGGTTCCTATTAAACCGACCAGAAAGTATTTCTAATTGGGCTCCACCTGCGATGCTTTCATCAAATATGTCACCATATCGCGCACATTTTGTCGTACTGTATTTACCCGGTATGCCCTTATCACACTGGATATAGTCATGGGTATATTGGGTAGAGGGAGATGAAGTGGTGAAACATGGTGACAGTCGTGCCATTCGTTAACGTAGTACCGTTTCACCGTGTCTAACAAAAAGGAATAAGAAACTGGAAATCAACGGGAGTGTCGAGAGCATGCATACGACAGCGTTGTTGATAAAAGGAAAGATACTAAGGAGTCTTGGATTTTTCATCAGACTTGTTGTCACTTAATATTCAATATAATCCTCCCGTTATTACTTGTTTGTACATCTAATAAGCGAGTAATAATAATATTAATAATAATAATAATAATAATAATAATAATAATAATAATGAAGTTAGAAAATATATCACTGAAATTTCAACCAGGAAACTATTATAACTAGTACTAGTATTATTATTATTAGTAGTACTAGTACTATAAGAAAAGCAGTAGTACTAGTACTACTACTACTGCTTTTCTAATTTTTCTAGTATTCTTATAAAGGTGATTGTGACAATATTTAGTCTTAAGGAAATTTACAATTAATATTTAAATATTCGTTTGGCCACTTGGTTTATAACACTACCTTGTTTCTACATTTTGAGAAATGAAATAATTCACCAGTGAGGAATCGATCCATATTAGAATTTCAAGTCCCGGTTTTAATTTTATTAATGAAAATCGACTTGTTTTTGTGGTTAAGCATCCCTTCATCTTATCACATTTCCAGTCATCGCGTCCAGCGAACAATAAACGCTTCTGTATAGAAAGCCAACCCACACGTTGAACATTGCCATGGCCAACTAGTCGGTCACTTCAAGAGGCCTTTGGTTGTTAGCCCCAGAATTAGTCGAATCAGCGAGAGACACACAATTCGTGAGTTTGTTGTCAGGGCTGGATTCAAGTGTGCAGAGGTCGAAGCTGTGAGGTTCGGTTTTCCAGGCCAACGATTCAAACCATTTAATAATGAGAATGGCCGATTTCGAGTGGCGATAGTTTTTCTTCAAGAACATGGTTAACAATCCGCACCAGTTAATAAGGTCTGTGCCTTTGCAATCATAGCCTGGCAGCTGCGATCATATACTTAGATTCGAATAAAGATGAAGATTATCAATGTCAAGTTAATTAACGTCCAAATCTTCACCTGTTCCCCAATTATTAAAAAGAAGGCATTTTCACCATTATATATATTAGCATATTAGAGTAAAGCCTGTAGCTCGTATGATAAATAAATCGGTTCCTGGCACTGGAATTTAGTTCGATTTTAAAAATCAAATATATATGACTTTCTATGCATTAACATCATTTGGCACACATTTTGGAGTGATATATAATACTGACAACAGTGAAATATAATTTTAAAATAAGAGGTGTTAATATGTCGTCGAGTGTGCGGGTAGTGTAATGGATATCGGCGCTGAAAGTGGGATCGACAAAAAGTGTTCAAATTTTGGGCTAGTCTGATGCATTCACTTTCGCACAAATACGCTTGGCAAAAATACAAATTCGGCTCTTCTATCTAGAGCTATGCGTTAAATAGTAGGGTAGACTGGTTTGCTAGTCTTAGTTGGCAACCAATCTAAGAGCATAAAAACTTCGAATTTCTAACCGTAGAAAAGACAAAAGGAAAGTTATCCGCTACCTTTCTTGTGAGTGCATGGACATTCAGAGAAAATAAAGAAAAGGAAATTGTGGAGAGTCATGATCACATACGTCATAAACAGACATGGCATTAAAAATATTCCTGTCATGTAATTTTATTAGTAGAAAAAATAAACTTCAGTTCAAATGTTGCAAAATTAATGAAGTATTCTGATTTGTTTTTAAATTAGAACTTTTGCGACTTATATTTTACCGATGCTCAATCTAGAAATATTTATAAAAATTCATTCTCTTAAAAGCTTCACAAATTTTCGACCACCTACATATTTAACATGGCAACCGTATTTGGCACCACTCTGGTATTTCGCTTTGTCATATGACAGTTATCATCCAATCGGTGAATACTTGCCATTCAGCCTTACTTAATTGAAAAGGCGACACATTTGTTTGTTCATTTTTTCCCTTACAGCACAATTTGCTGACATGCTGAAATATTCGTTGGATACCTTGAAGAATATTTTCCAGAGTTTTTGCTGTTGCAGGTGATTGATACGCTGCTCTAAAAAAGAGTTTTATTTCAAGCTGCTGATTATTTTAAAGAGACTTTAAATAAAATTATGCAAACTGGAATATTGAAAATGAGAATTATTGTATAAAGGTGTCATTTTTTGGCAAAGGAACCAAATTTCATTTATAACCAGAACGTTGGTTTATTTTTCTCACATTTCATTTGGTATATCTGATCGAATTATTAAAATTCTATTAACAGTGACATTAAAATTCTGGTAATTAATTCAGTTATTAGAATAACTGGATTAATTACCAGAGGTAATTGATTAATTAATTAATAGAAATAATTAATAGAATCATAATAATATAATAATAATAGAATCATAATAATAATAATAATAATAATAATAATAATAATAATAATAATAATATAATATATATAATATAATAATATAATATATATAATATATATAATATAATAATAATAATAATAATAATAATCAATTTTCAGACAAGTTATGTTTTTTTATTTACATTTAATTTGTCTTTTTAATGAACAGTAAATGAAACTATCACCTGAAAGGATGATGAATCTTTTGACGCTAGAGATTCGTAGATATTTTGATAAACTTTTCAGTCATCGGCCATCTAATGACCAAATAACACTCCTACTAATGCATCGTGTATATATGAACGTTTGATGCTTATATACATATGGTTTAATGTGCTGAACTAGTCCAGTATAAGTGGGTAAGCGGGTATCATGTCACAGAAACACACATGTTTGTTTAATTAGTGCCATTTGAGTCAGGTCATACGTTGGGCCTACATGAATAGTCATTTTGGAGAATTTCTGTGAATTGAACATTCATCGGTGGTGCTTTGATTTTGGCGCAGCAGTGATCAAATGAACATTCCAATACCTGTAGACCAGGTTCTGGACGGTTCCATTGTAATACTCTCAACAAGATCACCGTAACAGTCTGTCACTACTGCCCTAAGGCAGTAATGACAGACTGCACGGCATCCACATCACAGATTATAGTAAATGCCACCTTCCAGCTGATTGAAAGAAATGAAAAATTGAAATATAAGAAAGCAGTTAAAGCAAGAATTCTAAAACAGATGTGAATTCTAAAACAGATGAGAATTCTGAAACATGACTTCAGTATTCCATGAATACTGAAAAGTCTGATCAGGACTTAAATCTTAAATCTCACTTGGCCGTCTAATTAATGTTGGTTAATTAATGCTGAAGATTCATGCACAGTAGACATTTTATCATAATGTATTTGATTATTCTCTTATTAATCTTTTATTGTATAATTCTCATTTTTTTACAAGTGTCGATTTAAAAAAACATGTCACTGAGGTATTGGATTTCCAAAATTTGTTCCCATGCTTTCAGATAATTTTTACCCATTACAAAACTTTTAAAATTATTATTACTGTCATTGATATTTGGGATATATTTGGAGATTATGTGACAGGAAATTTATTGAGATGTTCACAAACAATCTTTCATTGAATCTTCCAATTTCTCAAATACATTCGTTATTTTTTTAATTAAAAATCCGCCTATTATTATAGCTATGATCTCAAGCTTCATACCCCATAACCTAAAGCAAGGTTCTGATATTGTCTCAAGTCCCAAGTTTTTCCTCTCCACCCTTTATTTGCTGACAAACACATGTAAAATCTGATAAAGTTTGCTTTGTTCACAGATTGTCTTCTTGCTTAAATCAGTCTTGAGGTCACAGTCTGAAGTATCTTATTACTTTTATTTTTCAAGACAACGACGTGTTTCAATATCTGTTGGTCGAATCAAAAACATTTGAACAACTCTGACCATTACTATTCCTACTTGGTCATGTTTTTTTTATATTCTTTTTTGAGACAACTTTCTAAGTTTCCTCATGATGTGGCATACAATCTCAGTTCTTTCCTCACAAAAGTTACATTATCTGTTTTATTTTGCTTATTTCTCTTTCTTATAATTGGTTATGATTTTTTTCTTCTGGACCGTAACGATAAAAAAATTACGTTTTTCTTTGTAGGTGCCCTATGCGTAACCATATCTGTGAGTATTTGTCTACAATATTTTCTGCCACCGTTTGAAATTCTCCATCGAATGTTTCTCGCTCTTCCTATGTTGATCATGCTCATATATCCCTTTCTATTGCTGCCAGATTGTTTCTTTCTTTTGTTTTACGGACTTGAAAATTTCATCATCTCTGTTTTCAATACAGTTTTTGATATTGGTGAGTCCTGTTTTCACTTCTTTTCTGTTTCCATGCAGCCACTCTTTGAAGCGAAAAGCTTTCCGAAGCGTGAATAGTTTCTTGATCCGTGAGTTCATTGATTTCTTTCCTTTTCTGTCACTTTCTGTTCTTCTCTCCATTTCAGCTTAGAAATAAATAGGCGCAACTTCGGTGATTATTTATAAATAAATTTCTTCAGGACGTAGGCGATCATAACTCTCCGAAGATTCTTTGTAATCTGTAACTTGCCACCCAAGGTTATAGAATCCGGTCTACTCCGATATGTTAAACCAGACATAAAGTTCAAGTGACCGCTCTACGAAGGACAGATTCAACAGGCGTGAAAAGAAAAAAAAATTATTTAAGCGAATATAGTCGCATTAATGAACAGGATTCAAACAGATAACGTAATTCTATCAAATGTTTCCTTCATTTGAATTTAAAAGCAAACCGTTTTTAAATTATAAAATAAATATATGATCTACTTTCTCATGTCTCTCAGATTATTATACTTTTCATATCTTTTCTTAGCAAATATACAAGAAAGCATAAAAATTACTTTACCAAATATCTCAAAAACTTAAAAAAAACTATCACTATTTCATTTCCTGACATTTATTTTTTTTCGTTTGCTGGGTTTATATTCAACAGCTGTCGTCCATTATTCATATTTAATGCTTTTGACTGTTTGGTCAAATTTTTAAAAAAAGTAAATCTATAAAACTGTGAAGTTTTAAGAAAATATTTTGTGATTTTAACATTTGATTAACATTGTTTCAGTTTTGACAGCTCTCCTTGTGCAGTGGTTAGTGAGTTTGTCGCAAAACTACTGATGATGAGATCAATCAGATTCATTTTTCTAAGTGTGAAAGCTTTTTAAGAAGTATTTTCAGAAGTGATCCAGCCATTAATATGAACTAAAATTAAACTAACAAAAGGGCAATGGTGTCTTAGTCCGCTTAAAAATACTTACTTTGATACCTTACACACTAACCACTTACTTTCTACTTTTCAAAAATCTCCGAAAATTTATCTTGAGAGATCACCGAGAGCTGCCTCGACGTGTTCTCCGTAATCTTGTCCTTGGTCTGAAATTTACTTTTTTAAACATCGATTTAAGCTTTGCGAAAAGCTATAAATTGAGACCAGCCAAATGTAGATTTTTACGTTACTTAAACTGATGCAGCTGATTCAATATATTATTTCTAAAAATTCGAAAACATGGCTAATCGATATATTCTCAATAGTAGGATAATCTTTGAACAGTCGCCATATGATCTTCTAATTCTTACACAATCAATCACTGATTTTCTTTGATTGCATCCTGCACGCATTCAATATTATTGTCATTCTTTTCGTTGAAATCCTTCGAGAACGCGGCTTGCATTCAACTGACTCACGGTCAAGTTTAACGCTTCTATATCAAAATGATAGAATAATCATTGAAATCGTTCTTAATCATTTGAATAACTCCACGGACCCGTGTCCATGTTTCAAGCAAAACATAATGCCTATAAGCTGTCAATGCGACGGACACACAAAAAAAAGACCATTTAATGATATCTCACTATTTCATGAGATGTCGGAAATTCACGGGTGCATTTTTATTCACAGTAAATTCTTTTCTGATTAGTTGTCAAGTCGTTTAAATGGCTTACGAGATATTCAACAAATATGGCTGGATACTTTCCAGACAGGCTTTGTACTTCTGGTTAGTAAAGTAACTACTTTTAGGAGAAGATTAAGGAGAACACTAGGAATCAGCTGTTGGCGAGCTCTAAAGAGAACGTTTCAGAGTTTGTGTTTTGAAAAGTAGAAAGTATTATGGTAAAACTACTAACGAAAATTATATTAACTAGTTCCTCTCCGTTCTAAGTCAACTCATCACAAACGAATTTAGCTTTTGTTCAGGTAAGGGATATTATGGCCAGGAGATTGCATACATCTCTAGTAGAAATTTGTACACCTGTTATGTTGATCTCAGATTACCATATCAATAGAGATTTCTCGTCCACTGGAGACTATCTTCCAAGCTGTAACTCCACAGTCTGCATAGGCACTATATAGGCCCACAAAGTCGTACATACCTGTTGAAGACATCAATACTAAAACATTTGAAGTCACATGGAGAATACAAGGAGCAAATGAGAATCGCAATCTATTTAATCTCTTCTTATATAACGATCTGCACATATACAAGCACGGATGTGAATCGATGAACACTGGTGATTTAAGCGTCCTTATACTGCATTACAAATGTATCTATTAAGAGACAACGGAGTTCCTGCTTTCTTTCCAGACACTAATGTACTGATGATGAAGGCAGCTACGCCGACATTCATACGCCGGTGTTCATATTTGGCTGTTGGTTGTTTGTTTGGTTGATTTTGTTTATCGTCATATCAACATCTATGAATCATTTAAGGCCGAAATCTAAATATTTTGTACGTAAATTTATGCTTTCAACTACAGATATTTATACATAATTTTATACTTTCGTACTAGAGGGATGTTTTTTTTAGATATAGAGTTTGTAGATCATAAAATATATTGTTGGTAATTTTACTATAAAAAATTATTTTATATTTTTCTGGTGTTGCAGTGATTGTTATTTTGCTATAAAATTGTATTATTGATCATTTTTATTATAAAAATATACTGTTGATTCTTGTTTGATGGTTCACTATTTGCCCATAGCTGGGATCCTAACAGATGCTACTACCCCGGGTCAGGGTGGACGTGGGAACAACAGCAAATAAAAGGTGGTTCCGCATTCCTCAGAACCTCCAATCTCCCGTTCAGAAGTCTTGCTATCGGATGCAGTTTATCGTCATACCCAAGACAATTCATATTTGAGATGATGATCTTGAAAAAAAAAAGAAAAGGAAAAACAACATTTTTTGCCAAGTGTTACACGAAATAGTCCTCAAGATAAACCTTTTCAAAACAGACTATGATCAGGAATTGGAATGAAAGCAGTGATATCGCATAATCCGAATCCATCATAAAGGATCAAGACGTGGAATTAGTAAATACTAAAGACTTTAAATACATCTGTGTATGGATATATTATTCTATGTTCCTTACCGCTTATAATAAATTTGTTATAAGTTGTGATAGTGGTAGTTTTGCACAACACATTGCTACTTGTTCGTTAATATTAAATGTCTGGATCACATGTAAACAAACCGTAACAACATGACAAAAATAAATTTGATTGTTCTCATCATTAGTAGTTTTGCAGCAGCCTCACTAACCACTGCACAAGGGCAGCATTCTTGCCATAGAATTAGTCAATAAAAGTAAGTTCGATCCCCACAGCATATTCCTTATTTTGACCTTTCTGCTGTTTGTTTTTTTTGTGTGTCAAGTTTGAAGAATAAATCTTGTTGCTCCATAAAATTCTGTTGTTTTCTCTCCACTTCCTAATAGAGTCAGAACTTTTTGGCCCACCTAATATATCGTTTATTGTTTTTAATATATTTTCAAAAAAAATGTTTGGATTTTTCTCGAAATATATATTCTGATATATATATATATATATATATATATATATATATATATATATATATATATATATATATATATATATATGTATATTCCCATTCGAACAACTTTTGGACAACATGGTCATATTGCAGCAACAATCTTTGCAAATTTTCTGTTCTGCAGTTAAAGTTCTTGCAATTTTTCTTTTATTTTTGTGCATACGAATTATAGCCCAGATGCTAGACTTTTACTCTTGCATCTTGGTGGCTTTATTGCCTTGCTTAGGGTGAAATGATTAAAACAGATTGTCAATTCCTTCACCTGTTCATCTTTACATCCCATCATTAGTTCTTGCTTATTTCCTTTCTCTTCTTTCTATCCTTCATTTCCTTCTTTATTACATTTCCTTGAACCTGTTCTTGGTATTAAAGAGTAGAAGCCACAAGAATATATAATCAGTTGCGTTAATTTCTTGTACAAAGGCATTATTTCCAAGCTATATCCACTGATCAAAAACTGATTTGAAATTTCATCATATAAGGAAGACATATTACAGATAGTATCAATTTTTTTTTTAATAAAACCTGACTGGTGTTCGTATTGAGTTAACGCTTATGATGAATCCATTTCTTGTTGAATTAGATTGAATGCGTCTAGTTATATAAATACCGATATGGGTAGAAGTTTTCCTAGCTGCAAAGTGAGAATCTCAGAGGAAAATCCTCCCACCTTAACATTGAGTCGAGCCAAATGATTTCAGTGTAATAATGAGCTTGTGGTTAAAAGAACATCCACACACTAATATATATATATATATATATATATATATATATATATATATATATATATATATTAGCAGAAATACCCGTCGTTGGCTGGGTTTGGAAGAAGCTGCCATAATTGTACTATGTTTTTGAAAGATATTGATTAGAGAGTATTTAATATATAATAACAAATGGCAGTTAACATTCATGTAGGTGATGCAGCTATATCCAACTAGGTAACGCAATAGAAGGGACTGCCAGTTTTCATGTAGAACAAGGAGATGCTTCCTCCAGGCTAATACCCTCATGGTTGCATATAACCTTCTGGTCTGTGTTCTTCATATTTTTTCTATAAATGAAGCAATCATCACATATATAATAAAATAAAAGATTGAGGAAAACTATAAACATATGCATATTACAATATTTATTTACGTATTACAATAAAGATCAATAATAAAAAAATATATCATCATAGTAATGCTTATTTTCAGTTTAATATATCCAGTTTCCTAGTTGCTGCATTCCGTTGAGATTTCATTCTGAGTCTCCCCTCCTTTACTTCTGGAATTTCAGATTGTCTGGCAACTGTCGTCTGCTGAGTATCCATGCTACGTCTCATTTCAGTTTCTTCTTGACCTTCAAATTGTCAGATTTTTCTTGATTTTCAGTCTCGATGCTGCAGCCCGTTGAGGATCTAATGTACGTCTTTCGTCAGTTTTTTCTTCAGTTTCAGACTCTCTTGCTGCTGCATTCCGTTGAACATTTAATCTTCGTCTTAGATCTGCTTGTTCTGGACTTTGTGACGCATGGAAAGCTGCATGCCTTTCTGCGTATTTTCTCCTTCTCTTGCTCAGCTGATCTTCAATTTCTTCTGCTCTTTCTCTTTTCCTCCGCTACGAATACTCAGGTCGTCCAAAACGGAACTATTTGGGAGGCATTGTAGTAAGGGTGTAGCAATATTTGCAGTAATATTCAACATTTGCAATAGTCAGGTGGCAGAATAGACATCTGAAAGATATAGAACTACTTTATCAAGAATTCAAATAAATCGTAAAGGTGCATATTAATGAAATTGTAGTTATTGTATAGGATCAAGTTATGACTCCTTAGTTCAAAAAGAGACAAAATTTATGAAAAACTACACTAGGATCCATATTAATTGGTTCAATATATAAGATTGAAACAGTAGCTATTATGAAGGTAACTGAACTAAATTTGCTGTCTCAATCAAATGTTTGAATGCAAAAATTAAATAAATGTAAAAAACGGCATGGTTTCATTTGAATCCATAGAAACAGTTTTTTGATTCGAGGATTTGTGCACCCCTGAAACCTCCTTTTTAAAATAAATGATATATATATTATGTTATCTCAGATCATTTACCAAAGTTTAAATTTCATTTAAATCGAAAGGAAAAAACCTTCTTTGATCAAAATAATATATACTTATCCATAGCATATTACATCCACTCTCATGCCGGAAATTTATGTTCCATATTTTATAAGTATCTGTCTATTTTTTTGAGATGAGGTATTATGAAAACTGTTTACATTATTGAGACTATTGTCCTCATCTTTGTCGCCATATTTATTACAACGTTTCGGCTGTTTTACACTCCGGCCTTCTTCCAACCACCTGAAGAAGGCCGGAGCGTACAACGGCCGAAACGTTGTAATAAATATGGCGACAAAGATGAGGACAATAGTCCCAATAATTTAAATCTACCCAGTAGTATTTTAATCCATGAGTACATTTACTTTCAAGTGGGAGGCTCTCCCCACTTTGCTTCCCTCAAAAATAAATCAAACATAGTTCATTACACCCGCTTTTATGTCTACTATGTTTAATGAAGATCGGTGAAGTAGTTTTTCTTCCTATAGATGTACAGACATACATATAAACATACAGACAGACAAACATACACACAGATGTTCATATTTATTTATATCGATATACTGGGTGCAATGGGTAAATTTTCTCTATTTTATATTTTTAATTTCGCGCATGCGCGTTGTTTGTTTTTGATTTTGTCGACTGCACAGTATAGCAGGGAGAAAAAGAGCACCATGGCACAATTCACTCAGCCAGAAATTTCGAAATGGCATGCTGTAGTGCTTGGCATTCGCACCGGAAGCTCCAATGCGAACATTTCAAAGTGTTTGGGTGTCAAACTGAGGAAAGTACAGAGGATTCGGAGAAAGTTCGATGAGTCTAATGATGATTACAAAGACACCACAACTCGGAAAACTCCCTCTGATCTTTCTGTTAAGAAAAGAACTCCCGAATTTGTTGGTGATGGCCTCAGGCTCAACACCAAAGCCTACATCAAGTTTCTTGAGGATGTAGTGCTGCCCTGGGCGAAGAGGGTGACTGCTGGAAGACTCTATATCTGGCAACAGGACTCTGCACTATACCACATAAGCAGGAGAACCCAGTCATGGTTGTCGGACGAGAAAAGTTCAAGTAACTGAACTGGTTAACAGAGTTTTGCATCGAAACGTTCATCAAGACCAGATATTTTGAGTCGGTTAACCAGGTGAATCACTTGAACCCTTAATTTATTGAATACTATCTCCAGAGCCGTACTTCGTGTGGACTTTTATGCTAGCTCCTGTAGTGGTCTAACTGGTCTTCCAGCCAAAAACTCAAGGGACCTCAGGTCCAACTTACAAAAGAACAATGATAATTTTAAAGTAATAACTTTGAATTCATCAATTCACTCTATTGAATGTTTCGTGCTATAAGTCCAATTCCGACCAAAAGACCGATTTGGGCCAAAAGTCCTGTTTGAGCCAAAATTCCAATTCAGTCTGTACGCCGGTATTCATGTTTGTCTGTTGGTTGTTTAGTTGGTTGATTTTGTTTATCGTCATATCAACATCTATGGATCATTTAAGGCTGGAATCTAAATATTTTGAACGTAAATTTATGCTTTCAACTACAGATATTTATACATAATTTTATACTTTCATACTAAAGGGATGTTTCTTTTAGATATAGAGTTTGTAGATCATAAAATGTATTGTTGGTAATTTTACTATAAACATTTATTTTTATATTTTTCTAGTGTTGCATGGATTTTCATTTTGCTATAAAATTGTATTGTTCCGCATTTTCTTATATATTTAATCTCTTCATATATAATGATCTGCGCATATACAAGCACAGAATGTATACCCCTATAGGGCTTAGTACTAAGAAATGTGAGGAAGAAACACATGTTAAATATGTCAAGAAAGAGATGAAACATGAAATAAACGCTCTGCCATGCTTCGTTTCAGCACACTATTGCCTCCATCAATACAGGAAAGATTGATAACAGGTACTGGACTTGAAAAACCTATTTTCCTGAAATAATATTTAAGAGAAAGGTTTTATAAATTTACACTACCCACACTTCATAGTCTATACGTCACTTTATGTGCCGTTTCCGTTCAGGACTTATGCGGTTATGGCGCTACACGGCTTCCTGTCGTTAAGCAAAGTTTGTCCCCTCACCATTACGTGTCCTTACATCCATAAGCACAAGCTAGTTAGTCATGTTACACGCAGATTCGTTCTGTCTCTCTTAACGTCAATAAGTCCTCAGTGTGTCAAATTCTTCAAGCCCACTTTTCTCGTTGCCTCTCTCAAAACATTTAACTATATTTTTCTGATCCTAACTACAAATATCCCTTTCGTTCTTATTTTCTGTAAAAACTTCCTCTTTGCTCATATATTGTGTCGCTGGTATTCTAAGCACCTTTCTATAGAATCGCATCTCTCTTGCCTCACTTCTCCTGTTCGTCTGTAAGGAAACAGTCCACCATTCACTGCGATATAGGAGGATTGATATTAAATAACACTCCAGCACTGTTTTCTTTGTTTCTGTTGCTTCAAGTCTCCTCTTCATCTATGAGGAAAATCTCCACCATTCACTGCCATATAGGAGCTAATCACTCTTACCTTTCTCCCGAAATTTTCATTTCTTAATACATTGTCTATTTTTTAGAATCTATCTTCCGCTATTGCAAAGTGCCATTATATTTCGGTGCCGCATTTTCCATCATCTGTTAAAACGCTTCTCAAACAGTTAAATTATATGACCACTTGTCTATCGGTGTTATTTGTCTAAATAAAGAATTTTTTGGAGTAGAATTTATTGAACACTTTAATGAGGAAATATAAATGAAATCTAAAGATTTTAAGCAGCAATGATGGCAGTTAGTGTTTTGGAACTTATATCTTATTTGTGTCTGCCATTACAGATGATGAAGAAGCGACGACATTCCTGTATGGAAATTAGTTTTTAAGAGGAGCTTAGTTATTTAATCCAGACTACAAAGTAAGTTATCTAAGATGAAACAAACGGAGTGCATATTGTTTTTGTTCTTTGATATCATAAAATGAAATGAAGCTGTTTGAACATTAAACTGACTGACGATTATTGAAATTCCCTCCATCGTTTTTTATCATTCAAATTACGCATTATGCGCCTAAACAGTCACCTTTGTAAACAACCACCAACAAAAGCATATAACCATTCACTTATAATGGCCTATCAATGCTTCCTGACAATAACTGCTGTGAGACTATTGATCGATATGTTATTGATTTTTTAATATTCATCTTGGTCGGGGTACGAACCTCGTGGAAATTAATCCATATTTAACTGCATGCGTTCTGATATAAATTTCTAAAAGCAAAAATAAAACGAGCAAACATTACTTGAATCAGTGTTTAATCAAATTTAATTCAATCGAATTTAGGCAGTAGTACAAATTTAACGACTATTTGATCAATAGCCAACATTCATCATATTTATTTCAGTGATAATAATAATAATAATAATAATATCTTTCATTGTTGATTTCCCATTAAGTTACGACTAAACAAACCTTAAGCGGAACTCGTACATGCAATCCATCGCTAAAGATCCTCTATAAATAGTCGGTTCCCTGTATCGTTCTAGTAAGTATCAGGCTCTTCTTGCTATCCTCTGCGCCCTGGGCATGATAAACTACGTCCGACAGCAAGGCCTCTGATTAGGAGGTTTTGAGGAGCGTGGAGCCACCTCTTAATTGCTGGTGTTACCAGGTCCACCCTGACCCGGGGTGGTAGCACCTGTTAGGGTCCCAACTATGAGCAAAAAGTTAACCCCCAAACTGGGGTCAAAACACCATGAAAGTGTAAAATAGGTTTTAATAATAGAAATAATTTTTTTACAAAAAATTATTAACAGCAATACATTATTACCAGCAATACATTTTTGAAAAAATATTACCAGCAATAGAGTTTTTGAAGAAAAAATATTACCGGCTGGCAATATTTTTTGGAAAAAAGTATTACCAGCAATAAAAATTTTGTCGGCATTAAATAACCCATTGAGGTTTGATATGCCGTAAAACATAACAAACCAAACCTGGTATCCTCTATCGTTACAAGAGCCACATCAAACCGAAAATGAAGTATTTCTTCCATCGATCAGCTGCTTTCGCTGGTTCCTATGCCTCATGAATTTAAACGTCCTACGAGGCTGGCATCCCGTTCCCACCCCTTCACCGTTGAAACTGTTAGATGTAGACGTCTCTTCTACTCCAATAGCTTCATATCTCGCCCATCTCGCCTGTGGAACTCCCTTCCTTATTCCTGTTTCCCTGACAAATACAATCTCCAACTATTTAAGTGTAACGTCAATCGACATCTCCAGTTGCCTTGATCTATCCACTTCCCTTCTCCACATCCTTTCACCTTTTATTCCTATCTGCTCTCGCTCCAAATCTTCTGTAACCCCCTTGCCTTAATCGATCCACTATCTTTCTCCACATCCTCTCCTTTACCACTCCTATCTGCTCTTCCTCCAAACCTTCTGTAACCCCATGCGTGCTAGTGGCTTCCAGCCTTGCTTGGGGTGATAAGCTTAAAATATATATATATATATATATATATATATATATATATATATATATATATATATATATATGCTGCCCAGTGTTCACTTTTCTGTCTCTATATAGTCCAAAAGCGGCTGCGCATCTCTGTAGATGATGACTTATTTGCCGCCCCACAACGCAAACAAAACATCGCAAGCCTCTTGCTTGTTTATTTCTACTTTCATGGAAAGTGTTCACACGAATTACATTCCTTAGTTTTAACCTACACGGCTAAGATCCATCATGCCATACACACTGAAATGAACCAGCCTCATTTCCTGCGTATTATATTGGTGAAATGTAAGTTCCATTCGATCAACCCCTCCCCACGAACCGCTGATTCGTGGAACCGACTCCCAAGAGTATGCTTCCCTGATGACTATAATCTTAACATATTCAAACATAGAGTTAACCGTTATTTTCCTCACATATTCCTATAAACTGTGCCTCTTATTCTGTAACCTTCTAACCCAAGTGGCTCTTGTGCTTCGTACTGAGTGAACATCTTTATAAAAAGAATTCTCTTGTCTTCCTAATTTTTCTGACTTCTGTCCTTTGGCCTGTTTCTGTACCCGTATTTTTTTAAATGAGAATAAATCATTTTACTTTTTTCTAAAACCTGCTATTATAGTGATCTAGTAAACCTAGCTTACATGTAGCCAGCTCACTACTCAGTCGAAACTGATATAGCGAGGAAATCCTACTGGCCATTATTATGCCACGTAGAAATGCCCAGATATGCTATTTATGTGCCAACTTTGTTGAGATTATTGAATTAAAATAGTTTATCCTGAAATCTCAAAGACGACATTAATTCGTCTCAAACTCATTGATTCTAACTATACAAACATAAAACAAACTTGAAAACCTAAATTGATCCCAGCTTGTTACTTTATAAAATCAAACTATCATGATCAATGATAATGGCCGATTGGCTTGATTTGTGTATTTTTAAGAATTATATTTGTAGAAATTCCCTGCCTGAATATTTTGCAAGGGTCATAAATAAAGGAATGTTCTGGTTGCGTAATATTTATCGTCGCAGAACTTGGAATCGGCGAACCGAATTCAAATCTTGACCTAAACTATTATGTTCATTTCACACTGATCCTGTTGACGAAGGCATGAACCCATCTTTTCTTATTCACAATTATTGGTTCATTTTTAGACTCTCTAATCTTGAATGGTTGTCATAGAAAAAAGACTACTCCGAATTCCAAGCTGGAGTGAAAGCAACGAGGAACCATTCCACTATGCGAAAATAGTCCCGATATGTCACGTATATTTAAAAAAAAAAGGTAGCTATGAAGAATCCTGTTCACATTGCATTGAAATAACGGCTCATTTCTTTTTGTGTCATTGATTTTTGTTTATAATTTATCGAAAATTTTCTGTATTAATGAAAGCAAAGAACACGTTTCATAAAGACTGGTTATTTTATAATTTACGTTGTTACTGAAAACAAGAATTACTTCAAATCTAAACCAGTCTCTCATATTCAGACATATCACTTTAAGGCACACTTTTGTTCGTTTCCGGAGAAACTTAAGCAAAAACTTTTCACTGTCATTTCAATTCCAAATTGGGTACCGATTGCAAGATGCCCGCGGGTTCTCGACAAATTTCTAAATATCCATTATTAGGCGTACACCTTACTCTGCTGACGAACAATGACATCGAATAAGCAATAAGCTTCAGAATAAATTGTCATCACATTTCAACCACTAAGTGTTCGCAAGGCATTTATGACATTGGTCTCTGCACTTATATTGCTAAGTAAAGAATATTTAATAAAAGTGAATGCTTGCATTAACGTTGAAAGATGTTACACTGAAGATATTTTCTTACTAACAGGCTTCGTGTATTATTTACAAAATTTACATTTTTCGGAAGGTTGTTCTCATCTTTGTTGCTATATCCACAATGTTTCGACCGTTGTACGCTCCGGCCTGCTTCTTGTGATTGGAATTTCGGATCTAACCCTTTATTTCATCCACCGAAATCCGCTACCTTGGTTTCAACCTTATGGTATCCTCCAATACCAAAAAAAAAAAAAAATCGAAAATGCTGGTGCAACCAACTGGCTACGTGCCAAAAGGCCTAAAACAAACAAACAAGAAAAAATCTTAGACGAGAAAAAACTACAAACTTAGAATGAAGAAAAACCGAAAAGGTAAACACTTACCTAAGCAGGTAATAACAGTGGTCAATGTCTAGGCTATCCAGGCAGAGCAAAAAATGCTTCACTAATGCTGAGCAGTAATGTGACGGTTATAGACACGAGAGGTGGAATCGATGTGCTGAATTCTAATTCCGGTCAATGCTATTTCGTTCACTTCAATCCCATTTGAAAAGCCATGAATTCAGCTTCCTACAGGTATGGGTTAAAGAGTAGAGTAGAATAGGCTTTCTTACCATTTGTAGAATTCAATGTAGCAAAAGGAAAAGTCTGAATTCAAACTAAGGAGGGCTATTTTCGAGACTTCGTTACACATTGCATCATTTGTCTGTTATTATTTCTTCTGAAAAGTGTGACTTGTTTTGCCACTATAATCAATTCATCTGTGTAGCTTGTCTATAGTTTCTGTTATAAATGGACGGAAAGGTCTTTAGCTGATTATTAAAATCCACCACATGAATCAAGAGCAGTGATGGAAATAGCCACCATATTTTGTGTTTCTGAAATAT